>JBAMAV010001746.1:600000-1048278 GCA_037043315.1 Amiota communis
GTGTGGTGGTATTGGCTTTGAATTAAGTTCGTTTGGTTTACGTTCATTCTTCTGGGCATGACGACGCGTCGTCGTGACTTGATGTGATCTGATCAAATATGCGTGTTGTAAGTGTAAATCTGAATGCGTCGGTTACGCGCTTAGAGACCTTGACATTGAACTAGAAATCTTTGGAGTGTTTTGTTTTTTTTTTAACAAAAGCTTTTTAAGCCTATACTTTTATAGTAATAGTAAAATGGAAGTTCGTTTAGAATTTTCGATTCAGTCACTAAAAATATTGTATATAAACTGAAAAAGGTTTCATTTTGATCTTAAGATATTTTTATTGTTCTACCAACAATAGAACTTTTATTATAAATAAGCATGTATTGTATAAATTATGAATTATAAAAGCTTAAGAGTTGATGATTTTTAATAATGATTATGTGTTACAATAGGCCAATTGAGGTTGCCCTTCTAGTAGCAAATTGGTTCTTCAAAAGGCTAACATAATAAAATTTGCATTTATATACATGTATATCTAAATAAGAATTGAGTTTTACCAAAAAATATACAAAAATGAATACAAAATTGTTTAGAATAGAAGAGCTTATATCACATTTCCAAGCACCTCTCATATGTACATACTTATTTTCTCTTATATGTCTGATCCCACACATAATGAATTTGTTTTATTTCTTGGTTGTCACGCACTTTTTATAGGAGTTACTATTTTCGAGCTTCAAAATCAACTGACTACTTAGATACACTAACTTTATAATGGTCCATGATTTTTTTTTTCATTTTTTATTTGAATAAACTTATAACTACAATATCGGACATATGCTAGAAACCGCTTTCGTCTCAATTCCAGCCCATTTCCATTTTTGGGTGTGCTAGAAACCACTATTGACGTTTTTGAAATCGGCAAGTTTTTTACAAACGATTTGGTTAAATTCTCGCTTATCTGAAGTTATTAAAGGAAAACAAGTACCAAGATCTGTAGTTTATTGGTTTTCTCGCTAAACTGCATTTAAAAAATATAACATTTTAGTTGTTTTACGTATAAAATAGCATTTTACAAAAAGGTCTTTTAAATTCAAGCAAAATACGCGAAAAAAGGAAAACGAAACAATATGCCAGCATGGCATTCACACAAAATCGCATACACTTTTCAATCAGATGTTCAATGTAAATAATCGCATTTTCTAGTACACTTAGGGTGTTTTTGGATGAAATTAAAAATGTCCGACATTAAAAACATCGGCGTTTTCTATCACATAGGATTGTTATTTTATAAAAGAGAAAAAAAATTAAAAAAATTAAAATTGCATGGTTTTTTAAATTTTTTTAAAAATTAAAGAAAATAAAGTGTTAATGGGATCATACTCTTTTCATCTCGTTACAACAATATATAAATCTTTGAGATAATGTTTTAAAAATTTAATCGAATATTAAAAAGTAATTCTTTGTGCTTTTCAAAGAATTTAGACGGATTATCTCCGTTCTCTCAAAATAGCAAGTTTAAGTCAGCGAAAACACAATTCATCAGATAATTTGAATGTAGTTCAGATCTGTGGAACAATAGAACAGTCTAATCCAAAGTGTTAACATGCTAAGAAGAAGGCGATTGGAATGAATCCTTGCACTATCTGTATAAAAACATGAGGACTTTGCCTTTTGTCCAATAGGAACAATGGGAAACTATTATCCAACACTCCTACATACTAATCCTGAATGTTCATTATTGAACTGATAAAGCGGAATTCAAAGGTATGGTATCAAACTTGCCAAATGAAGAAGTGTTACTTGAATCAATTTGCAAGTCTAGTTATTTTAAATGGATTTTTTTCGAATCTATTGGCAAGATTAATAAATTAAATGTGGAAATGGTTCTGCTAAAGAGTGGTTTGTATTTGCATTCTTGAAGCCTTAAAATCCGTTTCAACATAATCCACAATGAGACTGAATGAATGTATCTACAAATTCCCTTGAATTTGAATTCTGTAAAATCATTCTGGAAATCTTTAATTAAGAACATCCTGCTGTCATGTTCTATTTAAAGAACTAAGTACAATACCATGTAGTATATGATGACGTAGATTTCCTTGATCAACTAAGTTCAAGAAGAAAAACATATATTTATTACACTAATTTTAACTGACCTAAAACAGTTCTTACACAAAAAGCAAACATCTTAACAAACTAAGAGACTATTAAAATAATTTCACTTAAAAAAAAACAAAAACACCGGGAAAAAATCAAGAAAACATAATGTAATAATGTTGCATGTTCAAAAAAGTTGTTAATATCTGAAAATTAACAAAGAACAAAAAACAAAGATAAATGATAATCATAAAACTTTTAGCCAACTTTAAATGATTCGACTTAGTTGTCGAATTAAGAGAGGTACTAAGAATAAAGGAATGAAGCAAGAAACAGAATCGTTAAGCATATCAAGACCCCCCAGTACCAGTAGTCATACAATAAGTAGGTAAGTAGTTGTCATGCCAGCAGCACCAGCAGCTACAGCAACAAGTATGCAGTGCAGCATTGTTCGCGTCCGGTGAACGTGTTAATTCTCGTGACATCGAATTCATTCCAAGAACAACAAAACAAAGAGGGGTGCAGCAACGCATTGTCGGCATCGTCATCAACATCGATAGATAAGATTTGCAAAATTTATGTCTGGTAATGTTTTAAGCGAGAGAAAAACTCCAAAACAAATAAATTACTCGTATTATACACAAGTTGCCAAGACTTTTGGTTTTGGGTACATTGTCGGACTATCTGTCAGTCAGTCTGTTGAAAACTATAGATATTTTTCTTTGTTATTGTAGTACTGGCTGCTGTCAAGGTTAACCGGCGACTGACAAACGGTTGCAACTATTGGACGCACGACTATATTGTACTTAGTTAATATCATGCAAATGCATTTAATTTGTTTGTTTATAAAAATACGAAAATTTAAATTTGATTTCATTGTAAATTTCATACTGCTAAAATTGAATATTATTCAATATCTCTACAAGTTTAATGATCTTTCCCCCATTTTCTGAATTGACACCTTATGATTGTAAAAAAAAGCTCAATAGGTGTAGGCCCTTTAGTGTTCGCCTTTGACTTTATTGATAACCTAGGTTACTAAAGACATCGCTCTTACTATACTAAGTACTATAGTATAAGTCTACTACCTTACCAATATAGAGGAGAGCAGACCAAATTAAACACACAATGAACTTGACGTAAGTTGTATCAAGATATCTGAATCAAAATACCTCAGCATATCTTAAAAATTAAAGATTTATTTTATTAAAAATCAATAGAGTTTGTTCCTGAGCTAGATTCTATTGGATACCCTCATCACCCTGTATACAATACAAACTTTTGCATGAATTTGATATGCCAGCTATTTTCTATATATGTATAATAGATATGGTAAAAGATCTTCAACCGAAACAGCAACAGGTGGTGGTGATCTTTGCATCTGTTTTCTCGCCTTAATGTTTTGTCATTATACAATATAATTTACGATACTTGAATTCTTTTTCTGCATAAATTTTTGCATTCTTTGTAATATATTTTATTTAAATTTTTATTCTCTTTTTTTTTTAGTTGTGTTTATTATAATTTTTTTTTTTTTTTTTTTTACTATTTTCACATGTATTTTTTCTTTTTATTCTTTTGATAAATTTCGCATAAATGTTTTATTAATGAGTTTAGATCAGTAGCGAAGGTCTGCCTACACTTTGTACGAGTGAAAAAAAAAACAGAAAACAAAACAACATACAATAGAAAATTAAATGCAGTTCTATCGAAACTTAGATACCTTTTGCAATTTTAATAAGGAAGGTTCCTTTTTTTGGAATATCTGGAGATATATTTGTAAATGTTCTAAAGAAAATCATTTTTTGTACTTTGATATTGTATGTCACTTATGTGAGAACAGCTAAGTATACGCCACATTAGTTTGATTCGATTTGATTGGATTCTAATATCTTAAGATCTTATAAATGTTATCTGGTTATCTAAGTAGAATGAAGAAATATGTGGTAATAACATAGAGACAGACTACCTTCAACACTAATAAAGAATGTAAGGGGTAATTTGTGATAAGAAGATTATATTTAATTCAAGAGATTTCCTTGAACAGTGTTATTCAAGGAACTTTGGTTGGCTTAGGACTATGATCGATCCATAATAATATGTTAAAGTTACGTATGCATTACAAACATCATCACAATTTACACTTGCCTGAAAGGAATAAACATTAATCTAAGAATCTAAATACTATAGACATACTACATACATCTTTATATGTACACATACCTACATACATATGTATGTAGAAATCTCTAAACCTCTAAGCACTTGTGACAAAAAAAAACACAAACAGGTGTTATTAGTTTGAAAATAACATTATTTTTTAATCATAATGTTTATAAATAAATAAATTTATAATCTTGAACGTTCAATTATAATTCACTTAACAAATTCATTAAGCATGCAAATTTATTTTATTTATTTATTTTTTTTTTTTTTTCTCTATTCTTTTAAAGTGTTCGTTATCTTTAGGGTAGTATTTGAATTCTACAAGTTCTATTGGTATTTAAGTGAAGAGATGATTAGGGAAATTATTGTAATTCATTCAAAAATATTCCATGAAAATCTCTACTAAAACAAGGGTTAGGATGTTTCCTTTCTTCTGGTACAAAAAACTTGGAATTCTACAAAAATTTATTATTTTTATTATCTAACTATTTAGTATTATTAGCTGCCATGGCTTTGAGCTCTTAAATTAATAAATTGAAGTATGAGATTAATTCTATTCTATTACACAACGTAACTGTCGAAGAACAACGTGGGCTCCTATGGGCTCGAATGCCTTTGCAAAGTCTAAACTAAGTATCGAAACATGAGTTTTAGTTGACAGTGCCATAGCAAAAAAATAATCAAAAAGCAGTAGGGGCGTCAGTTATCCCGAGGGCTTTCCTAAAGGCGAACTGATTTGGGCTTAAGAGATTTTTTACGTGAGATGAACAACATAATGCGTTGAGAGACGATTCTTTCAAGCAGCTTACCGAGACATGACTGAAGTGAAATTGGTCTGTAACTTGGGACTTGATGGTTTGGTTTGTTTGACTTGGGTATTGGAATGATGATTGCTTCCAGTATTGTGGCAAAATATCCTTAATTAGTCACATATTGTAGAAGGCGATTTTTGAAACTGAAGGCTGTGTTTTTAATATATGATATGTAATTTTATCTATATATTGTTTGTATAAATTGTAATTTAATCCCCCATTGATCCTATTTAATGTGTAACAATGCATAAACATTTTATAAATTATACAATACAACAATTTTCATTTCATAAATGTGATTAACACAGGTTTTAATTTAACATCTCAATTAAGGAGAGACACCCGTCTAAGTTAGATTGATATAAGTACACAGATGACTAACAGACTGATGGACATGCCTTCAATAAATTATACTTAATGGGTTTTCTGAGATCTCCTCTTAATATTTTTAATATGCAAATCATTTCGTTAGACATGTGATTTTAGATTTTGGATTTGAAGATTTTAAAAAAAGCAATAATAAACATTTAGTAAATCTTGTGTACATCCCAAATATCAACTCACTTACTATCATATAATGATATGTAACAAGTTAACTAACAATTTAATCGAATTCCAGGAATACAATTTACAATTACAATTTGTTCCACTTATTAACACTTGTTAATCCACATGTGTGTATCTTATTACCATAAATCCACTTCCACCTTATTCTTAGGGTATTCACCAATGACTGATAAAATATTTTTGTTTACAATTAAAATTTCAGACGTGTTTTTGAATGAATTAAAATAAAAAAAACCCACACACACATAATATGCGTTGAATCTCCTCCTTCTGATTTGTTCATTAGTCAATTATGCGAAAAATACTTACGTTAGAAAAAGAATTACTCGTACATACAATAGAATTTAACTAGAAAAATCTTGTTAGAGTCATAATAATTTTTCATTTCTGTCATTTCAGATTGGTATTTCAAGATTGACAACAACAGTTGTAACAACAATGCATAATAGACAACAACAACAACAACATTCATTTGTCAGATTGTTCAGGTTCCGTCCATATGTATTGCATAATTACCATTTACGGATTCACAAAACTAAATAGTTGATTGATAGACCGTATGACCATATACACAAATATTGTATACCTACACATATCTACATGTTAACTATTCATACACACAGTACCGGGGAAAAGTCTACATCTGCTCTCCGGTGAATCCAATATATTTTGGAATAAAATTGTTGTTTTAAGTGCAAATGTACAACTGTAGTCTCGCGACAGGGATGAGTTGCCCTTAGCTGACTAATGTGGAGTGATTCCTGACCACTAAATTTTGGTAGGAGTGTTACATTCCATTCAACATGATAACGAACGAAAATACTCACTGCTCACATTGTTAAGGACTGGCTGCTATACAATTCAGCAAACCTGCCTTTAAAGTCCTGAACTTGAAAGTAATTGAGTACATTTGAGAGATTCTGGAGCATAAGCTAAGGGAATATGCCATTACTAGTGCTCCTTGAGCTAAACGTGAAGCTTGCAAAAGATTGATAATGATTAAGGACCATTAAGATGGCCTGTGAAGCTTTGAAACAACCATAGAAGGAAAAAACAATTTTAGATAGCCAATGGTGGTAGACTTTTCTTCGACACTGTTTCTGTTCACAATTGAATTGTCTGTTCATACATACATATGTCCGAGTAATAAGAAAATTTATGCAAACATAAACTACTCTACATATATCAATATTCAATATACATATTGATAAATCTTGTTGTATGTAGTAAGTAGTATTAACAAATCCGTTTAGTTGTTCAATTCAGTTGAGTTGAGTTGAGATTGAGATCAGAATAGTTCAGTTCATTTCAGTGCAGTTCTGTTGTAGTTTAGTTAATTTAAATTCGTGTCAAATGACAACGATTTGTGCATAATTTGTCGCGTCAAATTAAGTAATCAAATCAATGAATGAGAAATATTTTGTTAAGAATATTTAAATTCAAAATTTGTTTTTCATTACAACATATTTCGCTATTTCAATAGAAATCAAAGAAATTGAAGAAAATCTGTATTAATTTCAATACAATTGAGAAATATCTATAGGATAGGATTGGAAGGCTGTCTATTCGAATGCGTGAACACACAAAATCTACAAAATCTGTCAGTTCTACATATTCAAGAATCACCACTAAATAAGCTTAGCAATTTCCAAAATTCATTCTTAAGCAAAGAACATACTAAGTACTTATATTATCTTTGTTTCTGGAATTTGTTCCTAAAATTTGAAGTTCCTGACAATAGAAATTATGTCATCAAATGCATCATTTCAATTATTAAACTGCAACAGAATATCTTTAATATCATTGGGATGACGAAACGTCATGCTTAACAAGAATATCTCTCCATGTCTGAGGTTTAACCATAATTGTAAATAATAAAATGAATAACACTGTGCGACAAAAAAAAATGTCTATAATATTAATGAAAATAGCTTAAATTGGACCTGCTGATCATGGAAATGTAATTTGTTTTCTTACCATCTATATATATTGTATATAATAGTGGATGCATATATGACACTATGGATCCAAGACTGCTGGACCGATTGTGATGAAATTTTCAAGGAAACTCATGCATAGTCCAAAGAGAGTTCCTGTGTAGTGCGGACATACTGTTTTTGGTTTTCTTTTTGTCGCACAGTAATAGATAGTATTAGAATATAAATAGTTTATTGTACAATATTTTTTCATAGCTTTAACAATTCTAAAAAAAAAAAACGTTTTAAAATGAAATGTTTATTCAATAAATACTTACAATATACCTATCAATATTCCTGACCTATTGGTAGTATATATCTCCCTGTAATTATATATGATTATTATTGAATGAAAGAAACACTATATACTTAAGTAAGAGATAGATAAGTCTTCTAGTGGTCTCTCAATCATGATGAGAAAAGAAGATTATCTAAATCAATGGATGAATAGACAGAATAGAAATGGGACTATCATTTAAGTTGCCTTCTTGATCATACCGATACACTCCATCTATTCATATTGGCTTAACAAACATCAATCTAAACTAACCTCACATTGAACATTTTTTTTATTATGATTATTATAATTTTGTTTAAGATCTGTTTAAATTAAACAATCACTAAATTTGGTGTCACATTGAATTTAAAATCCGGAAAAGTTTACATAAATAAACAGTGGTATAAAGATGATATATATGTAGGTATATCTATTGTTATTATAAGTATGCAAATTGTTAATGAACTTCAAAAAAAGTATGACAATATCATCAGCATCATCATAGAAATCAACGCCATCATCATCAACATGAATGACTTGGCACTATTAGGAATCACTTCATTTTTAAATCACACGTGCCACCGACAAAGTAGATAGACAGACAGATAGATGGTTAGACGGACAAATAGAAGACTCTCATCCATATGCATTGCCCACACTTTATGGAATGCAATCGAGACAAGTTTGCAAATTTATAACCAATTGCAATAAAAACATGTTCGTTCATATTTAAATCTATCTATCTATCTATAAGTAATACTTAAAACTATGAACTTTGCATGGTTAGGATCTATTGTATGCATGTATGTTTAATATGGTATGTACAATAGTTCTTGTTGTTGTTGTTATTGCCGCCATAGCCATATTAGTTGGTATTGTCATCGAATGGACAGATGTTTGTATTATATAACCCACCGACACTGAGATAGAATCGTAAAATACAATAATTTCATCATGATTGTTGATCAATGTTTGATTCTTATACAAAAATATATAGGTATACATATGCACATACTATACAATAATAAAATATATCGACAATAAAACCGGCTTAACATGGACCCTTTTGCAATCTTATCTAGTATGTTAAGTACGTAAGTACTATATAAAACTGGATTTAACATTTATATAGATAGACAGATAGATAACTAAAACTTGATACAAATTAATAAATGTACTTAGAAAGAGTAGTAGGTATAATTATTAACTTAAAATGAAAGCAAAAATAAACAATTTGAAACATAGATAATTTTATTATTATTAATCCAATCCAATCCAATACTATAATATACATACTATTTTGTAAGTATTATGATAAATCATTATTCAATGCATTATGAAAAAACAAAATTAGAATTTATTGCAAATCATTGCAACTTGAAGTCGAGAGTCCGGGATAATTGTAACAGGTGTCTAAAATCATTAGCCGGATACTGACTGCCGCATACTTAAAGTGACACAAATAAACAAATCGTCAATAATACTCATAGATACCTACTTATTGTCGATACTTAGTATGAGAACATAGTAAAATTATATTAGATTGCAGCTGAGATACTTTGTAACTAAACAACTTTATCTAATTAACAATAATTATGACAGCAAATTAAGAACAAAACAACAAGTCTGAGGTGCTTGGGTGCCTAGATGCCTCATTGACTATGGAATACCATTAGTTTTTAACACTAAACAAAACCATAAATCAAGTAAAATTATGAGACATTCTAATGTGGAACGTGAATAATCAAAGTGAATAATAATCTTCAATTACTACTTAGTTAGTTCTGAACTTAAATTAACTATGGAGATCAGTTGAAATATTTTCCAATCATTTAAAATATTTCTTTCTTTAATTGACTTGATTTTCGCATGTACATGTATTTGAATCTACAAAAGAGCCTGCAGTATGCCAGCGATTATTGACAGAATTTCTCAATCACAAAACTGGGAATCACTAATAACGCTATTGTATCAGGTGAAAGACAGAAAGTGTAATGAGTATGTAGATTTACTAATTTGTTATATCATCTGTCATATTGTGCACGCTAATCCCAGAAACGGCTTAGACGATTTGAATGCGGTTTTCACTGATGTATTGTAGCAACATTTAGTGTTTGTTTCATTCGAATCGGTTCACAAGGAAAATATATTTTCTTGTTTTTTTAGGATTAAGTAATTACAAAACCACGCACAAAGATTTTAAGAACGTTTTTTCGTACATTGTTTATGCTTTGCGCTCTTCGTTCTTTTCATTCTGCAAATGTCGCCAAAAGCGTTCTACATAGAAGGCATGTCAACGCGTGTCCAGACTATGTCAACTAGACTGTAATATATTGATTTCTTTAGAATGAGATTAGAATCTTGGTCAATCTACATATATTGTACCTACATATGTACAACTTACTGACTTCTCTTTAATACTTTAAGTTACAGATATATACATAGGTACATATTAGGTTAAGTTTATATGTAGGGTTTTATGTTTTTGTAACACTAGATTACTAGATTAGATTAGGGAAAGTGCAAGAGCTAGTCACCTCATCATCATTATTGTAAGAATTGGTAATATATAGTAGGTACTAAAAAGAAACGATGATTCCAATCTATGCGTGCTCGTGCCTAACCTTAAGGAACTTATCTTATTAAATTACCATGAAGTATGCTTGGTGGCAATATACCCCGTTTCGATAGTAATTCACTAATAATTCACCTTTTCTTATTACCTGGTGGCTAGTGAATTCACTAGTCGCAGGTTATGCACAGGTGAACTAGTATGTGCGCGTTGCCATAGTAAATCAGCAGACCCTTTTCGCATTACTGGTGGCTGGTGAATTCACTAGTCGTAGAGAATGCAGGCGGTGGCAATGACTCATGACACGACTGAAAAACAGTAATGCAGTCGGGGGGCAATTAACCCCATTCAATGACATCGCCATGTTAAATTCACCAATTCATATAAAAGGAGATAGTTGGAACTAGTACCAACGAACCAGTTTTGGACCAGTGATTCATACTACAGGGTAATAATATAAAACTTATTTAGTAGTAGTACTACAATATTTTATGTAAGATTTAATTTTAATTTTCATCAACTAATTTTGTAATGAAATCATCATAATCATCCTCATGATCATCATGATCAGCAATATTGTTATTTATACCCTTTCACTAATTCTCAAAACTAATGTAAATTAATGCATTTCATTATTTCAGATTTTTCGTGACTTCTGATTGAAATCATTATTCGGTTCTATGTTTGGATTTTGTGCATACTATCGGGCTATCTGTCAGTATATATATATATGTACGTACTCGTAGTAGTAGCAGTGCCAGTACATTGTCTATATAATCTTTTTCTTTTGTTTTTGTTTTTGTTTTATATGCAACAACTCCCACTTGTCTTAACTCTATGCAAAAAATACAGAAAATATACAAGTAGTTTGGGTTGTCTAAAAAGTTTTAAATCTCAATTTGAATATAAAGTGTTTCTGCCCTGTGAGACTGTCCTGCGGGAAGCCTTTCCTCACTGACCTTGTTGTTGAGTCTACGAATTGATTCCAAAATGAGTGATTAAGACAACTTGTGATCTTGTAGCAGGCATTTGGGTGAACTCGCCCTTTGTCACACCAAATCTGATACGTTTCGCTTAACAACACTATTCAAGATTTTAGAAATGTATAGTTGATTGAGAATTTAGTATCCGATTCAGATATCAGACAAATAACAAAACAAAACTGAACTGAACTATCTGAATTCATAGAAGTATGTACTAACCTAAATATAATATTACTAAGAAGTAATAGCTTTGAACTTTTCAAATAACCCATGAAGATATACATGTGTAAATATCTATAATGTTATTTATTTGAGAAAAACACTTCAGTTGTTTCGCTACACTAAACAATTTACAATATTGAGAAAAATTCTATAACAAAACAAAATGTTATGTTAGTATATTAAAATCGAATTAAAAGCAGTACTACTACTACTAATAATAATAATACAAATATAGTAGATTAGCTGAAAAAAGGCGGAATAGTAAAAATCATACATATTTATCTTATAAAATGACTTTGTTGAATATTTTATGTGATTTTGATGATTTTACTAGGAGATTATGAATAAATCAAATCTTTGGAAATACTATACAGAAAAACAGATACTTCTTTCGATGCTCCAAGTTGTTTACATGGTTTAAAGGTATACAAAAACCAAACTGATTTTGTTGATACATTTCACCCACTAGTGTTGCCAAGTGTATAATTATTTTTAATGCCTTAAATTCTCTCTTTAAACATGTGCTAAAAGTTATTTAACACCAATTTAAGCAAATGGATCGAAATAGTGGATAAATAATATAAAATTGAATTGTTGTTCTATTGGGAATAGGATTACCTGCCTAACAGTTGCCAACGCTTGTAATACCTGATGGAGTTTAAGAGGTAAATGGTTTTATGGTAGACAATATTCGCAAGATGCCATTATAATAGATATTATCTATTTTTCATTTTCAACACAAGAAAATCAACATCTTCTGGACTCTGAGCCACCAAGAAATATGTGGTAAAAACTATGCTGATATGGTAGTCCAAACATTTACACCCGCCATCTCCAAGGACTTAAAGAACCTCGTTGCCCTTCACCTTCAATCGAATTACACCGATCAACAGCATTTTTGTCACAAGTGTATATTTACTAATTCGAGGTCGCTGATTTCGAATTTACCCTTGAGTTTGTTAACGTTATTGTACTACTACTAATGCTGTTTATGTTATTGAAAACCTTAAACATTAAACTCATATAGTTTCATAATCAAAAAGTGTTAAATATTTATAATATGTCAGTTTAAAAACAAAAAAAAAACACCTATTTCATGGAATTTGATAAGAAATTAATTATAAAATATAACGGTAGTCAGTTTTGCCTTACTTTTTTTTCTAAAAATAGCCTAATGAATGGTACTTTAAAGATCAAAACAGAAAAAGATGATACAAGTAAAGGCAATAGCAAAAATAACATCCAACAAGTCGCAAACGAATATCAAATTTTTAATTTTTTTTTGTTTTTTTTTTTTAAACTGGCATAAATAACATACTTTTTGTTTGTTACAATAACTACTTTAGTGGTCACTGATTCCGAAACTGCCCTTGGTTTTTTGTATCACGTCTCCTCCTTCTTTTGAGGTTGGTTAAAAATCAGATGCACCCGCGTATTGAGCATACTAAACGGTACTAAACTCATCAACACTTTCTCAATGGTTCAGTCCGTCCACCCATGCCCTCTCTGCGAAGTCGAACTCGCAGTAGACCAATTTCTGGACTCCTACCAACACTTGGGGAGCATAAGGGCCTTCTTCTTTGGTGTTCAGGCCCATTCCAACTCTTCAAAACCCCAACATCCCTAAACATCTCCAAAATTTATGATTACATTATGAATTCTAACTTTTAAATTTAGACCGCATATATTATTAAATCACTAGTCGAATGTCCTAGCAGTTAGTCACACGTTTAAATTTGCAATAAGTTTAGTATTAAAATAAGTACTTTCTCAAATAGTTAAGCTTCACAATGTCTCAAGCATGTTCTTGTTAGTATTTCCTTTCTCTCTCTCCTAACTATATATTATCATATCATTATTTGTTTTTCCCATTATATAAGTTACAAAACTGTGTCCTCCTGTCTGCGACAGTCCTTTTCTTACCATATATAAATTTTTGTTAGAAATTTAAAAAAAAAAAAAATTCAATAAAATTTCAAGCAATTATAAAATAATTACACATCCATAAATTTATACTTAAAACAAACTCTATTAATCATTTTATTTAATTAAAATAATGAAAGCATTTCATTAAATTAATTAAGATAAGACAAGATTTTGTTTGCTTATTTTTGTTCATACTTCTAAATACAAATGAATATTTAAATGAAGTTGAAAAAATTTAAAAATTGTTATACAAATTTTCATTTGTCACACTTATCTTAGAAAAAGTTACTTCTACTTACTACAGTACAGTACAGTATTTTGATTAATGTCACTGACAATCTGATTGACTGACTGACATAGTGACTGTATGTATGTATCTAAGTATCTATCGGTCGGTCGGTCGGTCTATCTGTGAAGCTACACAGTACCCAGCAGCAGCAGCAGCATTACAAGTTTTCGTTAATTGTTGTCGTATTTTGATAAAAACCAGAACAAAATACAAACAAGAATAACTAAACAAACAAAAAACCCAAGACGGGGGAAAAAACACAAAAAAATTTAAAACAGAATTCGCACAATTTTCATATTCTTCAAAAATAAGAAAAAATTCCAACTAATTTACTCATGGTTTTTTTTTTTTTTTTTTTTGATAAGAAAAATATAGAAGAACAACATCAGCAGTATCATCATCATCATCATCACAATCATCAACTTGATTTCTGATTTTACGACAACAAATATTTATGGTTATGTTTTTTATGTTTCTCATTCAAGTATTCTATTTACTCAAGGGAAGGAAACGCGTCTTCGACGACACTACAAAATCTACAATACTCGTACAATAATTTGACTTAACTTCACCACTTCACTTGACATATTCAATTTTATTATTGATTTTTAGTGGTTTTTAGTTTTGCTTTTTCTTTTTTTTTAAGCAGTGGCTTAGAATTCTGGGACCCTTAAAAGCATTGCATCCAACTTAATTCACTATATACATTTTAGAAAAAGATTGCTTTGTATTGAAGGACCTCCAACCTGCTTTATAATATGTTTTGAATCAATCAATCTCTTTTCTTGATAAGCATCTTGACGACACTTGATCCTTGGTTGCCCCTAGGAAAACGCGCCTATGTTTATATCTTGATAATGCTTGAGTAAGTGAGTGAGTGAGTGAATGATGATGGGAATAAGTTGACTTTAAGAGTTCATTATTTGTGTAAACTTTTTTTAGTGTACTCATATGTAGTAGGTACTTAAATTGTGAAGTTGTGTAAAGTAATTTTATTGTTTATTTTGTTAGATTTTTTTTTCATTAGAAAGTTGTTGAGTCAGAGTCATTCGAAATTAGTCATCAAAACAATAGAAAACAATAATTAATATCCTTCAAATAGAAGTGCAAAAAAAATTATTAGAAATTAAAAAATACAATTTTATTAAATGGAAGTATAAAATGATTTGGTTTTTTATATAGTAGAGTTCAAGAGATGGGAAAGCATTAAGATTTTAAATTCGATTAAATAATCTCTTGATTTCAGTTCGAGTGAGATTAATAACAAGAGATTCTTGAAAACTATTGCCAATACATGGGAAAAGTACTAAAAGTCTTTCCTAACTAAAAATTGAAAAATATGTCCAGAGGTTTGAAAGGAGTGGCCATTCATTTGTTTTAAGATTGATTGCAAATTCTATCTTAACTAACGTTTACATGTGACCTTTATGCAAGTTAGAGGAAAGGGTTCACTTAACGCTGAGTGCTGATCGATCAGTCGAAATGAGTTTCTTGTATGGACAAGAGCTCTGGCTCTGGGCTAACGCGTCGAAGAAGTTTACCCATATGTTTATGTTTAGAACATTGTTCTTTTACTACTTGGAACTAGCAGTCTTTGGGGATATCTTCATTCCGAATATACCATGAAGCGCCCAACGATTGTTCTATGGATCTTGGTTAAGCTTAAGCTCTTTGTACACAATTCAGAACCATATATAGGTACAAATAAGTTTAATAACAGAATTATACAGATTCTCAGTTTAATGTATCATATCTTTTTCAAATTCTATTCTAAATGGCAAACTTACAATATCTCATTTCTTTCTTAGCTCAATCATGTTCTGGATCTATAAAACACTGAGACAAAAAAACGAACTAACTCATGAACCCCTATATGGGGACTTTAAAACACAATAGATTATAAATCTTCATAAGTCATAATAAGTTTTCTTTCTACAATGCAATAGTAGTTCAGATATAATTAATTTTTAATTATTATTATTAATTTATTATTAATTTATTATTAATTTATTTTTTTTTTTCGGCAAAAACGAAAATTCAAAACATATTTAATCAGGCATGTGCCAGAAATCTCTTTCAACCCCATGTCAACCTAATTGCAATTCTCTGGTGCCAGAAATCTTTTTATGTATAAATTTTTATTTTATACAACTAACTTCATAAAATGAAATCTCCGCGTTTTCTAGCACAACTACAGAGAAATTGAAATCAATCGGCATAGATTTCTAGCACTTGCCTGAGTATTTCAAAATTAAAATTGATTTCTTGAACAATTCCAATATCCTGTGGTCATTTTATCCCTTTAACATACTATTCTATTATTTTGTCATTTACTATTTTATTAATTGTATTTATTTTATGTCATTTATTTATAAATTTATGTTTTTTTTTTTTTTGTTTATTTAATTAATACAATATTTATTTTCTTATGTTTACTTACACTTTTTCTTTCTCTTTTTCTTTAGTACAAAATGTGTTTTGTGAGTTTCTTTCTTCCTTTTAGAAACTTGTCCTCCTCCAAACTTACGCTTTTAGTTTTTATTATTATTATTAATAAAAATAAAATGTTGGTACGCAATTCACTTAATTTCAATTATTTGCTGACACTTTTCAATTGAATATTAATTGATGATAAATTCTTTGTTTATTGACACAGAAAAATCCACGACAAACAAAATGTACTATTAAGTTTTATAGTACAAAAAAAAAAAAATTGAGAGTAGTAAAAGTTAAAAACAAAATGGTTAACAATGTATGTGTGTACTATAAGAACGTTGTAGGACGCGCGCTCAACTGTGATGAATACCGAGAATTAAATTTCAATATCAATTTCAGTATCTTTTCCAGATAAATAATAATACGCACGCACGTGTGTGCGCCTTCTTAAGTCTTTGAAGATGCTGCTTAAACTAGTACTATATATTGTAAATTTGTTGTCCGATCAACACGTTCAACAATTGATTCGAATTGAATCGAAATGATTGTTTTTTTTTTTAATATATCGCTGTTTGTGTTGAATGATGGCAAGTGAACGAACCAAACGCTTTCGATTTGCAAACAGAACTAAAGCGCGGCTTGCCAAAGCGATGTCTTAAAAGGAAAGCGACAAAGAAACGAACGAATCAATTGCGCCAAAGCCGAACGAACGAACGAACGAAGCCTACCTAAACGGCGACAACAGCAGCAGCAGCAGCAGCCGCCGAAGCAAAAGCACCAGCAGCAGCAACAGAAGAAAACAATCAGTAAGAGCAACAACAACAACAACAACAGGTAGTAAGAAGGAACGCACAAAGCGAAAATAACCAAAACGACATCAACAGCAACAACGGCAAGCTTTCAAGTGTTTACAAAGTAATGTTTGTTCTAAGAAATGGCGTCTGAGGTACACAAGAGAGGAATGAAGAATGGAAGGTTGGAAGATTGTTTTTGGTAGAGAGTAGTGTGGTGTAAAGGGTGTGATGAGTTGTATTAAGTTGAGTTGAGGTGGTAGGGAAGTTGCCTATAACTAACATTTTGCATGGTTTTTGCTTGTTCTTGGTTCTTGGTTCTTTTTGTTTTTCGTGATATGTTTTTTGTGTATTGTTTTGTTTTTTACTTCATAAGAGAAGAGGAGGCGTGGGGAGAGGATTGTTGAGAAGAGGTCTCCTATCTGTTACGCTTGATGCTTTGTTGTGTATGTGTAGTGTGAAAATATAAATAAAACTCTTTTATTATACAATACTTACATGAGTATCTCCTTCTCAATGTGTATTATCACTGATATGTCATGATGTTTGTTACACTTTCAAGGAGACATCAAAGCTCGCAAACAGTGGGTCATTTTTACTAGTATGGGGCCTGAGCAAAACAAAATTTTTGGAGCCCTTAAACCTAACCACAAATTATTTTGGCAAGAAATAAAAACAAGTATAGCAAACACTTCCAAATACATTCAACAATTCAATTCATTTTGTTTCGAAATCGCAAGTACAAATGAACCAAATGAACCAAATGAACTAAAAAACAAACAAACAAATGCAATGAAATGCCTCGCATTTGCTTCATTTGGTTTACTTTAAAATATTTGAGAATTTTCCAGATCATTTGTAAATGTTTTGCATCGGCAACCACTTTGGCTGGTGAACTCTGCATGTGCGACTGATAGAGTCCATGGTCGGTGTAACCAACCATTGAAATAAAACATTTGGTTTGTCTGAGCAAGTATTTGGTATTTGCAAATGTCGACACAAAACTCGATTTATTTTATTTGGTCGACCGAGTAGTTTAAACTTGATTCGCTTATAACCAAACAAATGCCTTCATGCATGACTCTAGTATATACCTTATCCACTAAGCTAGAGTTGAAAGCCCCTTTTAGAAACTTAAAATTGTATAAAAATCCATATATTTAAAGCCGCTGATGAAGCAGCATCTGTTAAAGTAAAACAGCTCTACACCCGCTGGGGGTATCTCACCCACTAGGCTCCAGTTGGAGAATGGGGATTATTAATTGATTTCAGATCAATTTGTATTCATTTAATTAGTGTTTAGAGGGGCCCTGTCATGCTACCTGGTATCTGTCAATGTTATCCAGAAAACACATTCATATTGTAGTAAATCATAACTATTCCAGTTATAAGAGATTATATATATAGTCGTATAAATAATTATAAATATTTTTCTTATATTTACTATAATATTTACTAAGCATATGTAAATCTATTAAGATCTGATCCGTTGATTCTCTTAAGCTTTTGATTGTTCTTTTGATACGCTCCGTTCCGAAATTTCATAACAATTGTTTTCTAAAAACTCTAACAGAGCACTACTACTCTCAGCATATCTGTTAACAAATGTCACCCAATTGATAGATGTCCATATAATCAAGATTCCATTATACAATATGGAGAATTGATCAGGCATACTTAATCCAGTCATCCATGTATATCGGAGACCCCATAAAGTACAGACATATTGGGATAATTAGAACTAATCATTAGGGAGAAATTACGATCATGTCATGTCCTTTAGTCCATCCGTGTTTTTCATCGAGTCCATAGAATATCACAGTTTTTCATCTATAATCTGATTATTTTCTATGAAGTGTATGTGAAATGTGTTGAGGCCAAAATCTGTATTTGCAATTTTTGTTTATTGTCTTTTGTTTTTAAAGAAATTTTGTGATAAACAGATCAGCAATAAAGTCCAAAATTAAATCAATTTCACTGTAACGAAAGCGCAAAGTTGTGAGTTTTAAATGGTTGCCATTTGGGACTTTTATTTGGTTAATTTTTGTTTTTAATCTGGTTTAATTTTTTTGTTTTTTTTTTCTTTCTTTTATTGACAGCCGGCCGTGCCCCCTTAAATGGTGGTTTTTTATTTAGTTGTCCAAATCATTTCTCTCTGTTTTGTAAAGACATTTAAATAAATGTGACTAATAAACAAAAAAACAAAAAACAAATTATTGTATAAAGATAAAAAGGTAAAGTACCAAACTCTACCTCGTAGGGTTTCGAAAATATTTCATTGACGTGAATGCAATTCTCTTTTACTTGTATACGTATATTAAAAGATAAACATTTCTCCTTCATGTATCATGTATACGACACATCTTATGTGTTTTTGTATTGTAGAAAACTATTTCCAAAATTTGTATTGTACTAACATTCCCGGCGCGCCTTGCTACGCCCTCGACTTAATGTTAGTGCGTGATTCTTGAAGTCATTGTTTTTTATTAACAATACACGTGAATGAACAACATATTTTAATATTCCTTTTGCCATATAACCGGAACAACATTTCGTTAGCGAATTTTTCAGTTAATCAGTGAAATTATTACCATTGACGTATTTATCTGATATGTTTGACAAAGACGACTTGTTTTATCCACCAATTTCTCGACAACAGCGAGTCTCCATGACAAAATAGATAAATGTGCCAACTTTCATGGTGCTCGGTCAATCGGTATCGGAGTCAATCGCCGTTAAACTATTTTAATCATCCATTTTTATATATTCAACTTAATTTCATGTAATCGTTTCGATTGTTAACTAGTTTTAAACAATTGTGCTTGATGTTTGAGTTCCTCATGTCGCATATTCGGGACAAAGAGCTACTTTATTGATTTCGTAGGCACCTTTGCGTTAGACCAAAACATATGCGTTTGATAATTGGTTGAATTAGCAAGACCTGATTTTTAGCAACAAGGTATATACAGTACAATTAAATAGTGTTGATTGCTATGGAGTTGAAGGTCCAGATTGGTTGTTTAAATGTGCAAATGCAGAAGACTAAGTTCCAACTGAGACTCCTAGGTGATAGGAAGATTATGTTCAAAGGCCCTGGACATTCTATTTAAAATTAATAGTTTTTCAATAAGCTGAAATTTTATGCAAAATCTAAATAGTTTTTGTGGCTGGTCCTCCAATACAAAACAAGAAAAAAACATTGTTGTAGTATAGAAAACTTCTCTACTTTTTACACAGTAAGATTTAATATGCTTAGATATAAAAATTTAAATATTTAGTGAATACATAAAGAAGTATATCCTAGATCAGCGTTGGGGAACCAAAGGCGAACTATCAAAGGCACGCGGGATAAAAATTGTGGTACCTTACAATTAAAGAGAAGTTACATTGCCTTTGACATGAAAGTATACCAGAATCTATGGGCGACACGCTATGGGTTCAGGAGAAACATTTTTATTGAGCAAATCATGAGTAGATCAAGTTCAAGAGTTCACCGTCTGTACACTGTACCTGTAATTCTAGTGTACGAATTTGAATGGCAATTCATGCCCTCTAGAAAAATTTTTGTTGAAAAACTAGCCAATAGATTAATTTGCCTATGTTTCTAAACAATGTCCATAGAAACATTAAGAAAAGAAAGGGATGTAGGGAGTACTTTTTAAATAAACATAATATTAATCAATGATGATGATATTTACCTTCTGTCATCTCTGATAATAATAATAATAAGATAATATTAGATTAGATTAGATAAGATAAGGGAGAAAACTAGTCACCTTATCACTATGACCTCGATTGAGCCTATTGTAAGTAACTAAATAATTATCTATCCATAATTGTCTCTCCGAGAATCTGTTATTTATAAGAAATTCCAAGATTTTCTAAGGAGAGAAGTCTGCAGTTTTTGGTTCTAGGTATAATTCGGTGACCTAGGTATCAGAGGAGTCTCATCCAAATTATATTGCCACAGTTGCATAGCAAATGACTTGCTGGTTCCTATTTTTCATTATATAATCTACCTACATATTCTGTAAGTACTTCATAACTCTACAATGTCCTGTTAAGACTATACGGATACCATTACGTGTTGATCTCTTGAAAAAATCATGTTGGAACTGAAATCTTTCCAAATGACCCACGTATACGTAATTATTATTATGTTATTACACAGATCTTTATTTAAACACTTGAAATTCGTTTTTTTTTTTTAATTATTAACTAATTAAATTCATTATTTTTTTTTTTTTTGCACTTAAACTGAAATTGGAGCTATAATTCTCATTTGTGAGTTCCATTGCTCTCATCTAATTAGATCACACAATTAGTCACTTAATGCAATCACTTTTCAATTAATTCCTTATTGGTTGTTTTTTTTTTTTCATTTATCATTATTTCTCGAACGATTCATTCATGTAGTTAGTAGTTAGTATTCCTTATGTACGGTCATTATCATGTACGTAACCACAGAAATTCCACTTTATTATGTTATATTTAATGTGTACTTTTCCTGCATCTGATATTTTCCCATTTATGTTCCATGTAAATCAAGGTTACACATACATGCATGCATCATCACCTTTCTCTATTTCAATAAAAATATAGGTACAATATTATATTGTATTTGTTATGTCATTCAGATAAGAAGTCTAGTTGGTGCTCTATTTTTTATCAGTTTCTTCAGCCTTGACTATTTAAATTGACTACAAGATGCCAGTCTTATAACATGGTTACATATGTGAATGTCACATACATGAATGCTTCTTGTTAATACGAAATGATGATTGAAACTAAAGACGAAAAATGAATAAATATCATCATCAACCAACATAAGTTCAAAGAATTTCTCTTCTAACCTCTATGTTACACGACCCAAAAGAATGAACAAGGAAAATAAAGAAATATTTACATCGGCTATATCCCAAATTGTATACCTTTTACAAAAATAGTATGATTAGCTCAAATAGTCCATGGTTAATATTTCTAATGACCAGTTCAAGAAGTGTGAATTGTGCGATTTTTAACAATAAAAATTCTTTAAATTATTAAGATTAAATTCTGCTTCGTGGTATTGTGTCTTTCGACTACTTCACCAAGTTTTGGTAACCAAGGAGCTGACGCTGTTACGTGTTGTGAAGTTTGTGCCGTTGAAACACGTAGAAAGCATAGCGTCTTATGGAGTTTGGCCTTTACTCATTGAATACAAATCTTATAATGGGGACCATCCATTGTCAATCATGCTTGAATAAAGCCAAATTTAGCGATATCGTTATCGTTCTTGATTAATTCAAACATGATTGACAATGGATGGCCCCTTTAAGTCTTTAAAATGGGTTTGCAATGTAATCAAATGTAAATAACATATGATCAATCGAAAATATCGCTATATGTTTTCGATGTATTGCACCATATTGATATATAGTTTTGATATATAATATCAGAATAAATATCAATATATAGTTGTAAATGAACATCTTAAAGGCCTTTTAGATGGTCAGTTAAGTCTCAGTCCATGTTATCGCACCGATAACCGAAACGATGACAAAAAATGGACTAATGGCCCAGCTTATTTGTCAGTCCATTTCGATTTCTGAAGCGATAACATGGACTGAGACTGGGACTGAACTGAACTGACCGTCTAAAAGTCCGTTTTAGTCTGGTTAAGGCTCAATTGACAAAAATCTTGTCCTTCCAGAATCTATACTGGTTAGACGAAATATGTATACCATAGTCTCCTTTATCCTGTATACAAATATTATGTGATGAAATTTTAAATTAATTAAATTGAAAGTAAAGGTATATGCCAGAAATCTCTTTCAACCACATATCAACCTACTTACAATTCTCTGGTGCCAGAAATCTCTTTCGATGGTTTTGAAATCTCTGACTTGTAAAAATATGGTTTGGTTAAATTGTCTCTTATTTGAAGTTATTTAAAAAATAAAATACCAAAAACTGTAGCTTATTGTTTTCCTCAGTTATCTGCATTTAAGGAATTAAACATTTCAGTTGTTTTAAGTATAAATTTGCATTTAAAAAACTTTAAGTTTGAAAATGAAATCTTTGCGTTTCTAGCACAACTACAGAGAAATTGAAATCAACCGATACAAAATTTTACTTCGATAACCCAAAAACTCATTAACTATATGGGATTATTGATCAATCTAGTACAAGTAACAAACATCATGTCACAGTGACAACTACTATTGTATATGACACTAAAATTTGACTGACTCACAGAGCCATAAAACCACTTATCGGCAGACATTCTACTTATTACAGACGTAAGCAAAAGTTATAAAAAAAAAACACAATAAACAACATAAATGCAACAATTTTGGATTTTTGCCGCAGAATGGAAAAATCCCCAAAATGCAGGATAGCAAAAGCAGCTGAAAACAATAACAGCAGCAGCAAAAGCAATTATAATGAAAAAACCCCCAGAAGCAAGAAACCAACCACACTAAACAAGATCAATCAGACTGTTGCGTGGTAATTCTGCGAATTTTGCAACGACGTTCGTCGTTGTCGTCATTGTTGTTTTCTTGTTCAATAAATTCGGCATAGTACATCTGAATAATCAGTCTGTATGTCTGTGGATAGAGAGATACAGATAGAGACAGAGAGAGACATATAGAGAGAAGAGAAATAGTGAGATCAAAAATGATCAAGAGCATAATGATGATTGAGAACTTGAACTCGAACTTGTTCAAAAACCATTATGCCATTGTCGTAAACTTAACTCTACGTCAAACGATTAATTTGCTGACTCTGAGTCTGACTGACTAACTGGCTTTACTAGATCGATGATGATGATGATCGGAAATAAACAAATCAAATCGATTCGAATTGATACGTCATATGATCACAAGATTAGGTGAAATGAGTTGATATGAAATAAAAAAAATTAAAAATGAACAAATACAAATTTAATGTGATTGACTTTTAGAGAACGTCGTCACACCAAAAACATACTATATACTATACATATTATGATATCGATCGGTATAAAAACCTTATTTTATTATTTTGTTTATTAAATTATTAGATAATTATTATTATTATTATTTTATGTTTTATGATAACAGACTCCTATGGATACTACTTAGTATTAGACAATTAATATTTTATTAACTAAGTTACAATGAATCATTTATTTACAGATAATACTATTAATGTTCTCAGTCGTAGAATGTTGCAGGAGATCTGATCTGGATTTGTACAATAATTTTAAAATAGTATTCGGAGGCGAAGAAACATAGACCATAGTGATTTTTGTCAGTTTGCGGGATACAAGGTGGCCAAACCGTTTTGATTGAACCTATTGTATCTATGCTGGAATTCTGTCCAGTTCTCGGTATGCTTTTGAGCTATTACCGTCGTGATAAGTCTATGTAGGATGTTAATCAGATGGCGGGTTGAATACGCTGCTTTATGCCGATGCCTTAATGGCTGGGAGCCCAGAACAGAGGTATTTTTTTCAATTGTTGCATGCAAAGGTTCCGGATTTCCTCAACTACAATACATTCTTGTAACAGTTTAGGTTTCATACGAACACTATGATGGATAAGCTGTCGATGCAGATTGAGAATAATGAATGTGTTTTTGTGAGCAACAATGCAAGTCTTCAAAATAAACACAGCCGCTGCAGTGCAAAATTTAATAGTACCCAACGATAAAAACACAATTTTTATTGTTGTTTTTGAAAGAAATCGAAAATTCACAAAACAATTTTCGGTAATACTATAAAGATCGATTTTACAATCACCACAAGAGCATTTGATTTTGAATATTTGAAAAGATATCTAGAGCTAAGTTTTATCATTAAATTTATTTATTTTACCCATATTTGGTTATGTAGTTTTCCCTAACTCTTATATTAAAATGATGTATGAGTTTTTGAAACTTTGGTATTGTAAATTATTTTATTCTTATTAGTTCTATTATATGTAGATTAGATACATAAATTGTTGGGTTAGTAATCGTTGTAGTCCGATCTGTAGACCCAAAATCGAATAGAATAGAGCCTAGTATTCATAGTATAATTTATTAGTTTCTTTCATACTTTTGTTAAAAAATATAGGTAAGTGTTACAAGTTGTTGATCAAAGATAATGTTGTTCTTATTAGTTCTAAATAAGATATTAAAAATTTCAGGTGAGTAATCCTTACAGACCCATGCGTAAACACTGCGATGATTGGATTTAATGGAAATTTAAATGTTTTTGGATGCTTTGAAAGTTAAATTCATTTTGGATCTGAGAAACAATGTTTTCAAATGCTTAAAAATTTGTAAGGGTCTTTTGAAACTTGAATCAATCGAAAATACGGTTTACCAAATATTTTGTAGTCATTGTTCTTATTTGTCCTTGTTCTTGATTGTATTCTTACAGTTGGGTCCTTCAACTCAAACTGGGGTGACTGGATATACTGAAGATTAAAGTATGTATAGGAGCTGTCGAAGTCAAATTCAAACAATATCTTCATATACACGTACTTATGTTTTTTAAAGTTATAAAGGTCTTTAGAAAATTGATTCAATCGAAAAAAATGAGTCTTAATTCCATAGTTTAGGGTAGATTAAATTAGGGAAAGGGCGGTAACCAGTACACCTCGTGACTGTGGCCGCAAGTGGCCCTATTGTAACAAACCCCGTAATCACAGTTCCTCCGATATTCTGGTATTATTTGGAACTCCAAGATGGAGTCTGGTCCAGCTAATGCCCTCGCAGTGACATAGCACGTGCACTACTGACTTCTCTCCTTCATTACATAGTCTACACAGATCACTGCGACTAATTCGCATGTTATGTAGCTGTTTCATTACTCTGTAATGTCCTGTCAAGAAACCTGAGACTATCCAATTACATGTCCGTAAAGTCAAATATAAAACATGTTTTATCATCTAAACACCAGTACATATTATAATTTTTATGGCATCGTGATTGTTGATAGCAAAGTTTGTTGTTGTTTTAACGTTTCTTGTTACTGGAGAAAATCACCAACTCAAAATTTCTATGAAACATAAAATTTCAAATATTTCACGCTTAAAATTACAGTATTTTTGTTAACAGTAGGAGACTATGAGTATTTAATAGTTTTTACCTTGAACTTGAACTAAACTTTATGGAAATCAACCAAAAATCAAAAAAAAAGTTAACAACAACAAACAAATCTTCCACACCTTAAATCAAATCAATTTGTATAAGACACTAAAACCAGTTTTTCAGACAAAAAACAAAACGAAGAACTAAAATATACCTACTTATATGTGTACAATACAATATTATAACTTTAAGTTCAATCCTTAACTAATTTCAAACAATTTATTGTACAATATTTCCACAAATTTATTTATAATCGCAACAAACACCTGGTTATATCAATTAGTATCTTGTTGGTATTGTCCGATGACTGCTCATTTGATTTGCCATATATCGTATGTCTTTATCTTAAAACATTAATCAGTGATACACATTATTTGATTGAAATTGAGGAAGCTACTATTTATCATGTATCCCGGTTGCACCCCAAATTTAACTGATTTTATTGTTACAATGAATCAGTCGGCCGGCTTCTTAATGGATTGATTTCTTGAAAGTGAAATTTGTGTAATTCGTATTTTAAATTTAATTTATTTTTAGTGAAGCAATTATACCTATATAATCTTACTTTTCTTTTAAATAATGTCATTTTCAATCAATCAATTATATTTTATATATTTCAGATGAACAGTTTTAGATACTTTGAATTGTTAAAAACTTTCAAAAGAATCATATTTCTATACTAGTTGTGACTGCGACTCACGAAGTCGTATTCGATATATGTAGGTATGTCATTATACTCTTCACGGGAGTGAATAGTATTATAAGTTTGTCATGAAGTTGGTAACACATAGAAGGAGACATCGCAGACCTCATAAAGTATCATCGTACTTATACTTAGAAAAACTTTTTGACACTATAAGTTTCTTATTTATCTTCACCAACCTTAAGTTCAAGATCTTAGGGTTACCAGGAGGGATAGCTCCCATACAAACCCAATTCTTCTTTTTTTTTTGTCTTATCCAACTAAAATTTGGACAATATGAGGTGCCTAATCCATATATATCACCAACCAACGAAGTCATTCTGGTTTTATTAGTGTTAGTGTTAGTGTTAGGAAATTAAAGTAATGCTTCTCTGTAGACGACATTACATGTAGAGAGATCAGGGAATAACGCATAGAGTTTCCTGGAGTTGCCAACACGTGACTCAGCCACACAAAGCTGATCTTGCAAAAAACAGCGCAACACTCGGCCCAGGTTCACTGGAAACTGAAAATCGTTATTGGTTTAATAAAATTTTAACAACAAATTAGCAATATTAAATTTACTTACTTTTGTTTTGCCTAATCATCACCTGTGTAATGTTGGTGTGACATAAAAAAGAGGAAGACAGTCGAAAATCCACCAAAAAGATCGTAACAGTGCGCAAAAAGTTGGCAACAGTACTGAAAATTTAATGAAAAATTGATTAAACAGACACAATATGTTAAAGGAAGCTTGCTAAAATACACCAGTTAACACCGCATTCAAATCGGTTAAGCCGTTTCTGAGATAAGCCTGCACAGACAGAAAAAGGCTTACGATTTTATATACCTACATATATATATAGATATAGATTATCTGTACAACATTTGGAGGCCCCTCCGTCCTCTAGAAAGTATAAGAGTAAAAAACCGCATAGTAAACTTTTAATCTTCGCAGTGAACTATATAAGTGAATAAGTTATTAGAAACACACCCTTTTAAGTGCAATATAATATTTTGATAGGAGTTCATTTAGTAGATGGTTAACCGTTAAGCATCCATCACTTTGAAAAATCAGAATCATGAGTTTTAAAAGAAAACAGTAACAGCTGAGAGAGATGCACTGGCTACCCAGACTTAGGTCTCTCAGGTGAGTGTGACAAATAAGATTCTGTTCATGTAATCAATTTCAATAATATGAAGTCAGTTACACAAAAAAAGACATCACAGAAACCAAGGAAATGCATATGGGAATTCTGCACCATCAATTTCAATGGTTAAGAAGACGTTTATAGAATTCCTTTGTGGTTGTTCCAGTAGAACTAATGCCAAACGTTCAGGTCCCAATAAAGAGGGCGTCATGCCAAAAATCGTCCATATAATCCATAGAATGTTATTGGACGATCGGAGAATGAAAGTGCGTAAGGTAGCTGAGGATTGGATTTATTCCTAAAATACTGCCTTTTGAAAATAGATAGCATAATCTTTTTTGTGTGTAGGTACCACATGTGCTTGAAGCGTCTATGTTTCAGCTGTTAAACACAGTATAAGCCATCCGATTGCCGCTTTAATAAGAATTTATTTTTTGTTGCCTTGAAAATGTCAACTTTTGTGCCAATAACAAAATTTTAACAAAATAGAAAATCGACTTCAAGTAGCGCAAATAGAACGCGCATCATGAAGGATAACTCAAAAACTGTTCAATGCTTGTGGAAGCCATCGACGAACATGCTGTTTTAGAAAGAGCATGCTTCTTGTCAATGACCAGCCGCCGAATGTGGCTAAACTAGTCCAGGAAACGTTAGAAGCACTATGATGGGATGTCTTATCTAGCCCTTTCAGACTACCATTTGTTTCAGTCAATGCAACACGAATAATAGAATTGTGGGCAGGAAAACAGTCGTTTACGATACCCGCAAACGATACGTTTACGATCTTTGTTAGCCTTTCTTGAGCGTACTGGAAGTATTTTTGAGTAGTTTTGTCGAAGTCCTCATTCTCAAAAGGCAGCTGTAAAAAATAAAAATTAGATTTGTAAATGAGCTATGCATAAATTTATTTCTTATTATTTGTAACTTACTTCTAATTCCCAACGTCATTTGCAAGCCCCTGACATATTTCTTATTGTCAGTACCTCGCCAAGAGCATTGCCTAGCCACATCATCCGACATAAGCCGCCGCCAAGCTTGCCTTATGAATTTCTCATAAGTTTTTTCGTTGCTTCCCAATAGCTCCTTAACCTAAACAAAAGACATTAAAAAAAAAAACCTACAAACATCTTCCACGCATGCTCCTCCTTCAACGTTTCCGCAAAGCGGAGCAGTTCGTCGTTTGAAAGGATTCATAGGCATATGCTTACTGTAGTGCTCTTCACACACATAATTAACTATCCTTGTTTTATAAGTTTTGTTTTATTTATTACTTCTTATTCGTTTTTGTTATAGTAAATGTTGGGTATTTTCCCATTTCCCATTTCTATGCAGATGATACCACTATAATCTGCAACAACAACTCCATTGATGTGGCTACGGCTGAAGTTCAAGAATACATCAATCACTTTTCACACTGGACAAAAAGGTGAAATATTGGCATTAACTCGGGTAAATCTGCCAATTGCTGTTTCACACTCAGGCTAGGTGTTTGTCCTTCAGTTACGCTTAATAACACTGCCATTCCGCAAGTTGACCGTGTCAAATACCTAGGCATGACTCTCGACAAGCGTCTCACCTGGAAATCACACATTTCATCCACTACTGCAGCTTGCTACGGTAAGCTAAGAAAATTAACATGGCAACTGCGTCCTAATAGCCAGCTTAGCCTGAGTAACAAACAATTTGTATACCGTACAATTGTACGTCCCTCCTGGACTTATGGCATCCAACTCTGGGGCACTGCCTGTGCTTCGACTATTAAAAAAGTTCAAATATTGCAGAATAAAGCACTACGTCGTATTACGAATGCTCCTTGGTACATTAGGAATTCTGCAATACACAACGACCTTCGGATGCCTACAGTTATGGACGAAATAAACTTACACAGTAGTCGCTACAATGACAGGCTGGATTTGTCACTCAAACCCTCTTGCAGCGGAGCTAATGCACCAAGAGTTCTCAAGGAGCCTCAAACGTCATCTTCCTAGTGACCTTGCGACCAGATTCACATAGCACACACACGTAGTTTAATCATAAGGTAGTTAGTACAAGTAATACATAATGCATCCAAGTAAATCGGCTATACGCCCCTCATGTGATATTAAAATGCTTGATAAAAATTTACCAAATTAACTTGATAGTAATGTATGGACATGCAGAATTTATAATTACAAAAAAAAAAAAAAACTTTTGTTTTATTTTGTTGGGTTTATTACTTTGTTGTTGTTGTTGTGCAGGTTTGGTTTTTTTTTTTTAATATCGCTTTAATTTTAATGTGCATTCAGAATAAGCGAAAGCAGAACTGTTATCTTAAAATGGTTGATTTTTGGGTTGCATAGCACCGTTTTTCATCTATTTTGCCTATTGTTTCTTATTTATCATATTTATATCCGCAAAACTATCGTTTGCGAGCACGTTTGCGGGCATTAAGTGAGCATTAAGCGAATGTTCAAGCAACGCACGTATTTGTCCTCAAAACGCTCGTTTCCGGGCCCATTTACGATAATTTATGCGAATGTCCGCTTAAAAATTCGTTACTTGATCCACTGGGTAGATCGATCTACTGTATATAGATGACAAGACTAGTTAATATTGAGAATTTACAGGTCCCTTTAGAAAAATGTATATTTTACCGATACTGAGAGACTTAAGATAATTTATCAATGAAATTAAAACAAATATATATTTTTTTTTTTTTTTTTTTTGCACATTTATTAATATTTCATATATGGTTTATAAACTTATTACATTAATAACTTCATATTTAATGGAAAAACAAAAAATAAATAAATAACTACTAGAATATTTATTATTTAGCAAATTAAATTGATTAATCTTTAGGTTTGTTGTTTTCAAAATACATTTATCTTCTTTTTTTTATATGTTGAACAAGCATTTACTTACATTAACATGTTTCATGTATAATGTAACAACAACTTAGATTTATTGCAATGAAATACAAAAAAAAAAAAAAAATAATAATTTTAATTATGCAAATAATTGTAAAACGAATTATAAAAAAAATATGTAAAAAAAAAATATAAAAAAATTTTAAAGAAATTTAAAAAAAAATATATATGTATTATTACATATAAAAATTAGCATCTTTTGAGTTCATAATTTAAAATAATTTATTTTATTTTAATATTATGTATTTCTGTTTATCTATATTTAATTTAATTATAACTGTTAATTGTTAATTAATAAAAAAAAATGTTTAAAACTAAAAATACTTTTATCGTTTTTCTGTATGAAAAACATTTTTTAAATGCCTTTCACGTTTAATAAATGATGATCATCATTATGATGATGATGATGATTGGCAAATTGAAATCAAAGAAAGAGAACATTAATTATATAGTAATTAATAATTAAATTCTGTAATTATTTTGTGGATTTGTTTTGCTTCACATTTAAAACAATTTCAATTTAAAAATTGAATTCATAATATTGTTGTATATAATTGTATATCGCAGTTTTATTTTAATTTAGGAAATTTATATCTTTTAAATTTAACAAAGTATTAAATTTTTCTCAATTATCAACAAGAATTCAAACAATCAATGAATAGAGTGTCAATTAATGTCACTTAAGGAATCTTTCAAATTCTTCAATAATTAATCCATTATTTATATTTTCTTTAAAATAAATTTAAATGTTTTTCTTTTTTTTTCTTTAACAAATTTGTTCTAAAATTTTATGATATAATTGAATGACTTTTTTCCAAATTTTTTCAACAAAATATGATACAAATTATGCATATTGCAATAATTCTATTCTTTTAATTTTCTTAATTTTGTTTTTTCATTTCAACTTTTTTATTTTAATTTTTTCAATTTAATTTTTTTTTTTAACGTGAAAGGCGTATTTATTTTATCATGAAACCATGAATTATATTTTTGTTCATAAATTATTTTTATTACATAAAAAAAATAATAATTAAATTTTATAATTAATATTAATTGATTTTGATTAAAAATTTAAATAAAAGAAATATATAAGTATATATAATTTATAAAAATTCATATAATTTTAATTTTTAATTGCAATATTTTTCTTTAATCATAAGAAAATAATTACAATAATAAAATAAAAATCTTCAATATTTATTTATTAAAAAAAAAAAAAAATTTATACTTGTGTATATAGATATATAGATTTTTGCATTTAAAAAATATAGAATAGACATTTATTTTTATATAATTTTCAATAAAAAATATATATCTTTCACACAATAGAATTTTACTCAAATATAATGATCAAAGTTCTTTGACAATCGATCGGAGCGGATCGAATGGGACTAATTGAATCTCACCGCTCACCGTTGTAGTAAATCTATTATTTTTACGTGTCAAAACAGTTTTATTTAAAAGCGATCACCAATAATCCTGATCTGCTTTTAGATAAGCTGAACTGTTCCGTGGTGTTCCCCCTTTTTATTAACAATCTTCCGCTTTTTCTTCCTTAAATCATTCTCGCTTTCTGATAATGTCAAACTCTGTCTATCGTTTACGATATCACTTCGTATGATAGATTATATTGGTAAAATGTTTTGTGTATTTCGAATAAATCAGCCGTTTAATTTTCATAATCAATCAATCATAATCAATTGTATTTTCATGATAATTTACAATTTAGATCGAATCGGTTAATTTTGTTACATTCGTAGAAAAACTCCCTGCAAAAGACATTTTTATTTGTGGCTAAATCAATTAATCAGTTAATCGATGAATTGCAATTAATAATCATTTCCTTTCAATTAATCATATGATCAAATGATTAATACACATTTTTTTTTGTCATCACTATATGAGAGTAAATATTATCGATCAACAATACATTTCATATTTATACAGTCAGACGAGTCTGAACCAAATCACCTTTTTTACCGCCGTTTCTAGCTATTTTTTGAGACATGATTGCCGGAAAATATGTAAAACAGCGGGTAGCGGGAATTCTAGTGTGTGCCATATCTAAGTGTGACCGTGTGACTTCCACAGTTTGAGTGATAATTGCAAATAAAAGAACCATGCCAAAAACTTTTCAACAAAAATGTCGTGAGACTAGGCTACAAAATCCAGAGTTTAAGACTTGGTTTCGGAAAGATGTCACGGATCCCACTCAAGTCTACTGCAGTTATTGAAAATGCACAATTATTGCAAACCTATGTGATCTACACACCCATTCTGCGAAGAAGAAGCATATAAGTAAATTAATTTACACTTGTCATACATATTTATAGAAAAGGGTTGCGTCGGCATAGAAAATGTTGTATGGACTACGAAATAGCATAGTTGGCACAACTGAGGCTTACGACTCGAACAATGAAATTGTAAATTTAGATGAAATTTTGCTCTTTTGCAACTTTACTTTTCTTTGCAGCTTTTTTTTACTTATGAACCCGCTGAAAAATTGGCAACTCTGGTCTGAACTCTCTCTCTCTCTCTCTCTCTCTCTCTCTATATCATAGCAAACTGATGGGACTCAATGGTCCCCCAACGATATATATAGAGAAGTCTAAGCCTAACTGCTTTAGATATGCACATATGTATGCGTGAAAGATATATTAAATTTGGTAAAACCAAATTAATTTATTTATATTTTATATATATATATATATATATATAGGTATATGTATATTATATGTATAGGTATAGGTATAGGTATATATGTATGTATATATTAATTATGTATGTATGTATATATTTTTTGGAATAAATTTAATTTTACGAAAAATATGACATTTTTCTTCTCTTCAATTTTGGAAATTAAATAAAATATTCTTTACTCTTTTTTCTGTCTTTTCCTTTTGTTTTTTTTTTTTTTTTTTAGAAAAATAGACATGTAAATAGTTTGCATATGTATGTATGTGTGTGTGTGTGTGTTCGTGTATGCTTCCTTTTTTTTTTTTTTTTTTATATCAGAGCATCAAAAACTTACCCGGTCTACAACCGGAGTGTGGGACTTTAACCCCGCTAAACATTCCCGCCCCATGTCAAATAGTCCTTCCGGAACTGTCATTAGATATTAAGTCGGGAGGATGTGTTTGTGTTTGTGTATGTGTGTGTGTTTTTGTATGTGTGTGTTTGTGATTTGAGGAAGATACAATGTCTCTAGAGATGAGATGCATTATCCCTCAATAAATACAATATATAATTTAGACTTTCTTTGCTTCTTCTCTGTTTTCAAAAAAAAAGAAAAAATCAATCTATTTGATCTTTTCTATTATCCCTCAATAAATACAATATATAATTTTTTTTTTTATTTTTTTGTTTTTTCTCACAATTATATAAAGAAGAATTTATTCTTTGTTTCTTCTCAATGTTTTAAAAAAAAAAGAAAAAAAACCGACTTGATATTTTCTCTTATACCTCCAAATAAATACAATATATAAGATTTTCACCTTTTTCTCTTCTAATTCTCATCTCTACTTTCTTCTCACTGTTTCAAAAAAAAAAAAAAATCAATCTATTTGATCTTTTCTATGATCCCTCCATAAATACAATATATAATTTATATATATTTTTAATATTTTTAAAAAATGTGCTTTGAGAATTAATTAATGGATTTGATGTTGTAATCCATAAAGGCAGCAACGCTTTTGCCATACATTCAACTTGGGTTTTTTTTTTTAAAGTGTTTTTGTATGATTTTTCGAATGATTTTTTGAATGATTTTTTTAATGATTTTTTTAATGATTTTTTTAATGATTTTTTATATGATTTTTTGTATGATTTTTTGTATGATCTTTCTTTTTTTTTCTTATTATTTTAATTATTATTTTGAATATTATTTTGAATATTATTTTGAATATTATTTTGAATATTATTTTAATTATTATTTTGAATATTATTTTGAGTATTATTTTGAATATTATTTTAATTATTATTTTTAATATTATTTTTAATATTATTTTTAATATTATTTTTAATATTATTTTAGTTATTATTTTAATTATTATTTTAATTATTATTGTATTTATTATTTTGTATATTATCTTGAATATTATTTTTAATATTATTTTAATTATTATTTAGAATATTATCTTAAATATTATTTTGAATATTATCTTAAATATTATTTTAAATATTATTTTAATTATTATTTTAATTATTATTTTGTATATTATTTTGAATATTATTTTAATTATTACATGTGTGACGACAAAAAAAAAAAAATTCTTAATTTTAATAGTATTTTTTTTATCATGATGATCTTACTCTATTATTTTTATGATGATTTAATCTTTCAATATTTTTTTTATTATTTGTTATTTTGTTATTATTTTCAATAATAGTTTTTTATTATGTTTTCTATTATTTTTTATTGTTGTATTATTTTTTTATAATTTTTTTTTTCATTTATTTATTATTTGTGTTTGGTAGATTTCCACTTGATTTTCTTTTGCATGACGAAACTCCTATATTTGAAGTATTGTAAAAAACTTTGATGGCCATCATCATAGGCATATAGAGAGACGGAATATAGAAGCGGCTTATGGAGATGGCATATACAGATGATGATGGCCACCACCATCTTATTCAATATTCCAATAAACAGGAGCCACAAAACACACATACAAAATATGAATCAGTAGAAGATCTCCTTTAACAATAAATCAAATCAAAACGAAACGAAACGAAACATTTACTCAATATCTGAGATATTAGTTTAAACATGGCACACGTCTTGAAAAATCTTAACGTTTACGATTAATCAGACGTTTGGTGCGTGATGTCTGTGATTTTGCAGCTGATCTTGTTGTTGCTTTTGAAGATGTCCCAAATGTTGAATGTTGTTGTAAAGAATTACAAATTGCATTTTGGACACTGATGGATGGTGGCGTCACAACACGACATTGTGCAGCTGCTTCAACTGCTGCTGCTGTTAATGGTTCTAAAGTTTGTTTTATGAGTGTGTTGTGTCGATTACGCAATGACCAACGTTTAGTGATATCCACAGTAGTAGTAATTGGATTAATAGTTGTTCGAATGGTTGATGCTGCAGCTGATTTTGGTGGTGTTGCTGCTGCAGCTGATGTTGATGGTGTGGCTGCAGCAACTGATGTTAATGGTGTGGCTGCAGCAACTGATGTTAATGGTGTTGATAGTGCAGCTGATGTTGCTGTAGCTGTAGCTGATGCTGCAGCTGCTACTGCTACTGCATTTAAACATGCTTGTTGTCTCAAAGAATTAATTCCCGGAATTGCAGGAATTGGTAGTTTTGGTGGTGTTTGTGCTGTGGTACCATAGTTGCCAAAACCAACACCACGAACACCACCACCACCACCAGTTCTAATTGCAATTCCAGCATTATTACGAATTTTCTTAAATGCTCCTCCACCAGTAATGTTTTTATTACATCCATTGATTACATTCTGTTTGTATGCCATGCTGCTGCAGCTACTACCACTTGATTTATCATCATTAGTTTTATGTAATGCCATGTATATGTTATTTGTAAACAGATGTACATTTGGTAATCTTGCCAATAATGGTGCTGATGGTCTTAAAAATACTGGCGATGATGATCCAGATGGTGGAGATTCTCTGCCTTTATTCATTAGACGATATTGTTCTTGTACTTTAAGAATTTCTGGTGTTATTTCATCAATGATATGTCGTCGAGCGCGTAATCTACAAAGACCAATTGGAGGTGACGTTTGTTGTTCTTGTTCTTGTTCTGGTTGTTGTTGTGGTTGTTCTGATTCTGTTGTATTATTATTATCGGTTTTTGTTGTTGCTGTTGTTGAAGGTGGTGAGGCTGGCGGTGATGATGGCTTTGATGACCATGTAATATCTTCTTCCTTGATGGAGATTTGATCATGATCATCATTATTATCATCATCATTGGAATGATTTAGTTTATTAGTTGAAGAATAAATCTTTGTATTTCTTTGGTTTATATTCTGTTGCTGTTGTTGTTGTTCTTGTTGTTCATTATCACCTTCATTGTTTTTCTCTTTTTTAATATTAATTTGCTGCTCCTGCTCCTCTTGCTGCTTTGGTAAAGTTTTTCGCATTCTTAATGATCGCTCGTTATTAGTAGTAGTAACAGCTTGTTCATTTTTATTGTAAACTGTACTACGCAAATTGCGTCGTCTTTGGTTTTGTGACTCATTTGATGGACTTTGAACTGTGGTGGCAACACAATTACCACCACCACCACCAACATCACCATCATCACTACGACGGCTATTATCTTTGCCAGTATATTTATTTTGTGGCATATCATTGTCGTTGTTGTTGCTGTTATTATTGATTGGCGTCTTAATGACATTAGTTGTTGACATCCTAGTGTTGGAGGTGGATGCATTATTAGCAATATTGTTGATGGTAATAACAGCAGCATCTATAATTGCATTTGCCACTGCCACCTTATTGTTAATCAATTTATGCATTGGTGATTTTTGCTGTTTCTTTTTGAAATTGTTGCTGCTGTTGTTGTTCAAGTTAAATGTGTTGCTATTGTTGATGCTATTGATATTTTTATTATCATTATTATGTTGTTGTTGTTGTTGTTGCTGCTGCTTACCACCATCACCTCTTGTCTGCATTATATTCCCATTTGCTGTATTGGGATAACGGTTGGGTCTTTGGAATTTACCAATTATACCACGTCCAGCATAAGCAGATGATGATGTTGGTGTTGCACCAGCATCATCAGCACTTGTTGTTTTTGTTGGTGATGGGCGTGCTGTATTTTTTCTTCCTTTTGCAGCAGCAGATGTTGATGGTGCAGCATATAATGTTGCATCAACAGAATCATCATCATCTTCATCATCATCAATTATTATTGTTGTTATTGGTTTTGATGCTGATACTGGTGGTGAATTTGCTTTTGATGCTGATACTGGTGGTGAATTTGCTTTTGATGCTGATACTGGTGGTGAATTTGCTTTAGTTTTTGATCTTGTTGAAACACCAGGTGATGTTGTTGTTGCATCATTAGTTATTTTTTTGTTTTGTTGACCTTTATTTTTTCTTGGTCTTCCAACAGGTCTTTTTGCAGCAACCTTATTTTTTGTTGCTTTTTGTGATCGTGTATTTCTTTTTGCAGCAGCAGATCCTCCAATAGCATTATTATTTTTTGTCTTTGGTGTTAATGATTGTTGTAGAAATCCTGATAGTCCACCATATGTTCTTGCATTTGCTCTTGCTCTGGCAGCAGCAGATGTTGATGGAACATCATCATTTATTGGATCATCATGTGCTATTGAAATAGCTAGGTTAACAGCTGATTTTGCAATTGTTGCCACTGGTGTATAACGTAGATTTTTGAGTATTTCAATTTGATGATATAAATACTTCATATTCTCTTCGTCTTCCTGACGTATCTCTTTGACTAATTTTTGAACAAAATTAAAAGTGTTGCAGATATGGGTGCTGGTGCTGATGTTGTTCTTCTTGTTGTTTTTGTTGGTTTTGTTGAGTGCTTTTAATAAAACTCCATCAATTAATTTTAATGCTGGATGTTCAATATAATCATCTTCATCATCATCTTCATCCTCATCATTATCATTATCATCATTGTTGTTGTTGTTGTTGTTTGTAATACCACTGTTCGTGTTCATTTGATTAGTGTTGATCGTGCTTATAGCATCATGTAATGACATTACATTAACTATTTTCAATGTTTGATGTTCATTGAGATTTGTTAGTAATACTGGTGATGGTGTACCACCAAATGTGGTTCGATAATCATCAATTTTAACAATTTCTTGTTCTTGCTCTTCTGGTACCACAATGTTGCTTTTATCATCATCAACGCCATTATCATTGTCATTAGCATCACCCCCATCATTGGCATCATCATCATTAGCATTAGCATTAGCATCATCATCATTATTAACCTGCTCATCATTCTCATCCTCATTCTCATCATCAACATCAGCAGCATTGAAAACCACAATATCTGATGATGATTCTTCTTCATAATCATGATCATGCGGAAGAGTATGAATGGATTCAAAACTGGGATGAGAATGCTTGTGTAGATGCATATTTTCTAAAGCTACACGTCTTTCCTCTTCTTGTTCCTCTTGCAACAATGAATTCAATTCAAGCATATTATGATCTTCCTCTTGTTGATCATGTTCTTGTTGTTGATGATTATAAAGATCATTATTCATTGTTGTTGCTGTTTCTGTTGGCGGTGCCCAATTTCCTACAGAAGCAGCAGCATCAATATGTCCGTAAGTTGTGTCAACATAGGTGTGAGTGAATCCACAAAATCCCTTCAAACGTTGTTGTTCACCTCTTGTCTCAAGTTTAGTTAAAGAGTATCCTTCTTGTTGCTGATAACGTTGTTGCTCTTGTATAATTTCATCCAAACTATTGCTGTCAATAGTCTGGCAATATGGTGATGATAATCCACTAGCACTGCCACTATTATTAGCAGCATCCTCATTGTCATCGTCAATAAGACAACTTGATTCATTGCTTCTAGCAATAACACCAATACCATTAACACCACCAACGCCTACACCACCACCATGACTTGATGATGATGAAGACGAAGATGATATTGATGAAGATGATGATGATGTTATCAATGATACACTATTGCTGTTATTGCGTGCCTCTTGCTCATTCAAATATGTATTATAAGTTTCAGCAAAACTATATCCAACTGTTGTTGGATCAGCCACATCCATGGCATTATCAGAATGCATAAAACGTTCAAAACTGCAATTACCATTTTCCACATCTGGATCTTTTATATCGAGTGGATCAATACAAACTTCCATATCTTCAACATCCTCAGTATCATCATATTCCATTCCACTAGCATTAGCATTAGCGGTAGCAGTAGCATTGGATAGATTACTATTCATTGTGGCTACAGATGCAATTGTTGCATTGGATGCAGCAGCAGTAGCAGTATAAGATGACATGGACATTGGTATTGACATGGACATAGATGTTATTGATGTTGAAGAAGATGATGAATCAAAATTCATCACTGGATTGCATCTATCAGGAATTGGTGCATCCCAACCATTATGACTGGATTCTGGTGTCTCGAATAAATGTAAACCATCATATATTGCTCCAGCATGAATAACAGTTGATTTTGTAGATGATGATGATAATAAAGGCGGCATACGATTTCCTCGAATATTATCATTTAATATGTCAACATCATCATCATCATCATCATCGTCATCAACACCATCAACATTAACATCGGCATCTTCCTCAATAATACCATAAAATGCGTTTACGTGTTGCTGATATGCTGGCGGTGGTAAATATTTTCTAGCAATATCATGATATGTTTCATCCGGATTGAAATAAACTGGTGACACATTACTATACCAATAATGTTGTTGCTCCTCTGGTGGACTGCTACTGGTTTGTTCTTCATTATCACTCGGATAAAGTATTACAGTCACAACTGAGATATTATCGGCTCGCGTTTTCTTATTTGCCCATGACTTCAATGCCATTTCAACCAGAACTTTGCTTGGATTTACATTCTGCGGAGATCTGGTTGATGTACTATTACTTAAGGTCCGACGCAATGCATTATTAATACATTCACTTTCGTAAACTGCATCGACAGCACTCTGAGGTGTCAGAGCATTCCATAGACCATCAGTTCCAAAAATCAGACACCTTTTTATTCCCAATCAAGAGAGAAAGAAACAAAACAAAACACAATATAATTATAATCTATGTATTTGTAATTCTGTGAATAATGATTATTAATTTGCTAAACTTACTTGAATGCCTTTGTATCAATGTCTATCATCATGACATCTGGATCTGGACTAACCACAAATTCTGAAGTCTCCGAATTGAAACTCCATAGATCACCAAGTGAACGAGCCACTGCCAGAAAGGCTATGTCATCGACAGGTGTTGTTCGTGTTATGGGACCACGATGCTTTGCATCTCTTGGTCGATTCCATACAACACGCGGCACTCCAGATTTCAATATGACATTACCACCAGAACGAACAATTCGACGTTTCTCAGCTACTGAATCCGGTTTGTGATCCTTTGTCAATTGTTTTGCCCTCCAGAAATTCTCATGGCTTTGCCCCTGATAGCCCAACACAACGGCACTATCACCAACATGTCCAATATAGATTTTTTCACGTCGCAAAAATGCCACTGTTGCAGTTGTACCAGCTGTACTGGGATGACCATTGTTAGTGCATTGCCAGTTTTCTATATAAAAAAAAAACACACACACACAATTCAAATGATTCATCAGAACATTAAAAAATTAAATGAAATTATTCTTTGTTATTTTTTCAGATAATCGATATCGATTGGAAATTTAAACAAACTTATAAGCATGTCTGTTGTTCTTTGTTTTCTTGGAATACGAAGAATCACAATCAAGCAAATTGACTGAGAATTGTCAATGTGCTGGCGACAGTAATTTGATGTTTATGAATAATAAATGATGATAATCACAACACAACAATTGGTTCATATTCTCATCATACAATTGTATAAACAAACCAGAAAGAAGGCTATCATTGGCTATGCAAATGATGTAATACTGTTCACGCTCCTCCGGATTGCACCCCATCTTCCTTTCTTACCATCACATCAGTTTGAGTGGCAATTTTATTGTACCTACATTTATTCTTTATAAGTTTGCCATTTAATTGTATGGGTTTGTATGGGAGGTACCCCTCCTGGTAACCCTAGGATCATAAAATTTACATGGTTGATGAATATGGATTAGAAACTTATAGTGTCCGAATTTCAGTTCGATAAGTTAAAAAACAAAAAACTTTTTCTAATAAAAACATTTATTTAAATGGGGGTTTGTATGGGAGGTACTCCTCCTGATAATCCTAGGATCATGAAATTTACAAGGTTAATGGACATAGATCAGGAACTTATAGTGTCCAAATTTCAGTTCGATATGTTAAAAAACAAAAAACTTTTTCTAATAAGAACTTTAATTTAAAGGGGGGTTTGTATGGGAGGTACCTCATTTAATCTCTAAGATTGCCATGTTCAAGTAGTACAAGTACTGGGAAGTCAAAGGGCAATTATGGTTATTAATAATAATTAACTAATACATCCGTTTTTCATAGATTTTTCTAGACTGAGGGGGTATTGATAGTACTATTACCAATAATTATATCAATTAAGGCTCAAAATTAAATAATAGAATGTGTGTTCTAAAAGTTCTTCATCTACAACATTTGCCCTTAAGTCAAATAAAATAAATTTTAATAGATTTATCACAAGAATTGCATTTTTTGGAGTGGTTTTCTGTTCGGTTCTGTCTTTTTAAGATAAAAACGGTTCAGTTCGAAGTCCTAAAAACCTTACGGTTCGGTTCAGAAATGGTTCGCAACCATGCTTAATTCTTAATCAAAAATTTGGATTATTTTAATGATGATTATTTGACCAAAAACTTGATTAATGCCAACACTGATTAATTAATTGATCACAAATCAAATTTTTGGGATTTTTAATAATAAATTGATTAATTTGATGAAGTTTCAAGTTATGGAACATTTTGCTTTTGTTCAAATGACAGAATAGTCATTGTTACAAAAAAATAATGTTCAAATTAAGGAGTAGTTGAGTTGTTGATTTTTAATCATTAATCATTTATTGTTAATCAGATTTACTTTTGGTTTATACTATATTGGATGGATGTTCTCGATGGATTGAAGTTCAGAGAGGAGGAGAACGAGACTCTAAATTATTTTCCCATGGAATATTCCATTTGTTTTCGTTCATAAAATTGCGGTTGCTCAGTTCATTTAATGCTGACGCCCTATGTATTTGTAAATTTCAAATTGTGTTATGTTTCGATTATTATTGTTTCGATTATTATTTCTCGCCATTGTTGCTGTCCGTCTTCTCTTTATTATTGAATGAATATTTTGTTTATTTTTGGTTAAAAATCAACACCAAAAAGCAGTAAGCATAAGCAAAACACATTGAGAACAAGATAAAACAACAGAGAATCAGCTAAGCGATTAATAAATAAATAAACAAAAGAAAAGCACCATAGTCACTTTTCATTGCTTTTTCTCATTCATTCTTTTCTTCAACATTTTATATTAAAAGAACTGTATCCCCATGTCATGACATGTCCTTCTACTACAGATATACGTCTGTTTCATTATGTTGTCGTTGATCTTTCACACTTCCATACATACATACATAGATAGGTAGAGTGGAGGATTACATATGTATTTCGATGATGTGATTGATCACATTTGTCTATAGAAGTAAGTGATCTTATTTGATCCGAAAGCAGTTTGAAATTACAAGAAGTTTTTGAATAATCAATCATATTTTTCGATAGAAGTTATATGATTTGATCCGAGATTTTGATTTAGTTTGAAATTACAAGAAGTTGTGTGTTGTTGTTGGTTATTCTTCATTTGCATGAATTTTGAATGATCAATCAAAAGTGATCTTATCTTATCTGTAACATCTTGATTAGGAGATCAATAGACAAATAATAGTAACATACATACATATGTATGTATGTGAAAGGTATAGACTGATTGATTGACTACATGAATGAATGATTGATTAAATGAATATATGATAGTAGCTCTGCTGAATCGATTATATAGTAAAAATCATGTATGTATTATAGTATATTGTATTAAATTACCATTGTCACTCCACATGGAAAATTGTGTTGCAATAAATCCTTCCCGTATGGCACGCATAACATCGTCATCGTCATCTGACCAAAAGAGATTTGAACTAACTATTTGCAACATAAGGTTCTCCTTAGCAAATAAAGCAGCTTCAGCACCGCCATGACCATCAAAAATACCAAAATATGCATATTCCAATTCCTTGGTATTTGGTCTGATATCAGTTTCATTTCGTATGCCACCACCGTTGGGTCTAGTCTCTTGGTAAGCAACCGAAAAATAATCTTCCATATACTCGCGACCACCTTTACTGCATTGTCCAGTAACGCGTAAATTGACACCAATCGATGCTGTTCTCCTGCTGCTTAATGATTCAGTGTCAGTTTCACCAGATTCAGAACTAATGGATTTTCTGTTATTTGCACAAGTTGCTGCTCTTGATGTTGAGGGTCTCTGACACGGTACTCTTGAAGTTTGTTCTTGTCCTGCTCGTAGCAATGATTTAGGGATGGTTACATGGTTAAAAATACCAAGTCCACGTGCAGATTTCCTCAGATCATCAATAGGAATGACAGTATGCTCTGTTGATGGTATGGATATTGGTATACCACTAATGGTGGTCATAATATCACCATTGTCATTAAAAGTAAACACACATGATGATGATGATGTTGAAAACGGTGCTGTGGACGAAGACCACAATGATGTCGAAGACGACGACAATGATGATGGTGGTGCTGGTGCTGGTGGTGGTGATGATGGCGGAAATACTGATGTAAAAGAAGTAGATGGCGACACTTTCATCATTGATGATGATGATGACGCCTGAAACATATAAGCATTTCTATTTCTTGAATTGAGATCATTGGCTGTTACTGATGCTGCTGCTGCTGCCGCTGCTGCTGATGATGATGTTGATGGCCTTGGATTATGATAATCATCGTCCATGGGTGCTCCTTCTCTACGTTCATATTCGCTTTCATTATCCAATGGTGTTGGTGAGGAATTTGGTGTGGTAAACATACTGTTGTTTCTATTATAATGATAATAACTATAATTCCTACTATTATTGGATGATCTTGGACTGCATCTGAAGTCGCTAACTGGCATATAATCCTGCGATGTCCTTGATATTGGTATTGGCCTTGCTCTTAATCTTGGTACTGGTATCTGTCTAGCTCTTAATCTTGGTCTTGCTATTGGTACTGGTCTTGCTCTTAACCTTGGTACAGGTATTGTTCTTCCTCTTGATCTTGGTGAATATTGCAATGCTGCTGATGACGTTAGTGATTGCATTTCTTATTTACCATTTGATGAATTCAGTTTCAAACAAGAAAATAATTAAATCTTCCGTCGCAGAAAGCTTATTAGAGGATTTTATAGTTCTTGTTGGGTTTTTGTTTTTGTTTTGTTTTTTGTTTTGTTTTTTTCGTTATTTTGATAACTAAAAAATAAAAGAAATTTAATCTATTATTACATATATTATTAAATATGAAAATTTCAATAATTTCATATGGAAGGATTCTACCACCGACAATATATACATATATATCTTCTGATTGTTTAATATCAATTTCATTAATATGAATTATTTGATTGTTATATTTTTTCTTATGTCTTCTTGTTCTGCCAAATAAAATTAACAAAAAGAAAAAAAAAAAAAGCGAATATGAAAAATAATCAGAATTTTTAATTAATTTAAAAAACAAAAAACAAATAATGGAAGAAAACTATTAAATTTTATTTGATATTACTGTTAGCCTACTAAGTACTTCTATTCAAGTATGGATAAACGACAAGACTACTGCCACTAGCTTAGTAAGTAGACTCAAGAGCTACTTGACGGATAGAGAGAGAGCCTTCTTAGGTAAGTGTTCGCAATACCAACTCTGGCATAAAGCGTATCAAGACTAGTGTGGCAATGCCAAACAACAATAATTGTATATTGCCATGACCCATGGCTATTTGGAACATTGGCAGAAACACCTCCCCACATAGACATTGAGGCAGGCAGGACGCTTGTCCAGCTATATGGTATGATTCTATAATCATTCTTCAGGTGAATCATGACACAAGTGACGTGAATCACTCACCTGACACCACCATCAAGTGAAGAGTGTCACAGCGATGAGGAAATTGGACTGGCTACTGTGTGCGAGCTGTAAAAAATGTCACAACATCAAACGACACATATGTATGTAGGTACATATGAACACCATATTGCATCGTGACCTTATAATGCAAATGCAATGATGATCGAAAAGACATAAATTCCCAATGATCTCCCTAATAGAATATGTAGCTAATGTAAATATCCTGATTATGATACAAAAAATAACCGGATGTTTAGACTTGATAAAATAGAAATAACAGTCATAAAAAATATATCATTTTTTGTTTTGACAATTTTACCATGATCATCATCTTTCAATTTGTTATTGTTTATTATAGTTTTTCTTGATTTTTTTTTTTTTTTTTTTATTTTGTTTATGTTGTTGTTTACTTTTGGGTATCATTTGCGTGTGTGTGTGTGTGTGTGTGTGTGTATGTGTTGAACTAATCTTCCTCTTCCCTCAAAAAACAGTCACCTAATCACCTCTGCCTGAAACCAGAACCCAAAACTCAAAACCAACCAACCAACACCAACACAACACCATGTCACAAACCAAGTACCAAGTGGGTAGACTGGCCATAGCAACAAATTCAATCATATACATAGAAAATCCAATATAGAGAGCAGCGCACGATTTGCTTTTGACGTTGTTGGCGTTGGCGATGGCGCTGACACGAACGACCACTCTGTTTTGCACACTAGTGTATTCTTTCACTCTAATGTAAATTTCATATGTCAGCATTTCGTTTCAATTTCATTTTCTTACTCTGACTGATTGACAAGGCTTTTTATTTTTTTTGCTTTTTGGGTCTTGTGTGAACTGAACATTGGAATGATTGGATTTTATCTTCTTACCTTTTTTTTTATTTTGCTCGTTCGTCGTTTGCTTTATTTATGCTTATTATATATGTGTGTGTGTGTGGGGTGAGGGTGAGTGTGTTGTGTATTGGATGGTCTTCTTCTTCTCCTTCGTATTTTTGTATTATTATTATTTTTTGAATTTAGACAATCAAAAGGCGCAATGATTTTTTCGCGCTCTCTTGAAAATGTTCTTTATAATTCATCATTTTTTTAACTATTTAATTACACATTTTATTATGTATATTGTTTTATTAAAATTAAATACAGTTAACTGTATTTACAATGAGTTTGTTTTATATTTTTTTTTTTGTTTTTTAATCAACTGTTGTTTTCAACACATTTCCGCTCTTCATCATGATCAACACACACGATCTTCATCAAAACATCACTTCTTAAATTGTTTTTTTATTCATTATTTTCTTACATTTGAGAATTTGTTCTTTTTTTTTTCAACACTTTTGTTAATTTTTGTAATGTTTGTAGAGATCAAAAAAAAAAAAAGAAGAAAATATTGTATCTATAATAATTATTACAGATTACTTAGTATATTTTCTTTTGAGTTTGTGAGAGCCGACGAGGAATAAGACGACGACATACGAAAACCACAATAAAAATAGTAAAACTAAAAAGAAAATGAAAAATATTTTCAAATGCACCCATCCGCAGTAGATTTAAAGTCACAACTAAACCAAGAGAATTCACTTAATCAACTGAACCAAAGCAACGGCTGTGAATGTTGTCTGACTCTGAAACCAACTAAAAACTGACGAACTCACAAACTCACATCAACGAATTCGCTCAGCTACACGCTCTCAATTTTTATTGTAGCTTTGCTTGGTTGCCATCCACCAATGCACAGTGGTTGGAATCGCTCTGCTTTGTTATTTTCGACCAACAATTTTGTAAAGCTATCCATGTGTGTTTTTTTTTTATCTGTAAAAATAGTTTTAGTTTTTGAAGATGTCGTACTTATTAACTCAAGGTATTTAAATGAGAACTATGTAGAATATTTTATATGTGTTTTTGTTTTATGATTGTTTTTACTATTGTGGTGTATTTTTAATAAAATCTAAGCCCAAAGGGAACTAGTTAGTTCTCTCCGATCAAGTGCTTTTGTTAATGTCTAACAAAATTTCAATTTGAATATTACGACATAGTATTAATAACTTATGTGCGTATTCGCGCCATTTGACTGGGCATTGAAAAGGCATTGAAAAAAGGTCCGACTTAGACTTATCATTTGAAAATAGAACAAACATAAACAGAATCGTTCAACTTTTCTCATTATTTTGATAGTAGCTATCTCCTGTGAGTTTCAAATAAGCCTTTTAAATTTTGTATTTCTATGAATTTGTCTTTTTTTACCAAACAAAAATGGCGATTCCGCCACTGTGCGCCAGTGAATCAATCGCGGTCGTGCATATAGCTGGCAGCAAAGAGTATGAGCTAGTTAACAAGATGTGAGCAAAGTGTGAGAGAGAGGGACTCGACTAGATGAAACGTTTTTGCTCTTGCCTGCCATTCGGTTCATTTCGTTTCGTTTTTGTGGTTGCAGCAAAGAGTATGAATTCATACTCTTTGGTTGTACTACATGTTTCTTTTGGCCTTGTATGTGTATGAATTTCATATGAAATGTGAATTGAGAGAATGATGAGTATGAGTGTATGACAGCGGCGGTAGTTGAGAGCAGCAGCATCGAGCTATTTCCTTTGAATTTCATTTTTTCATAGAAAAAATGCTGCCTTGCATTTATGTACATTATTTTCTGATTTGTCTTATGCTTAAGCTTCTTCATAATATATACTTTATTTTACTTTTGTGTTAATGCTTGTGCTTCTTCTTCTTTTCTCACAAACACATCGCACACTCACACACACTGTCAGCAGTGGCAATCATGATTTCAGTTTAAAAGTTTTTTTTTCTTTATTCTTCATACATTTACTACGTTAAAATACAAAAAATTCCGTTGTAGAGAAATTTTTTGCTTTTCATCAATTCATTTTAGTGTAGATAAATCTTGTATTTTACCCCATTCAATCATTCTGCTTTCATTCATGTTGTTATACAATCAAGAAATTGAGTATCGATTTTATTGCAATTTGTGTTTTGAATCATAAATGAAAACATGAAATATAAATGAAGCATTGAAGAAAATTGGTCAATTTGAATTAAAAATGAGCATTTTAACTAATGAAATTAGTACATTGTCGCTATCTTTTTCTTTACCATCAACCCATTAATACAAATGAAATGTATTCAACATTGTGAGCTCTTGCTCTCTTTTTCTCTTTCGAACGTTTCTTTTATGAATACGTTTTTTTGTTTTTCTTTTGGCGCGCTACTCAATTTTTAACATAATCGAAACGAAATGTGAAAAGTTTCGTCGTCGTAAGTCGTAATCAGCCAGCAAATGTAGAGTAATGTAGCCCTGAAAACAAGAGCAAAAGCAATCTTAACAACAATATCGGCATTCGTTGCTTTGTTGCTGTTGCTCACAATTTCTCGTCGTTTTTGCTGTCGTCATTGAATCTAATATGTATATTCCATAGCCTGTATTGTTATTGTTGTTTCTATTGCCCACGTATTCGCTTTTATGCTTCGTTCGTTCGTTGCCAGTGTACGCCAGTACGTTCATTTTGGAACTTGTATTTTGAGTTGTTGTTTAGCTTAGAGCAGCGGTTCTTAAACTGTAGTCCTCTTACCCTTGAGGGTTCACTATGCAATCCATTACCGTGGGTCTGCAAAACAATAACATTTCAACATTATCTCTACATCATTAACTATTCCAAAATCTCTTAGATCTGACATCCTTAAAATTAAGGAAAATATGTATTCTTCTGGTCAATTTAACAAGTGGAGAAACCCTGCCGGGCATAAAATCCTTAAATGATCAATTTTTAAATAGGAATTGTGAAAAAAATAACACATTAGGGACTTAAATAAAACTTTTTGTTGAAAAAATGAGGCTCTTTGATGAATTTGGGATCACCATCCTTGGCAAATCTAAACTGGGCGATTCCGTGTGTTGGCTGGTCACTTCCCTCGTTGGAACGCTCAAAACTGTATGCAGCGCTTCCTCCTGGAACGTCAAAAGTTGTAGGCACAAAACAGTGTAGACTGACTCACGGGCCTTTCAGTTGCATGGAAAATATGTTAAGAACAGCTGATTTGGAGAAAATTGTGCGTTGAAGGGTACTGCATGCAGAATTTTAAAATAATTTCTAATTCTTCCATATATTTATAACTGTAAAACATTACCGTTAATTCAATCAGTCGATCTATTATACCATATTTTTCCACAAATTCCATTTTTTCCCCATCTATTTTGTTTTGTTATGGCAATGCTGACTCTCCTTTGCATAATGTTAAGTATGCAACAGTTTATTGCATTCATCAACAGTTTTTAATAGTATATTCTTAGGGTGTCTTTCTTTTTATGAGTATATTTGCCATTTGTAAGTAAATATTTTTAGGCTTTTCTTATATTATCTATTGTATACGAAAAAGGGCAACAAAAAACATCATATACGCACATTAACCTTTAACCTTATCGGTGTGGATAGCCTAGCGCCATGGTATTTCATGGCATTTCTCTTAGGATCTTTTACCACCCACTCAGCCCCTTTAGCACGACAAAGTAATCATCCTGTAAGGGGGAACAATACAAAATCTTGTAAAACACTATTACTCATAATCATTTGTAATTTTACATGTCTAATAATGCCCCTAAGTCAATAATCAATTACATTTAATCTGATCATCAATGATATCAATGCAGTAAGAAAACTTTAATCATGGACATCCCCTCCAGGCGAACATCTCTCGTGGCCGAACAAATTTCTTAGTCCCAAGTTATGATTTTAGAACAGAATACATTCTGGTGGTCGGACAATTTCATTGGAACCGTATGTGTGAGATTTTACTGTAGTATAAGAAACTACCATGGAATGGGCTCATATGTCAACTCTTTAATCTATACTCTTAAATATTATGGTTTTGTTGGGATATACATAGTAAACAATACCTCAGAATGGATCTATATGACCATCATCTTGGCTTTATCCGATACTTAGTTTAAAAGTCTTTCATACTAAATTATTGGGGTATGGAAAATCTATCGACTTAATGTGAACTATTATTTACAATATATTCGGGATTGATGGTCAAAATTAACAAATTTTGCAACAAACGGCTTTCTCATCTCGAATCAATTCAATAGTACTTGTTGAGTCCAAGAGCTTTTTCGTGAACTATTAAAAGTGAAGAATCGTTAATATTCTGTACTTGCGAAAAAAAACTACATTCAACTTGAATGGTTCGAATCTGGGCCACGAGACTGGCACTCTACCATGCACACTAGCATTGACCATAAGCCTGCTTTCAACATTCTCCAAAATATTTGAGAGAATATTTTTGAGTAGAGTGTTGGAAATGCGAAAGGTCCAATGTGTCATACCAATTCGGCTTCAAAGCACAGCACGGTACTCCTGAACAACTTTACAGAGTCGTACATCATATTATAACTGTATTTGAAACAAAGCAATACTGCTCGGCTGTCTTTTTGGACGTCATGCAAGCCTTCGCCAAGGTTTGGATAAGTGGCTTACTTCATAAGTTAAGCAAAATACTCCGAGGAAAGCAATTTCTAATGTTAAAGAGCTTTTTGGCAGACAGAGCCTTTTTCGTCAGAGTCCGCTACACTGACTCTAACATAAAGCGTATCAATGATGGATAACCTCAAGGCATCGTCCTCTCTCCAGTCCTTTACTCACCATTCACTGCCAATGCCGGATAATGACAATATTCTGGTAGCTACCTATGCAGATGACACTGCCATTCTTTCGAATTCATCATCTCCCGTTGAATCAGCAGAACTGGTCCAACGATGCAGAGATTTAACGCCAGGACCAAGCGTTGGAATGGCCTAAATCGGCCTAAATGCCTCCAAATCAGCAATCTTTACATATACATTAAGGCGCAATGCTTACCCATGTAAAAATATGATTGCGTGTTGCTACCAAAAAATGAAACAAAAAATGGATTGGCTGCTGCACGCGAAAAGCAAACTTCGGATCAACAACAAACTGACAAGTAGTTGCACCCGTCTGGATATGTGTCATCCAAATCTGGTGGACAACTGCTCCATACAACGTAAGAAAAATTCAAGCAATGCAAAATAAAGCCTTGCAACGTATAACGGGCGCACCATGGTTCGTCAGAAATTCGACCTTACATCGAGATATCAAAATGCCAACGGTACTTGAGCATATAAATTTCTTCAGCAGACGTTATAAAGATCGACTGCTCCAACAACCAAACTCCCTAGCAAGGGTCCTAATACACAACAAAGCTCCATGACGATTAAAACGACTTCACCCCAACGACCTCCCCAAAAGGGGCTCTTAAACACCTTAGATATCACTTACTTGTGAGCACACACAACTATCTCTAAAACTAATGTTTAAAAACCTTTTAGTTGATTTGACGTTGAATAATTAAGAGTGAAAAAAAATACCAACATTGAACTATGAAACGAGTCCGCTAAAACCAAACAGTACCTACTATTATTACGTGTTCACAGTCCTGAAGTCAACAGCACAAAGTTCTACCAAAAGTGATTTTTAGCAATACTCTTGCTGCATACCAGTTCTTGGGTAACATCTACTCTCCTTGCGGAAAAAAAGGTATGCATGCGTACCTCTTGACTGGAATGTGTGGTCCTTGACCGACTGTTGTGTTGGATACTTCCGGGACATGTAGCCGACCACTCGAGAGAGTGTTTAGGGATTTTCATTTCTTATTTGTCTTATTTATGCCAGACCCAAAATTTGAATAAATTTCACACTAATTGAGAAAGTAGTAGTATGAAGAAATTGAAAAGAAAGAAGCAAAAGCAATGTGCGAAAATAAGAAATTTAAATTTTATTTAGGAGAACAAACAACGACACAGATAGCATTTTGAAATTGAAACGAAACTAAACCGATCGATCGTGTTTGGGAATACTTTCACTAATTTAGTTGAACTCTGAAATTTCAAACATTGAAAGGTAACAAAAACATAGGTACATATAGTATAGTATGTGTTATATACGATATGTGTAATTTTGACATTAATTATTGATTCTCAATGCATAAATTTTTGTTTTGTTTTAAAGAGGAAATAAAATTGAAGAAATCTTTTTGCATACAACATTTGAAAATAATTAGAAATTTTAAATTTTAAAAAAACTTCATATGAAATGAAATTTTTATGTAGTATATAGAATAAGAAAAATGTATCTATTGACTATTTTATGTACAATGAGGGTGAGCATTTCCAGTGGAAGGTGAATCCCCAATTAGATGGGAGATGTTGAGTATTTATTTCATCAGAACTTTACTCATCAGCTCATCAATGTCATATCCACAATTCTGGGTAATTTGCAAGGCTCAGAGCGCATAGTGAACATAATGAATTTTCTCAAATTCGCAAAATAACTGCGCAATTTGCAAGAACACAACAACTTCGTAACCTTTGACATCGGACTCCATAGTGACGCGCAATACACTGTATCAAGGACAACGTACAGAAAATCCACAGGTGAGATTCGGCCAGACCACCAGCTCAGAGATCGCATGCGCAGTACAATTCGATACGGTCGAGCTCAAAGCTGCAAAATGCATCTAAACCATAGCTGCTCATTTCACTAATTGGGCCAAGGCTATCAAAGGTACATACATACATATGTTGCATTACCACGGTGAGCGGTAGGAGAAATGGTAGGAATGGAGATAGGGTGAATGGTATGGTATGGTATGGTATGGTATGGTATGGCATGCACTCCTTTCTGTTGCCAGAGCCTTGTTTGCATTAACAGGAAGCATCAGATGTCAAAGAGTTTTCATTAGGACAGAAGAGGAGAGGACACTATGAATACAGCATTACTGACCGTCCCTTTCGAACCCATAGAAAAAAGCCATAGATTCATTCCAGTGCCACGATGAGAAAGAGAGGTACGATAAATGGGAGGAAAGGTGTTAATGGTATGGTATGCACTCCTTTCTGTCACCAGAGCCTAGTTTGCATTAACAGTGAGAAATGGTGCTCAAAGAGGAGAGGAGACTATGAAGACTGACTGTCCGTTGCGAAGTATAGATTCTAATATGGCTATTGCTAAAGGCAAAAAAACTAATAGAGCCACGAACGGGGCCTCTTTAGTGAACAGTCACTGACGTCAATAACTAATATTGCAAATCTTTTTTATGCTGTGGAACATAATCTTTATTCTAATAATAAGTACATTGTATATTTTTTCTTGTATAATTTCACTTTTGCTCTCACTTTCATAAACTTAAAATATAAAATAATTCATAATTTGTTTAAAAAAAACATGCACGACCACTCCATACCTACATTTGTATGCATTCACAATTATATTGTATTTGCATATTAATGAGGATAGAAAACAATCAATTGCAAAAATAATTTCCATTCATATTACGAAAATTTTATGACAAAAACCATATAAACTAGAAAGAAGGTTATCTTTGGCTATGCCAAAGTTGTAATACTCTTCACGCTCCTGTGACTGAGCATGCAGAAATATTAAATTATTGATTTAATTAACATTAAGTGTAGAATGAGTATACGTACTGCATTTCAATACACCAATAGGCATATGTAGATGGCGCTAAATATGTTGCAACACGATATTTGGCCGTGTACACATGACCATACACCGTAAATGCATGACCCTCCTGTGATTGAGTATACATTATTGATTTGACTTACATATGTTCAGGGTAGAGTCAGTATTCGTACTGCATTTCAACAATGAGACCGGGTGATATACGATCCAGTATTCCCTGGATCTTGAAATTTATATGGTTGGTGAATATGAGTCAGACACTTATAGTATCCAAATTACAATTCGATTAGACAAAAAACAAAAAAGTTTTTTGAATAAAAACATTAATACAAATTTAAGTTTGTATGGGAGGTGGAGGTGGTTGATTCGAATGATTCCGATAAATGTGCATTGTCTGGTAAAAAGAAAATTTAAGCTCTCTAACTCAAAAACTGAGGGAATATACTTTACACACATACAGGCGGACTTAGCCAAATCAACACTTTTCGTCGAGCTGATCAAGAATATAGGTACTTATACACTTAATGGGGTCTCCGATGTCTTCTTCTGAGTGTTACAAGCTTCTTGACAAACCTAGTGCATAGTATATAGATCAAAACGTTGCGTTTCGTAATGAAACACAAACAAAATTTTACCAAACCACCCAAACAGCCTGACTAAGCAAAACATAATTTCGTAGCCTCTTAACCTAGCACTAATAATTTTGACGGAAAGATCTTGAATCTTGCAGAGCGGCACGTGCTACGTGGCCTTGTTACAACGAAAATAGGTCTTTTAGACTCATTAACAGAAGACGCTCTGATACCGCAAGGCTCACAGCGGTTTTTACCGGTCACCGGTGGTGTGTAGTGATGCACGCGGAGAGACTAGGTATTCCGTTTAGAAGCCATTGTAGGAGCTGCGGAAACAAAGAGGAAGAGGAGTCACTCACCCACTTTCTATGTCAATGCCCAGCCTTGGCAAAGACTAGAAATAAGTTTCTGGGCAAATACTTCATCGACAATCTCTCGGACTGTTGGGTATACGAGCCGGCCACGGTAACCAACCAATAATTTTGACATTATGGGCACATTTAAGGTCCCACGAACTGCTTTAAAATTTATGATATACATATCTGAGGTTTGATTTTAGGATTTTGGTTTGTGTTCGGGACCATAGTTTTCTAGGTGCCCGGTGCATTTGTCCAATTATTCCCTCAAAATAAATACAGTAACATTTATAAGTATGTACGTGCCAATGCCATCAACAATCAATTTTTTTTAAATGGCGGACAATAGCGGATGACGATAAATGCTTTGGAATGCAAAAAAAAAAAACCAACAACAAAACCAAATAACGAAAAATGCATAGGAAATTTGTCAAATAACAACACACAACTGTTGCTACAATAGTCAAAAGCAAAACCTAGTAACAGCAGCAGCAACAGCAGCGGCAGCAGATAAGAAAATTCTATGGAGCAAAAAGCAGTTATAAAAAAAACCCATACCCATAAGAGAGGAGATAGAAAAAAAAGGAAATATAAAAATTCCAAAAACAGAAATAGTAGAAACAAAAGACCTCAAAAATGCAAAAATTACAATAATTTATTCACTTGCACTCTTTGTTGTGTAGAGTCCACTCTACTAAAGTGTAATTGTTCAGAGAGATAGATAGATGTAGATATACAGAAAGAGAGAGAGAGAGAGAGAGAGAAGGAAATTTATGCTAAAATAACGAACGAGCGAACGGTAATATGGCATTAACTACCTGCAACGAAATATTGTATCTACCACAGTGGTTCTTAAGTTGTAATATGCAGACCGCTGGGGTTCCAATAACAATTGTAACAATAACTTAAAATCCCAAACCCAACCTTCCTTACTGAATTGCAACATTGTCATGGTAACGAGACCAAAGAACTTTGTGTGTAATATCGGAATACCTAACAACAAAATTACACACAATTTGTTGTTGGATAATTTCGAGATACCCATCAAAGAGAGAGAGAGAGGTCTCTTTTTGTGAGGAATTTATCTAGTCTATTCATTTTATAGTCTCTGACTTAGTAGATGTAAGGACTCTGAGCTTGTTATAATAGAAATCTAAGTACCCAAAGAGCGACTCATTTTATAGCAGCCTCGACCATCGTTATGGCTTACCATGCCGGTAAGGTCAAACGCATAAATTGCCTCATTTTTCTTAGCTATTAAACTAGATTTAAAACTGCTTTAAATACCTATAGTTGGGATGTTTTTGGTCACGTAGGCGAAAAACAAAAGATGACCACTACATAAGCTTAAGAATCACTGATCCATAAAGAATATACAAAGTCATTGCATTTGATGCCAAATCACCCCAGCTGAGTTTAAAATATATGTGTGTTGGAATGCATTGAATTGAGAGAGTCGAAGAGTCTGTGTGCGAGAGTCAGAGAGTCGAAGAGAACTGGTAATACCATATGAATAGTTATGTTAGTAAACACGCAATTGAGAGAATAAGTAAAAATAGTCAAATACTATGTATTTGAGAAGCTTCAGGTTGCTGCATGCTACAATACACAGATGCACATGAATGTTTTTCCTTTTTCCTAACATAACACCTACATGCATAATCATGCCCACGCATAAATATGCATATACATACATAGTACGAAGGTTCGTTTTCCTATTCACAACTTCGGGCCGGGGCCTCATAAAACATCGGAATCCGAACTAAATGCTACATAATATGTATGCATCTTTTTCATATTGCAGTAAACTTTAAAAATTTAATAAGTATAACTATTGTAAGTTCACCAAAATTTCTACTTTAGAATTTAAAGTTTTTGATCATTCGACACAATTCCAGATGATAACCCTTCCAATTATATATTTAGGGGAACACATTTCCCACAAAAGTCCGAAAAAGAATCATTTGAAGCAAGTGGAAATTGAAGCAAGTCTTAAGTGAAAAATGAATTAAAATCTTTCCTGATAAAAAAACGTAGGCATCTTTATATGGTATACTATACTTAAAAGACAAAAGACTACTAAAGGAATGATTGGAAATCATTTCAGAAGGTTCTACACATTCTAAGTCAGCACCTTTGTTAGCTGCATCATAGAAATCTCCGAGATATAATTCTTGCTTTTATTAAATGTAAACAATGATGGCCTCTGGTAGTATTGCAACAAGCCTCAGAATAGGAAAGAAAAGCCTAGAATAGCATAGACAGATTAGACTGATCAGACTGGTTTGGACTTCTCTAAGCTTCAGTTTTCGGCTTCATAGGAGACTTTATTGGTAAGAGTTGGCATCATTCTCAGAGTCCTTATAACTACTCTTAGAGTTTCTTACTACAACAAGGTAGCAGCAATTCACCTAGGGGGCTATACAGATTCTTACAGCCAATCTACTTACCCTAATCCAGCCTTATACCACACATACATGTATACATATATTGACGCTCACTTTATGGATATTCAAACCTTGAAATATCAATTTAAATTCAAGAAATCGGCCACTGAGTCAGGATAGTTGTTCTATTTTTGAAAATCTTTCTTTGTGGGATGTTCAAAATATTGTAGTATTTTTCCATGTACCTGTGTTTGTATGTACATAGTATGTTCATTGTATGTTGGATCTGTGTATGTGACCCTCCTCTAGGTAGGCGCACACATATTGACATACATATATACATATGCACATAAATTTATAAAAAAACACAAATGTTTATAATATCTTGGCATGATATATGTATTCTACTATATGTACTTATGTTTGTTGTATTATTTCAAGATGATTTTAGTATGTTATTTTATGCACATAAATGACTTTAAAATTAGTTTGGATGTCTTCACATTTATCCCTGTGTAGAACAAATTCAAAGAATTCAAAGAACTAAATACCAGAAATCAACAACAATAGCAACAATAAATATCCGCACGTAGAATTTCTTGTTTATTTGGTGCGTTGCTTGTGTTATTTTCAACGTGCAAATAACAATATCCCTCTCTACCTCTCTATACCAGTTATTAGCTTCCTATTCTCTTCATTTTCATTCTTTATATCAATAATATGTAGTATCGTACATCCTGCCTCAACAAAGCAAAAACATTACAGTAGACTCACGCTAGTGGGAATAGATCAATTTTACAGTTTAAACCTCAATACATATGTATATAGTGAATAATATTAGTCAATATTGGAAATTAATTTTTATCTCTAACACTCTTTCACAATCCAATCTCATGGTGTCTTTCAAAAAAGTTACTATCCTTATAGTATCTTGAATTTTGCGTACATACATATATTGGCATTAATCAATTAATTTGATTAATCTAATCATAGTTAATCATAATTAAAACTTTTGTTTATGTTTTATAATCATTAATCCTTAAACAGATTAATGTGATGAATTTTTCAAGTTATAGAAAAATTTGCTTTTCTTCAATTTATAGAAAAGTCAATGGCAAAAAAAAATGTTCAAGTTATGTAGTAGTTGAGTGTAGCTAAAAGTTAATCAAAATTTTGATTTATGATTAATTAATCGGATGAACTTTTGTTCAACACTGATGTGTACAAATACGGAACAGATCACTGCTGATTATTTGAAAATTGATTTGTTACTGAAAAGCTTTTATCCAGCCACTTTTCCAGTTAAATTTTGGGCAGATAACCTCACCAACTCTCATCAAAATTCAATATGGGAAATTTTCTTTTTTTTTTTGGTTAATATATTGTTATTGACTTAAAGCTTGGAAAATAAGGTTAAACTTAGGAAAGACTGTTAAAATTAATGGTCAGATTATACTCCAGCAAAATAAAATTGAACATCATGGTAATCACTAAGATAGAAGACTCACATGGTCCCAACCATATTGATAAGAAGGCTATGAACATTGAGCTTAAAATGAAAAATACAATATACAGAAGAATTCGAATAGAGTACAATATCATATATCCTATTCAAAGTCATGATGAAACCAATATGGATATATGGGATAGATATATAGGGAATTCCTAAACGTACAAATATCGAAAAACTGCAGCAAGTTCAGTCCTAAGCCTTGAAATAAAGCCCCATGGTACATAAAAAATGATAACATCCATAGAGACCCAAAAGCACCTACTGTTTTATTTTATTACACTAATAGTAATCTCCGAGGTTCTTCACAAAATATCGTATTAACTATTGAAAATACAGCAATTGACCTTTAAAACAACTTTAATAAAATATAAAATATCTACACCCTACTAGGTGGTGGCAGCTTACCCCTGTCCGTACCTGGCTCCGCCCTTGCTTTCGTCACTAATACAAATTGTATAAGATTTGAAAGCTTATTGTTAGTTTCTACCAAAAAAGATTCAAGTAAAAAGGGCATTAATCTAATTGTTAACATTTATTATAAAGGGAAATTGTTGAGCTCCAGTAAACCCAACTTTTAATATATGTATTGCACACTATATTTTATTAATGCTAAATACGCCAAATTTTACAATTATAAACTTATTATAATCTAGTAAGTAAGCCTAGAATGAGATAACTTTTATGCCGCATGACAGCATCAATCCTGTTGAGAACTTAGTTCATTTTCATGGCTATTTAGTATGTCTAAATCAGAGTTTTCCAACACGCAGCCTCCGGGACGCATCTAGCCCAAAGCACGTATCCATAAATATCCAGAACAGAAATCTCCTTCGGTTCTGTAGTAAATTCTTGCATTGCTCGGTCAGGCCAAAGACCATCTTTAGATATGTTAATATACATGGAGGCCACAACATCATGTTTTTTCGAATCTGGGTAAGGGAAACAAAAAGGTTTGACATCCTTGATCTAAATACTTAGTTTAGTTCTTTATTACCTTGACTATTCCTTACTTGATAAAGGAATTATTTATGTTACATACATATAACATTATAAATATTTGAGTTGTTTGTAGAGCCCCTAAATTGCATATTTACATACGAGTATATACCCAAACCGATTTCGGCATGATTTTATAGAATAGAATTTGGATAAGTAACGAAGGAACTTGTGGTTGATACCCAGTCTTGTTCGGTTTTTAATGGACCCCAGTAATTAAGTAATTAAAATTTGCCTTATTTGTTAATGTGTGAATTTGTGAAAAGTGAACACATTATCGTGAATCTACTGTATCTTTATCATATTCCTTACTTCAGTTGAATTCCTCAGTAAGCTGAGCTGAGCTAAAGATTGAGATAGAGATAGAGAGAGACCACATTTTGTTTAGTCTGCCTATCAGTTTTCATAGTTTTTTGCTTTTGCCTTTTGAGCCGATATCTGAGCGAGAGAGTGTTTGTTGCTTAATACTCGATAAGGCACAGCCCCAGACTTGTTTTTTTCTTGTGTTTGTTTTCTTTTTCTCCAAATCAACTCAACTCAACTCGATTTTACTCAATCCAAGTTCGTGAGATGATGATCGTTCGTTGGTTTCGTTTTCTTGTTGCTCTCAAATTACTTTACTCTCCGCTCATACATATGTAACTACCAACTAAGTATGTGACATAGCTTGAGCCAAGTCAATGAAGTCGTCGATTGTCAGTTAGCGTCGGCGTCTGCGTCGTTGACTAGAAACGTTTTTGTATTTTGTTGTTTTTGTCTTTAGTATTGTGTTGTTGTGAGTTGTGTGTTGGGCCAATTCAAAGTTTTAACGGACAAACCGTCTTCGTTCGCACAGTTTTCAACCAAAGCCCGATCGAGAAGGTGGTGTGTGTGTGTTGTACGTGTGCGCGCGTTTTATTAAGATATTTTCTAAGATTCACCGCTGCACATAAAAATATATTATTTTTTTTTGTTTTTTTTTTTTTTTTCGTTTCTTCTGTGTTTAATTCTATTATTACTCCTATTTTACTATTATTATACTTATTTGTTTGGAAGCTGAATCTATTTTTTCTTAAATACAAATTTTTTTTTTCCCACTTTGTGTGTAAATTTCTGAAGAAAACTGGTTGTGTGAGTGTGTGTTTGTGTGTGCGTGTTAAGAAAGAAGAAAGAAGTAACAACAGCAAAGCAATAGCAACAACGGAAAACGTTAGTTTTGTGAATTAACAAAATAAAGTGCTTTTTAAGCAAAAAGAAATAAAGAAAGAAGAATAAAACGAATAAGAAACATAAAACCAACTTGAAACTGTTTATAATTATTTTTTTTTTTTTTATATTTTGTTTTATTACTATTTTCTTGCTTCTACATTTCTTTTTTTTTTGTTTTATATACTACTACATATATTTTCATAAAGTGATTATTTTTCGTATTTTCATTTAACGGTAAATAGCCAACGACTACGGCGACGACAAGAAATTGGGCAAAAGTTTTTAGCAATAAAACAAAAAAAAAAAAAAAACAACAAAAAAAAAGAATATAAAAGAAAGAATTCAGAAGATTGAGACACACACCTGAGAGTGGAAGATATAAAGATACAATAACAACAACAACAACGACAAAATGCCTTGCTCAGCAGTAACATTGTCTATAGCGACAATCTGTGCGATCATTGCAACAGCTTTGCTAGCAATCGCATTCTCCACAGATAATTGGTTGCACTATGAAGTTCGACGCAATAGTATACAGGTAAGATGATATTAATAATAAAGAAGATGATGATGATCATCATCATCATCATCAGATGTCGTCATAATTAAATACACATACATAAACACACATCCGCACATGCATACAGAAAATTCACATGATAAAAAAAAAACCCAAACCTAAACCTACAAGAGCAAAGACAACGAATGTACAACGTTAACAAGGGGTCCAGGGTACTTCGCTCTCTCCTATGGCCAATGCAATAAATGAAGATAAAATACATATATTGTAGTATATACATACATACATACATAGGTATGTAAAAGAAGAAGTGGTAGTAAAAGCAGAAGCAGAAGCAACAACAAGTTGTTTTTCTTTCCACTTTTTATATTGTCTCTTCTGATCATCTTCGTTGTAAAGGGCAATACAATAACAACAATTACAATAACAAAATACGAAACAAAGAAAGGTAGTCAGTCAGTCATTCAGTCGCTGCCGCTTGCAGCCAAAGTCAGGCTAGTGAACAACAACAACAACAACAACAACTAAAGCAACATCAACAAAATGCAAGAGTAAAATGAAAAAAAAAAAGTTTCTATAAAGTAAACACTTGCCATGATGACCAAAGCGAAGACTAAACCAATAATTATTGTAAAACAACTAACAAAATAATCAACAATTATGTGTATATGTGAGTAATGAGTGGAATGTAATACCAACGATAGAAAAGGATATGACAGGGTATGATATACAGACTGCTCACCTCGGGGGCGTGTTCACTCAGAAGCCTGTGAGGCCTGATTTGGACTGCACTTGGTATAAGTGTGTTCCACTTCGACCGTGTCCGATAGTCTATTTAGATTACTACTGGTAATGAAACGTCAGACTAAGTATCCGAGCCTGAAGTAGGCTCAATCCAAACAAAATACTTGTCTGAATTCAGCTTCGTACCACTGTCACATATTGGTCTCCTTTAAATTTTTCCAATTTCTTGCTTCTGTTTTAGAATAGCCTCCAAATCTAAAAAAAAACGACTTCAAAGTGTGAATGTAAATAATATACTAGTCTGAATTCATACTTTGTTCTACAGAAATCCAATGTCAAATATTGGCCTCCTCTAAATTTTTCCAAGTGTCCGTTTCCACAACGGTTTTAATTCAATTGTTCTTTATTCTCTTAATGTCCTCAATCCAACTTATAGGTGATCTTCCGATTTTCCTAATATTGATGATGGTTTCGTGTCAGTTTTCCAATAAAGACCAGCTATTATTGCCATAACCTTATAGTGGTGGCCACTCTCTGCACAGAGTTTCAATGAATCCACTGCAATAATGGCAATCGCGCAATTCTTAAAGGTTGAAGTTACACTTGGAACGCTTCACATTTCCTTGGAACCCCACTGATTGGCGAGCATTGGTACGCATGGGATGAGATAGTTTGGCCCAATTGTATTAGAGCAATGCATCTGGGTTTAGCTGAAAGTTCCATTATCGTGTTCTTATCAAAAACTCTTAAAAAAGTGATGGCATTGATTAGTAAATCAATATGGAAAACATGAAAATATGAATTTACATTGAAATGATCTTATGAGAATCAATCATGTATCTCTAGTAAAACGAAAAATAGTACCATAAAAATGGAGTTGACTCTATATAACTATACATTGTAGTATTGTATGATTTTGATAAAGCAAAAACAAGTATAAGATCAAGTTTAAGGTAAAATTTAAGACGAATTATAATAAAAGATCACGAAGATAACTAAATTTTCAGAATTTTTTTTTGTTTTTATTGATCCGTTTGTACCCCATAAGTATTGTATAGGTTATAAAACCAATAACACAATAATAGGTACAATAATAAAATGCGTGACGAAAAAAGTGCACGACAAACGATTAAAATCTCACACACGATGTGAATATAAAAAGTACACGCATGTTTATTATTGGGTCATTGTATCAATGTGTGTAGATACATTGGTATAGACATGCTGCTCGCCATAGAAGTGATTTCACCGAGCACCTTACGGCCCATCATTTTGATACCTGGTTTAATCATTAATCACAATTTTTGATTAATTAAATCAAGATTAATTTAATTAAATTTATTAATTGATTAATACCAACACTCATATGAAGGCCGCTTGCCACAGAGGGCGAGTTTATCTAGAAGATTTACTTAGGAAAGGAGAATTGGCGATTGTGTGTTGCACTACGCCTTAGGAATCAATCCGCAGAATCAACAAAAAGTTTCAAATTTTCCAAACTACATTGGTCTTTGAAAAAAGGCTTCCCGAGAAAATGGTTCCGTCTTTACATAGGCGGTTTTGTTTGCTTTATGATTCTTCTTCATTTCCATGACTGGATAGGTAACATGCATCCTTTGAGCCATTAGCCTAATTGCGAAATACTCGGTTAAGACTCCCTTCTTTATACCATTCATGCTTGGACATTTGCTTCGCTGCGGTTGGTTCCAAGGTCAGAGTATCTGAGTATCGATTTCATAGCCTGGTTCATTTTTCCATTCTGGTTTTCGCTTCCAGACCTTATAACAGATAAATAATAAGATAAATGAAGGAGGAAAGGGTATACAAAAATGTCATTATTATTATTATTACTCGTACTGTTGTTGTTCATGTTGTTTTTGTAGCATATTTAATTGCCGTTGGCAGCGGTAGTTTTAATGGAATGCGAATTATCTACATAAAGAGATATGTACACTACCACATGCATACATAAGTACAAGTATCTGTGTTGTCTTGTCTTGTATTCATTTAACCAAATTCACGTTCGGAATTGCCTACAACGAGCGAGCGAGCGAACGAACAACTTAACAAACATGAACGTGTTAACGATAAGACAGACATCTAACAAAGATCGTACGAACTTGGTATACGTATACATACCTGCTACTTGTCTCATTGTTGTTACAACAACAGTTATACCCATACCAATACCTAAACACACACACATACACATTTGTATTGTACATATTAGATACAAACGCACATATTAACTTACAAAGTTCAAAATGAACAATTTTGGGGTTAAGTGCATTTTTTTGTAATTTCTCATATTTAAAACCACATGAAAACTTTGCAGGTGATATCATTTCAAACTTCACCCATTGATAAAAGAAAAAAAAAAGTGTTATATACATATGTACATATTTCAAACGACATTTTCTATTTCATTTAGTTTTCAGGAAACATAGAAACAGTATTCTAAGGATACTTTCTTATAGATTTCACCTCTAAGTTCTAGCACACCAAAAGTAACCCAGAAGATATCATCGATCGGTTTCAATGCTGCTGCACACTTTTTAAATTATGATCGATTCACTAGGTTTCAGGAAACATAAATAGTACTTTAAATTCCTTATCTTCTAAATCCTACCACTCTCATAGCTAGTACTTAGTACTTTCAAGTTCCAGATTTTCTTATTGTGAATTACGATCGAATGAATCCATGAAAATTATTATATTGATAATATTGTTTTAATGTCGGAAACACTTCCTCATATGATATATAAATTTTGATCAAAAATTATGTAGTATTGATGAAATGTTCTCCTAAATCGTTTTTAGCTCTTTACTTTCAATGGGAATGGAGGGTTTCTTACATACTACTAAGTAAATATGATCGTAATATAAGCAAAAGATCTTAAGGATCATCTATTTTAGGAAAGATATTGTACGATTTCATAGAACACCAGAAAAAAAAGTTTTTCTTATAAAAGCATTTGAATTTGAATTTGTGTTAATATGGGAGGTTCTCCTTCTAGTGGTAATGCACAGATTGTGGTAAAAAGAAAACTTTGTTAAAACTTCAGCTCTCTAGCTCTAAAACTGAGTAGATTGCATACATAGAGACGGACATGGCTAAATCAACTAGTCTTGTCGAGCTGATCAAGAATATGCAAATGGTCTTTATTATCATATATGTGTGTACGTCAGTTGGAAAACCTTAGCAAGCTTTATATGCACAGAATTAAACTACAGAAAATTTCTAATATCAGAATTCAACTAACGGCGAAAATCCATACTGTGGAATCACCCCTGTTTCTTCTTCTTCTTCTTTATGTACTTTATGGGGTCTCTAATGTCTCCTTCTGTGTGTTACAAACTTCTTGACAAAATTTATGCGTCCATTATTTTCATATCATAAAAATGTTTAGCAGAATAGAAAGATTTTGAAGAATCAATATTTAAACCATTTATGATTGAGTGACGAAATAAATAGGATAAAAATCATTCATCTGGGAAAGGATTATGATTCATGTGATTCAGATAAACTAAAGTAACATTTGAATTCAGTTAAAATCAATTGTTGTGTCTTGAAGTATTTAAAGAGATAATGACCTAAACACACCTGAACAAACCTGAATTTCAACTTAAAGTATTAATAAATTTTTGTAATAAACAAACTTGAAATTAATGAGATTTTAGAATTTTTCATATTTTTTTCTGTTTTTAATTTCTTTTGTTCATTCAGAAAAGTTTCGATTCAAATGTGTATAAGTACAATAGTTCTTCACTACAGTAGGTATAGTTCTTAATATATGTAAGTTTGTTCTTTGATTCTATATATTGGGGGGTGCCACAGAAAACTCTAGTGTTTCGTCGAGTTTTGCATTCCAGTCGGCCACTCGGTGATTTTATCGAATAACCAAACCGCTTCAACTGAATGTTAATAGGGCTGTCAGCATATAAAAACACAAAAGGAGGAATCAAACACTCCCAAAAGAGTTTTCTGTGGAACCTAAAATCGGAAATCTGGTAGAATAGAGGAGGAAGAGTTTTCTGTGGCACCCCTGAATATTTCTTTTGATTTAACACATAGAATCTGTAACAGATGTTAATACAATTATACATAGTCGATATACATACATATGTGTATGCCAATAAAAACAGTTCATTTTATAAACAGGATATCATTGAAAGATAGGGAAAGAGCTTTCATCCAAAATGGGTATATACTAGCGTACTCGACCCTGCCGCATGGGTTGCATCCAACCGAACGGCGATAAATTCCAGATATCAGATATGCTTCCTTTCCTAGCATCACTATATTTCCTCTGTTACAGAGAACATAGTTTGAGTATCAGCTGTGAGCACAGTTTGAGTGGCACTATACAGATTTGTATTTGTATAGATATAGCCCATGACACTCAGTGACAACGTAGCATTCTAATGGTAAAAGAATTTTTAAAATCGGATGAGTAGTTGCGAAGATTAGCTTTAACATCCAAACAAACATTATCTCTTTATAATATTAGTATAGATATACATATTATTGATGATATTTATACCACATCACTGAAAAAGATTCCGTTTTTTCAATGCCTCTATTCAAATAGACCTCAGTTTCGGTAATAACTTCTTCATTTCTGCCAAATTTCTTTCCCTGGAGCATCGTTTCGATGTGTGTCAGCGATCTGGAGGGTATATAAATAAATACTAAAAATACGCCACCCAATGTACTTATAATTTGAAAACTTCTTTATTTCTTGATGATTTCAAAGAACTTTCAATAAGTTTAAAACTTAAAATTGGCAGAAATGTCGAAACTAGAGTCTATCAGAGGCCTATGGCGGGCAAAAACATTGAAGTGAACGTTAAGTCATTCAATATGAATTTGATTAAATCTTCCTTTGTTCCCAATTAGAATACTTAATCAGTGATTGAGATAAAATCTTATTATTATTGTTTTATTAATGACCATGATTGCACCGCAACCACCCGGGGTGTAACATATTGTACTTGACCATGGTAACCTCAGAATTTAAGGCTGTTATGGGTGTTCGTACTATGTCTATGGAATGTTATGTGCCATATCTTCTAAAAGTGGCATCCAGATACCTGATGTTACCTGGTTGTAAAGGGTTTCTTTCCTTTTTCTACTAATGCAAAATTGTTATGTTCCTAAACTGCTCAGGTTGGATCTCCAGGGAATGGAACACACTGTGCACTGTGGGTTCCTGAATGTGTGTGAACTGTACATAATTGCTTAAAATTTAATAGAGTACAACATTTAATCAGAATCATAGTCAGAATCAGAATCATTGACAGTGAAAAGAAGATCTCAAAATCAATGGATCTTTTAATTATTGAACATTTATCTTTTATTTTTACCATCATTATTTTGTGTTTTTTGTGTTGTTGTGGTTTTTGTAAAATCATTAATGACTTGTTGTCTTTTGATATTATTGTATTGCTGTTGTCTCTTTGTCTATCTGTATGTCTTTCTGTCTGTTTGTTGTTGTTGTTGTTGTTGTCTGTTTGTCTTAACATACTTCGCATACCAAAGTATCTATAGTTTCTTTATTTTTATTTTTTTTTTTTTTTTTGGATCTGCCTTTGGTTCAGTTCGGTTTGGTTTGGTTTGCTTTGTAAGAAGTTTTGGCTTGGTTTGGTTCGGTTTGCTTTGACTTGGTTTTCGTTCGCGTTCGCGTTTGCTTTTCTCATTGATTTTGCTTTTGCTGCTGCTGCTTCGCCTGGTGGCTACGTTAAGCGTAAATTAACCTAACCTATAACTACTTCCACTACTACTACTACTACTACTACTACTGCTACTATGTGTGTGTATTTGCTGGCTCTGCCAGTTGCTTGCATACCTCAAAATGAATCTTATATCTTGTATCTTTTGTTTATTGTAAACGGGTTTCATTCGTTTATTTTGCTTTGCTTTTCTTTGGTTTGGTTTCGGTAAGCAACAAGTTGAGCTGATCTGAGCTAGCACTGAGCTACATATAAAGTAGCATATTGTTGTTGTTGTTGTTGTTATCTCAATAACCGGTTTTGAGTTTCACTCATGGCGCATTTTCACATTGCTAAGCTAAGCTAAGTTAAGCTTAACTAAACTTAATAAATACTGTGAGCGCAAATTTCAAATCGTTGAAGGAAAAACAACACCCAATTGATGATCATGATAATGATGATGTTGATAATGATCATAATGATGTTTATTTTGTTGTTTTGATTTTATACCCTACACCTAGCGAATCTATGAAACCAATTAAAACCATTGAATTCCCAAAAAAAAATTACATATATCTCCTAATACTACAAGATAAAAAGGTCCATCCTTTTCCGTCTGTAAAAAATTTTGTAATAACACATGAGGGAAATTGAGAGACGCTATGAATCCAACTGAATTAAATTCAAAGAAAAGTGGCACCCTCATACCATAAGTTTCTTATGGAATTCATTATGAGTTTCTATCATATCGTAAAAAAAAATATTTGGCCTCAAGAAAGATTGTTGTGGAAAAAATAATGGGTACCCCTCATCCTTTCCTGTGCCCTACACCAACATATATAAGAGATATGCATGAATACATTCATAGGCCGTTTTGAATACATGAAAAAAAATGCATTGTACCAATTCCTCTGAATAAAGCTTCAAAGTTACTAAAAGGAAAGGCTCAAAACATATCTGTACACCCAATACATTTGTATACTTTTATTGAACTTTTAAGACAATTATTGTACATCCAACAATTCTGATATTTTCATTAATATCCTTGTTTGTACCACTGAAACAATTTGACCTTATAAATTGGTCCATATTGAAGAGATTTTTTCGTTCAGTCCTATGTTAGAAGAACATAACCATTTCCTTTATGAAGTACGGAGGAATTGAATACTATTGAACCAATATTAGCTCCAGACCACCAACAACCGAAGAGTATATCTGTTTACCACCTCTATTATCTGGAATTGTGGAAGAAAATTCACGCATTTGCTCAGGCAGACAGATGGTGGTAGTAAGTACTAGGATGGTGGTTCTATTAGGATTCTTAGGAAACTACAATTGTCTAGATACTAGGCTATTATAGCAAAGCCATACAACTATATGAATAAATATATTTTGCGAAATAGAATAATAAGTCTAGGCATCTATACATATTCATGTTTACAGACTCTTTATATAGACAAATCAAATAATCGTAATGATATCAATTTCTAATGGGAATATACTCGTACACATCTACCATATAAAATAAAAATCTTTTTGGCTAAGATTCACATTACACACATTAACAAAATAATAAATTAGACATTTTTAGGAATTAAATTTCATTCTATTGTATATAATTATCAATACTCTTCAAAAAAATCAATTAATATAAAGATCTTAATAAAGCTAATTGAATAGTAATCATACATACAACCATTTTTGTTTGTCTGTGCACGCTAATCTCAGAAACGGCTTAAGCGATTTGAATGCGGTTTTCACTGAAGTATTGTAGCAAGCTTTAAGTAACATTTAGTGTTTGTTTCCTTCCAAAGTTTTCAATATTATAAGGATAAGCTTAATATGTTTTTATTTTTTTTATTTTTGTATTTATTCCTCTAATTTGTTTCGGACCGTAAAGCCATAATAATGGCTTCAGTATTCCGGATTGTTTCGAAAAGATAGGGAATCGGTGAAGGTTTCGAACTCTTTATATGTCACAATATGATTTCTATTTAGTATTTAATATACTTTTCCAATATGTATATGTAAATATCAGATTCTATGAATGATAATGAGAATATTCTTTAATTTTAACTCTATTCCCTCATTGACGACAATGAAACAAAGTATTAATGCAAAAAAAATAAGCGTACAATGGCTTAGAAGCTTCATACTGCCCGTAAAAGTGTCCATTGGAAGTATTGTATTCATGACCATTTGAGTCGCTTGAATTCTGAAAAGGGATCAAGTATTGAACTGTTTAAAATAATATCACCTAAAATAAAGATCGAAATAGATTTAATGAAGTGCCATCAGACCCTAAGCATAAGAAGATGATGAGATTGGATCAGTCCTTTTTGGAACTGCTTTTATGGAACAAAATGATTAGTTCTAATGTAGCTACAAAAATTAAGTGATCCCATTGCAAAGAATCCCTTACTGAACTAATCATTTATAAGGTTACATAGTACAAGTCACTTTGTCAATTATTAATGGAGCTTGGTTGCGATTTATTGTCACATTTACCATATAGTCCAGATCAAATACTCGTATAATCATTGCATCCGATTTCCATATTATTTCGTTCCTTGCAAAACTATTTGATTCATAAAAAACGTTTCTTGGTCTCTGAAGATCTCATCAAACAGCAACTTGACGAGTTTTTGGGCTGACAAGGGATGGAAGAAAGTTTTGTGAGATGGTACTGTGACTCGAGCTATGCCTAAAATTAATATTTATTATAAGTATAGTATATAACTCATTTTGCAGGGTATTTATTCTATAGTGAAATCAAAGGAAAGAAGACTTGGACAATATACTTACTTATGTATCTAAATATTTTTTATTTTTGATATAAATTTGTATCTATGTATATTACAATTATAGTGTTATTTTGTTTCTTTCTTTCGTTAAGCGATAAAAACTTTTGCTTCTGTTGTTGTTGGTGTTGTGTTTGTGTTGGCTTGGCCTAATGATGGTTCCACATTAGTCGTTCATTATTATTGCTGTCTTCTTGTCTTGACTTGTCTTTATCTTTATCTTTTTGTTTGTGTTTCTGTTTTGAGAAAAAAGAGAAAACCCTTTCTTTCATTCCAATATCTTTATACCATATGTATGTATGTTTGTTTTGTGCATTTTATGCACTTCGAAATGCGTTTTACTGTGACGAAAATTCGAAAACGTCAACACCAAACAAGAAAAAAAACTTGATTTTACCTAATTTTGACTTATTTTTCTCCATATAACTATAGTATTGTATATTTTTGGCGTACATTTTAAATTTTTAATGAATGAATGAATGAATGAATGATGGTTGTGAATGAATGCATTTCGTCGTGCTGCTTGTTTGACTTTCATAATTGTTATGGGAGTTGTTTCTTCTTCTTTTTGATTTCATTTTTGAAGACCGCCTATTTTTTTTCTCTTATTATATACTTACATATTTTATATCTTTATTTTCCAGGGGCCCAACAAAAGTTTTTAAATTTTTTATTTGATTTTCATTCAGGAAATAATAAATTAAAGTTTTCTTTTATTCTCTTTTTATTTTTAATTTTATGTTTATATAATATAATGTTTAAGATCCAAACAGAAGGAAAAAGACCATTGAAGGGAAAGGAAATTAAAAAAGAAATTTCACTGGTATCTTTTTATATAACTTTTTTTATTATTTAAATAATTTTTCAACCATTGGTCTTTTTTTTTTTTTGGTTGTGGTTAGGTGAGGTTATGGTGGCCCCCAATGTGTTATTTCCAATATGATGCTCTCTGTAGCATAGCAATGTTAATGATTGAAATTAATGAAAGATTAGAGAGATAAGTTCGAAAGCCTATAGGACCCATTGAAATTATATATGTATTTCCTGGGAATTGCTGTCTAAGAAATGCTGCATCAAGTTAGCAAAGCCTCCTTCATGCTAGTGAAACAAAAATCATCAGGCCATGATGATCCCTTATCAGAAGCAGGATCATCATCGTTGGCAAACAGTTTTGATCTACAGCAAGTAGTGACTAACAAGTTTCCTTTATGAGTTCTACATGTTTCGTTAAGAAACAATTTAAGATTTTATAAAGGAAAAATAAAATTAAGTGAAAATCTTAAAAACATTCATGGATTTTTTTGTATGTTGTGTTAGAAGCTCTAAGACATTTTGTCTGAGCCGGTGTGTCTAAGAAGTTGTTCGTATTTTTTATGAAATCAAATGTAAGTCTCTGGCTTTTATATATTGTATTATTAAGGATGTTATTGACTTATTTTGTTACACTGGATTCTGGAAGAGTCTCTAGCTTTTATATATTACTAGCGTAGCCCGGCGTGTATTGCTACGGCCCCGTCGTGAAGTTAGTGCACCATTTACCTTTAAATTTTAAAGCATATAATAATTGAACAAACAAAAGCGGAGTTCTATACCAATGAGCTTTTTGTATGGTAGCATAATGAACTTCGCACAATAGAGTCAAAATAGAGAGATAAATATATAAAAACTTGCGAGCTGCAACAAAGTGGATAGCATATAAACATTCTTCATGAAGAAATACATATACATGTCAACTTTCATGCTGATTGGTTAAACGGTGTTGGAGTTCTTCGCCGTTAAACTTATTTTCTCGTCGTATTTTATATAAAGGGTGATTCATTTAGAAGTTTTTTTTTTAAATTGTAAATAAAACACACAAAAAGAAATTGGATGGCCGAATCTTTATTAAGTCCTGAAAGAACATTATCTGACATTTACTTTCCGAAAATAATTTCATTCAATTGTTGGCCGCGACTACGCCGTAGGTGGTCCGTTCGGGAGGTCCAATTTTGGATCACTCTTTCCAGCATTGCAACCGTTATCTGCCCAATTACGCGAGTGATGTTGACTTCCAAGTCCTGGATCGTAGCTGGCTTATCGACGAAGACTTTTGACTTCACATAACTCCAGAGAAAAAAGTCCAAAGGTGTGATATCACACGATCTAGGCGGCCAATTGACAGGTCCGAAACGTGAAATTAACTGCTAGCCAAAATGATTTGTCAATAAAGCCAATGTGTCGCGCACTGAGTGTGCCGTGGCCCCATCCTGTTGGAATCAAATATCGCCGACACTTCGGGCTTCAACTTTAGGCAACAAAAAGTCCATTATCATGGTGCGGTAGTAGGCGGCATTGACGGTAATGTTCTGTCATCCAAAAGCATACATTGCGACTCAAATTTACGGATGGTTTTGCCAATAGTGATCTCGGAAGGCTGATGATGCGCCCCATATGTTGCTCGAAGTGCACGAAAAACATTTTCGACAGAACGCTGATTTTAGTAATACAGCCGAATAATTTGGAGACGTTGTTGCGGTGTGAGTCTTTCCATGATGATTTGTCAAACATTACTAAATAAAAATAACATGACAGCATGACACTAGTCACGCGTGATCTGTAAAAGAAACCCAATTGACCAAAAAACATCTTAATGAATCACCCGTTATATAGATTAAGGATTGAGGATGTTATTGACTTATTTTATCACACTGGATCACTGGATTCTGGAAGAAACTTAAAGAATTTCTCTTTGATTACAATACTTTTAAAATTAAATCAATCGTTTCAATATTAACTAACTTTCCAATATTTACAGATAACTCTGAATATGTCAATAAAAATAGAATTAGAATAGAGATTAGCCAAAAGTGAAAGGTTGAAATGGTGAAAAAAAATAAAGCAAAAATTACTCATTTGATGTTTCATAAGAAAAGAAAGAAGATTCATCGTTTTTTATTCTATGCAAATTTAATTTAATGGATTTTTCCTTATAAAAAAATAATTGTAATTTAATATTGGAAATATTAACAAACAGTACAATAAATAATGATGATGAAACACGTCATGTCTTTAAGAATAATTTATATTAAGAATCATATTTTTTCTTCTTTGTATTATATTATTTATTTATTTATTTTTTTTTTTTTTGGTTTTTTGACAAAAATTTACTCACTGTCAGCTATAAAACCGGTCACAGTAAGAATCATTATCAAATTATTTATTTATATTGAAGCTGACATCACAGAAATTCCATAACCATATTTACTAAAACTTTTAATAACTTTTGCATATTCTTTTTTAGTTCCGGTTTTTCATTTCAATTTTGAATGAAATTTTTGTATCTCTTAGTAATAGTACTTTTTCTATATTTGCCAATACGATTTCGAATGTAGGAGATCATAGAATTTTACAGGTACAGCATTTTACAGAATTAATTTCTGTCTGTGCACGCTAATCTCAGACGCGGATTAATCTATTTGAATGCGATTTTGACTGGTGTATTGTAGCAAGCTTTGTGTAACATTTATTAAAGTTTATTTTATCGACAACGACCTACTAAATCAAAAGATATGCTTTCAGCTGGGCTCCAGAGGAATCCCTTGTATTCTGTGGACCGGAACTTTATACACTTTATATAAACGAAGCTCATTTTGTGTCTTGCCGGACATAGGACATAGAAATCGGTAATTCGATAGCAGGAAACCAGGCCACTTGCCTTTTTCTTTTTATTAATTATGCAGGTTGATATCAAAGGCGTATGGCGACTTTTTAGACCAACTAAGGATTCCCCTAACCCATCTTAATTTATGGCTTGATAAGTGACCATTAGGCTGACCATTTGTAACGAGCGGCCTACATATAATTGATTGACAACCAAACTTTCATAAGAAAAACAAACAAACAAATTAATTTTCTGCAATTGATTCGAAAATGGAAGATTTATTTAGTTGTTTTACAATTTAAAAACTTTGCGGTTTTAGAAGCATAAAGAGAGAGAAAGAGGGAGAGGCAGAGAGAACTTATATATTAAGTAAGTTGGTGGAAAAGCAACTTCAGAAAATGAGATTCATGTTTAAACATTGTCATTTATAACTCTTGCAATGTTTCGTGTAAAACCATAATCCCGTCTTTGTAGAAATTCGGGTGCTTCTGATCAAAACACAAGTACAATACCGTCACCAAGATATATAAATCTGTATGGAGCGAAATAAATGGTTGGTTCGGACTATATGCTGAGTGCATTAACACTTCCCAGCCTAGTTCCATCCATTTTTACTCAGTCATAACAGAAGTGTGTAGCCTAGTGTTACTTTTTATAAAGGTGGAATTTCAATATTTTTCTTATACGATTAATCATGAATACATATCACACAAATAATATAAATGATCTTTTATATTTTCCCCTGATGTTATCAATATTATGAAGTAGATGTAAGTGACGCCATAATGCCTATGAGTTTTAGTTCGTTTTTAATATGTCTATGTTTCTAGATTCTCACTTTCTTGACCCAAAATATCTCATGTGGTTCTCTTAGATAAGATGATGAGTTTTTTGATTGTTTAAATCACTCATATCTAGTATTGCCTACTGGACTGGGCTCAACTTGGTTAGCGACTATTGAGCATCTCCTATGCTCGTGTTTGGCACTTTCAAGAACATACTTGAGAAAATTGACGATAGTTCAAAGTAGGCAATATTCACAAATTCACCAAAAAGTAGTATACTATCTTAAAGGATGCTCTACTACAAAATCAATAAGCTCTACATGTAGATGAAGTTATATCTGTTACGTATCAAACACTAGAAAAGATTATGCGTGGCCAAAAGCCAGCCAGATAAATCTAACTCAAAATAAGTAACCTTACAGAATGTTTTTATATAGGTATTGAAATAGAAATTTCATATAAATTGAACCCTATTTTTTTGATGAAAATATTGCCATTCATATATGGAACTACAGGGATTCTAAGTCATTGGAAACAATCGAAAAATATCAATTTATTGAGTTTAAACATAATCGTACATGCAACGATGCTACACTCTATGATATTCCGAATTCAGAAATTATTCTACAATAAAAGAAAACGTTTGTTAGGGGTTTGTCACAATAGTCCCATTCGAGACCGCAGTGACGAGGTGAATAGATCCCGCCATTCCCCTAATATGTAGGTATAATCTAAACTAGATTACTTTTAAAGGAGACTTCATTGATGTATAGAATTTTTCATGTATTTTTGTATTGTAAATTCAGAACTTATTGTGGCGTGTAAGATAAAGCTAAACTGATCCTGATTATCGGATTGATTACAAATAAAAGTATGTGTTTGCAATTAATTTTTGAAACAATTAAACTGAGATAGAAATCTATATACATACTATATTTTTAAATAAACTGTGATTACTCTCGAGCAAAACAGAATTTAAGAGACAAATCCAGAAAAAAACAATTGCAAGAATATCATAGACAGATGATCACCAATCTGCTTATAAACAAGAACATACAATGTATGCAATATACTATATAAGTATGTAAGAATTAATTTTATTAGGATTTTAGTTTGCGTTCGCCGGTCCCCTTTATGCCGAACCGAACTTGTCTCTAGGAAAATATGACTATGCGTCTTTGTATTGAATTTTTTTTTTTATTTTTTCGTTTGTGTCTTACTAATTAGGAATTTTTATCATGTCATTTATGAATGTACTTCTTCCGCATTTGAGATTAATTGCAGATTTCTCTATAAGTGAATTGAATGATTTTGATAGAACGATGCAGATGGTGAGGGTTTGCTACTGTTGAAATTCGTTTTTTTGTTTTTTTGTTTGTTAAAATATTTAATTTCAATGCATCAATGTCAACGACGACATCAATTTGTATTTGTAGTATATGTTTAAGTCTCCCACGATCATCTCAAATGAATGAATGAATGAAGGAAAAAATGAATGAATGATGGAATGAATGAAAAATGTCGAAAATAATACAATGGAAGAATGGTTGGTGGTGGTGGTGGAATAAGCAAAACAAATTGTAGGTGTCAATTTTTGTTTTGGAAATCACATGTGGATGACAAGTAAAATAAATATAGTAGTAGTAGATACTCGTAGAATCATAAAATACAATAATAATAGTAAGTAACAATGAATCTTTATTTTTTTTTTTTGAATTATTTTTTAAGTAAATTGCAATCCAATGAAGGTTAAATAGTTGATTGCTATAAACAATAATAATAAAAACAACTTTAACATCAACCAACGTAGGAAGCATGAAATGATGATTGTGTTACATCATAATTAATATACAAGATAGAATTATATAGATACATAAATATAGACGAGACGATTATACAATAGCATCAGACTAATGATATCAATACAGCAAAATATATTACAATATATACGATATAATAAAACAATCAAATGGTTAATTAAATCATAATACACAGAAGCATGAGGAAAGTGTGTTGAACAAGAAAAAGAAATGTAGAATAATTTAATTCCAAGTTGGACTAGATTTGATTAGATTAGGGAAGGGTGAAAGCTGATCACATTGTCACTGCGATCTCAATTAAGTGAATTGGAGAATTTGTCATGCATTAAGAATTTCAAGATTTTCTTCAGAAATAAGTCTGCAATTCATGTTGGCTTTAGACAATGATTGCCTAATAATTAGAACCTGATCCAAATTAGACAACTACATTCACACAGTCAATGAAGGAATGCTTTGGCAGTGCCGTAGGGATTTATGGCGATAGGGGCGTTTTCAGTCGGTAGGTTAATGAATCTAAAATAACTTGGGTCATAAGTCATCTTTGGAAGATTTTTACCTCTTTGTTTGCATAACAAAAAAAAAAAATAATAATAAAACTAATGTGCCTCTTCTCATTAAGTCTTAATCGCATATCATGTATAAGAGTTTCATAACACTACAATGCCTTATTAACAAGCCTGAGATTAAACGCTACTCATATATTTTAATTCGTTTAAGTTTTAATTTTATAGAACTTCAAGGCAGCACGCGAAACTCTTCTGGACCAATAAACAAGCTGACAGCTCTTTTACAAAGAGGTTTCCACTACATCCAAAAATAGACCAAACTTCACTAAATACTTATAATAAATATAAGCTAAGTTCTTAACACAATATGCTTGATAATATAAATTCAGTTGATCCTAGATGACATCATTATATTAATCGGAATGCTGAATGTAAATGAACTATTATCTTAATCTATTCTATTTTACATTTTGTCCTTAATTTAATTCATTCAGTGAAATCAGATTGGGGAAATATGAAAGAAATATCTACATGATTTCCATTCACTATCCATTTATACAAAGGGATTTGATGGTTGGATGAGTTACAGAAGAAACACTAACATTGGCTCATACTGACTGCAAAAGACTTTTCATTAAGGTTCTTAGAAAACTACAATTGTGCAAATATTTTAGCATTATTCTTAGTCACCTCTATACTAGGGATTCTGTGTCCAGCTTTTACATGGCACAACTGTACTTCTTGAAGTTCGGTAATATTTTTTATCATTCCCATCATTGCATCTGGAGAAGTAGAAGTTTCATTTCGAGTGGACTTGTCTTTTGTACACTTCTCTGGGTGATTTTCTTGATTTTTAACATATGTTTTTGGCCATTGTTATTGAATTGAGATCTTATTTGGTCAGAAAATATGCATGATTCTGAACCATAAGTAAGGAGAAGGACTGAAAAAATGAAAATCATTTATGTTTAGGTTCCTCACAAACTATATTTGTTGGCTGCACATAACATACTCTATGGTGTAGCCTAGTTAAAGCACCCAACTATGTGACAACTCTCCAAAACAACACTATCCAGTTTTTAAAAATTAAAATGTTTCTACATATCTATCATATTTAAACAATCAGTGTATGCATTGTAATATATACATACCTATACATTGTAGTACCTACCTATATGAGAAGTAAGGTAAATTAACTGTTGTGATTTCGTGAAAATATTTTGATAGTTTTTTATATTATCTTAAAACAAAAAATTTTAATTTAAACACGTAGTGTTTTTTATTGTATTTTATAAGTATAAGAGAGATAGAGTGGGTTGTCATTGATTGTCGCATTAAAGACCCTGGTGCTTTGGGGTCATCTCACTAGGTTGTTTTCAGAAATATTACTTCTTAACTGATTCCAATTACTTTAATCTACCTAAGACGAAGTGATTATCTGCAATCCAGTTTAGCCAGGTTAGAGGAACTAAAAGAACCATGCCCAGTAGATTCTTTAATTCTATGTCAAGATATAATGACGGATACAAGAGAATGGAGATACTTATCATATAAAAAGGCATTTCCCTTGATAGAATATAGGTTCTCATAACATATTAGACCAGATAAGCATTTTTTAAAGGAATTTGTGTTGTTTGTACTATTCCGAATTCCAAGCTTCAAGAGATTGCCCAGCCCAAAGCATATTGCGTGTCAAACCTCGGGTCATTGGAGAAGGGTCATGTTGAATAAAAAGTGCACAATCGAGTAAATGCAGGTAGCCCTTGTGTTTATCTCTTCCCTCTTATTATTCGCTAAAGTGACTTTAGAAATCATTTACTTACGATATACGGAATACCTGGTATTTTTTTCATAATTTTCTAATGAGCCGTTTGCCCCCCACAAACCAAAATATGTAAAAGTCACGATCATTTACTCATTTTTGCTAGCCACTGTCTAACTATATCTTTCTGTCTGTCTATCCATAGTTGTTTCTTAAGAAAGATGGAATTCTGTTATCAAAATTTACATAAGAATGAGTCTGTCATTATACAACAATACATCAATCGATGCGCCCCAAAATGTTCGAATCAATAGCAAGAATATATTTTACAAAGTTGCCAAATATGCAACCAAATACAATCAGTATATCTATACTAATATAATAAAGAGGTAATGTTTGTTTAGATGATACGGGTAATCTTGGAAACGACTTATTCAATTTTAAAAACTCTTTCACCAGTAGAATGCTACGTTGTCACTGAATGTCATAGGATACTTCCTTTTTTTGATTTATTAAACATTTTAATATAGTTTTTTTAGCATTAAGGTTTTTTTGATTTTTTCCACAGCCAAGCACAGAAACGTTTGTACGTTTTGAAGCTGTGCTTCTTCTTGAATTTTGTGTTGTTTTTATGGTTGTATTTTTCCTCTCTGAGTACGCACTCTTCGTTATGTTCTTTTTGTATATGTTGGTCACTGAGATCGACCCAAGAGAGAGACTGTGTGTTTCGTTGTTCGTGCTTTGATTGCTTTTGCAAAGCTATAGCTTTTAGTTACCCTGCGGACCCATCGATAGACATAACATCGCATGGCAAAGCAGATATAACTTAAGGTGTATGTGTGTGTACGCACAAGAGTATTGCCAAAGTCCATTATTTACAAAGACTGGATAATTCTCTTAAGAAATTTTGTTCGCTCTCAAAATTGTCACATACACAATTTCAATCTTCTTTTTTTTTTTGGATCGAGGGCGTAGCAAAGTGTGCCGGGTAGGCTAGTACAATAATAAAACTTCATAACGACAGTCTCATAAAAAGTTTAAAATGTGATAATAAAAATGTACAAATATTATTAACTTTGACCATGATTGCACTACAACTTATTAAGACCTATTGTGCTTGACCAAAATGTTAACCTTTGATGAATGTTAAGACTTTAAATGAATTTAAGCACTTGACTTGACTGAGAGAGAGGTAGAAAGCTGAGAGCACAGCAACCGGTGAGGTATCCAACAAGGATCCGAAAATCCTTCATATGTTGTTGGAAGCTACAGCCATTAGAAGATTACTTCCTGGATTTTAGAAAACATTCTGTTTGACTTAAGCCGAAGTCAGTTGAGTTTTTCTACCATTTCCTCATAATTCCCATTGTTTTTGGCTAAGCTCTCAATAGGGTTTACCACAAAATGAATGGCTGCAAAGCTTCCATGGCTTTTGGTAAGACAAATTCAACTCATTTTTCGATTTCTGGGGTGCACTCAAGTGTTAGTTCTTTGTCTGGCATTGGAACTCAAATGAAGAAGAAGGAACAAGCATTCTCTCACTATTAGCGATGATATTATTTCGAATGCTAAGGTTTTCAGAGCTGCTGGACTAATCTGAGTAGTACAAGTGATAAATATGCCCCTTTCTTACAGCTTAAAGGGATTCTCATTCTATTATTATGTTTTTTTCTTTGAATTGAAAAATTCAAAAATTCATAATTTTATTCTACTTTATTCTATTATATTATATCATATCATATCATATCATATCTTACAATATTATACGAGTATCCTTTATTTATTGTAATATAAATAAAATATGTTTTTCTTTTTATTTTTTCTTTATAGCAATTTGCTGCCAAACATTCAGATGCTGAATCGTTGCTTTATAATCTCAATAATAAGTACTATTATTATACAAGAACACGTGGTCTATTCCGGATATGTTATCCCAAAGAAAGACCACCAACTACAGCAGGTAATACTAACTAAAGAAAAAACAAAACAAAAAAATATCAATGAAATTGATTTGAATTATTCCAACACCAACAGTTCCAACATATCTATCACCGATTGAGACACATTGCTCCAATATTGACTATTTCCCACATATAGACGATGATAAAATATCTAATGAGGATGCTACGACACGTTTACATTTAGCAAGATCATGCATTGCCTTATTTATAATTAGGTTAGTAGTTAAAGATTCTTAAATTCTTTATTCTTGAGATTGTTTTAATCTGTTTTTTTTTTTGTTTGTGTATAGTTTTATAACAATTTTCTGTGCATTTTGGACTGGTTTATCGGGTTGCTGGAAACGTTCATCGGGTGCAATAACAGCTACATCGATATTATTATTGGTCACTTGTTTATTGGCCGCCGGTGCAATGGGTCTTTGGCATACAGTTGAGTTCTTTGAGAAGGAGAAAGTTGTTGGCGAAGATTACTTCCAACAGTGGAATACTGTAAGTTATTTTTCCAAAAAAAAAAAAAAAAAAAATAGTTTGTAGGTCAAACAAGGTTGTTTTGCTGCTACTTACTACCTGCTACCATCTACTTGCTACTGCACACATGTCACAGATACAAATACAAATACAAAAGCAAATACTAACTGACGTTCGACATACATATGTGAAATACAAATACAAATACTTTCACTACTTTTGTATTTTGTTTTCTTATTAATTTCTTCTCTTCATACACAATAACAACAAATGCAGTTTTCGAAATTTCTTTCATTTAAAAAAAAAACCAACTCATTTTATTTTATTTCTTTTCGGTCGTTCGTTCGATTTCTTTTTTTTTTTTTTTTTGTGTTTAACAAAATTTTAGGTATTGCGCGATAACACCAAAGTCATATACGATTGGTCATATATTGTGGCCTGGACTGGCATTGGCACATGTCTATTGGCTGCTATATTATTATCTGGTGCTGCTGTTTGCTTAAGAAATGAACGAGAAAAAGAGGAACAACTCAATTTGCAATACTTGATGCCAGGTAAGAAATCATTAGCATCACTTATAGAAAATATGATACATAATATGATTTTTGATAAACATAATCCATATGATAAGGTATGCCCCCCAATTATTTTTAAATTTAGTACTGGGATATCATTAATTACATGCATAGGACCAGAGGCGCATTTGCCTACTTAGACTCGGGCTTGGGGCGGCCAATCGTGAGAAAAACCACATTATATATGGTTAGAAATGAAGGTCTTAAAGAGATTTACCCAAACGTGGATATTGCTCTTCGTATGTGTGTGTGTACTCCCGCCAGTAACAGTTCTGGAGAACGTTCGTTTACTTGTTTTCTTGATGGGTGGGTGCTGGTACTTTCTATATGGCCTAGGGCGGCCAAGACTGCAAATCTGCCACTGCATAGGACATGTTGTTTGTTGATCTTTGAGGCAACATAAGAATACACTACTTCACTATCCGGTCCCAACCTTACTATCAGTCATCATAATGGGCTGTAAGGTTTCTAGGTGAACTCTTTAGTAAACTTTTATTGGACAAAAAAACTGTTTATACTTACATACATCTAAATATAGTTCATAGTAATCATTTTCCAAAATAGGGACGAATAAAACGAGTTTACATTCAACATTTTTACCTTTCAAAACTTTGTAAGTCTTTGGAGCATTTCTTTTGTAGTGCAAAAGACGTAATAAGTTTAAGAGGGGACCTTAGATTAGGGAAAGCTCGGAAGCTAGTCACCGCATTATTGCAGCCTCGATTGGGAATTAACATACCAAATTTTTATGATTCAAAGCATTCCAAGTTTTGTGAGGGTTTCTATTGTACTAGTGTACTCTAAACAAAATCAGTCTTATAGGGTATTTTTTATACAAATCTTAACCATAATAGCTTATTACCTAGTGTCTAGTGTGAATTCACTAGACGCTGGTTATGCTGAGGCGGACCAGTAAGTGCGCGTTTCCATAGTAAATCAGCAGCCGCTTTTCGCATTACTAATGAATTCACTAGTCGTAGGAAATGCAGGCGGTGGCAATAACTGATGACACGAATGGAAATCGGTAATGCAGTCGGTGGCGGTGAACGGTGACATGACTGGTGAACGATCATGCAGTCGATGGCAATTGACACTTTCCAATGACATCACCATGTTTAATTCATCAGTTCAATACACGTTAATGGAGATTGTTGCAACTAGTACTGCTTCAAACCAATTTTGGACCAGTGATTCATACTACAGGGTTTTTCAAAATGCACAGGTCTACTTTTTCTGCCAAATCTATAATCGAATTTATTTCATAATATGTGTCTTATGATTATAAAACTCACCATAGTTTTCGAGAAACTGTCACCCAAAAAGCCCAGGCAGACGTACCTAGATCAATTCGTCTTTTTAAGTTGGATCTTAATGGAGTCTAAGATCTTATCCGTTTCCTTGCTCGCACAAATTTAAAATATATTTTTACCAGTTTGATCTAAATATGTATGTAAATGAAGATTTGTTTTTAACTTCAACCGTAACATTATAAAGATGTTTCTTAAATTTTAAACAATAAACTGAACATTTTTCATTGATCAAAAATAATCAATTTGACTCTCAGGACTATGGATCTACAAATATGTTGACTTCTAATCTTTATAAAGTGTTTTTAACTTCGTTAAATTAAAATTTTCCATATTTCCTTACAAATAAGTGTAAAAGCTTCTCATACACCCATTTACTATTTTTTACTAAATGATGCAGATAGATTCAGACCCATAGAATTACAATAGTTTTGACCTATATGTGTATATATACTGTATTTTTTGTTGTTTGGAAGTTCATAATTCCGGTGATGAATCTATCTGACATAGACCACATAAATAATAAGACATCTGACGTTGATATACAATATATCATTTAGATCAGGGCTATCCAACCTTTTTGGTTCCCTGGGCCGCATTGGAAAAATCCGTTATGGGCCGCAGGAGCAAATAAATCCTTTTTTTAATTTTCTCCTCTCAGTTGACGAGCAAAACAGAAACCCTAAGCATCGGGCCAAAGAAATTTCTGCTTGCCACTTTGGCCGCCTGGGCCGCTTCGGACCGCATTCAGAGTTCACTTGGGCCGCGGGTTGGAGAACCCTGATTTAGAACATCATGTTTAATAAAGAACTATAAACACTGAATGAATTAGGTTGAAACCTAATTGAGAGAAGTGCAACATTGTTGTGCAATCCTAGAACTTCGGGAAGTTAATCCCATATATTTGATTTCGGATAGACTCTATCAGAGAAGACTATATTAACCTTTAAAGTCATATAGTAACTTTCATAATAGCCATCACATTTGCTTGATAGAAGCTAAACTCTTCAGGATCATAAATAATGGGAGAAGAATCTTTTAAATAGTAAATACCATTATCTGTTTCTTTATATTCTCAATGGTACATACATCAAAGTTGTGCAAAAAATCGGCGTGTAGAAAAGAAAGAAGTGAGTAAGAACCCATAAATTATATGTAATTATGAACAGTTTGGTAACACAAATCGATCTAGCCATGTTCATGACTGACTAGGCGCTTGTTTTTTTTTTTCGAAAACTCGGAAAATGCTAAGAGTTTTAACATAAACACTAAGGGTATACCATAATCTCATGATGGGTCTATATGTTATATGCACTTGTATAATATTGAATAATAATCTTTTGTTTTTCTTTCTTTCCAGTTTACTCACAGAAGCAACCACCTTATCCACCATACGCCAACTATGCTCAACCACAGATCTATCCGGGTCCCTATTATCATGGCTCACAGTATGGTCCATACAATTATTAAGCCAAAATCACCATTTCCTTTCCTCGTCTTCTCTTTTTTTAATATTTAATTTTTTTTTTTAATTTCTGAATTTTTTTTTTTAAATTCTTTTTTATGTTTGAGAATGAAAATTTACTTTGCTTTCTCCTTTCCGCTGCTCACTTCTTCATTCTCCAAAATGCGCATCGCATGCAATACGAAAACAACGAGAACAAAAGTCGTTAAATAAATAAATAAATAATAATTTAATAAATAAATAAAAAAACAAAAAAAACAACAAATAAAAAGAGAAGAAAGTTTGAATAAAAAAAAAAATAAAAAATAAAATAAAATAAAACAAAACAATACAAAAATTAAAAAGACGAAAAGACGAAAAGAAATAAAAAATATAGAATTATATTAAATAAAGAATAAAAAATAAGAAAAGCAAAAAATGCAAAACAAAATCATGGAGAATTTTAAATGTAAAAATTAATAAAAAATAAAAGGAAAAAATTAAAAAAAAAATACATTTAATATTTTGCTAAAACATAAAAAAATTAACAATTTTATGTAAAAAAAAAAAAAATATAAAATGTAATTTTTAAATGAACAAAAAGGACACAAGAAAAACAACAATCAATTTTTTATTTTTTCCATATATAATATATATATATATATATTTTTTTTTCACTTCCAAAATTTAGTTTGTACTTAAAATAAATTTAAAAAAATTATGAAAAAGCAAAATGTAATCTCTTCTCCTCTCCCCACCCCTCTTCACCCAAATCTCTTTATATTTTAATTGAAAAAAAAAAAAAAAAAAAAATGAAGAGAAGAAGAATTTATTATGCAATTAATTCGCAACCTTGAAACGATGATGATAATGACCCCCGGGAAAAACGGACACTACATCATTTAGTTAACTAATCAAGTTCGAATTCGATTTGGATTTTCTCCTTAAAATTTAATTTATTTTGTAGCATGTATTTTTTAGTTTATTTTTTAATTTTCATATATATAAATATATACATATATGTATGGTATATATATATATAGTATGTGTATAATTAATAAAATAATTATCAATAATGATGATTATTTAAAAAAAAAAAAGAACAAATCTAAAGAAAAACAAAAAAAAAAAACTTATATTATTAAATTTTAAGCAAATTTTGAGATTTTTTTTTAATGAATTTTATTATTGTGAAAAATAAACAAATATTTTGTACTATTTCGTCTTCCAAGAATTTAGTTTGATATATTATATTAAACAATTCTTTCATGAAATAAAGTTTCTTATGTTAATACTATAATTGATTGTGTTGCATTTTCATTTCCCATTTCTTTAAACCCGAAATAAGCTGCTACTGTACGTGTTACATTCTGAAACTGGTATGGACTTATGGGTACTGCATCCAACTGAAATCTAGCAATTCTTCAGAGGTTTCAGTCAAAGTTGCAGCGGAGGATTGCTGATGCGCATTGGATTCTTCGAAGCTCAGTTATGCACCGAGACTTTTAGATCCCAATGTTAAAAGAAGAAATCATCAAGCATAGCAACAGACACTTCATTAGGTTGGCGGACCATGCCAATTACCTAACTATCAACCTACAGCAGCAGGTAAACTCAACACCGGAAAGGTAACTTCGCCATAAACCCATAGATCTCCCATTCCACATCACGGATCAGGCCTGCTAAAGTGACTAACAAGACATGATAAAATTCGCTGGTTGTCTTCTGAAGACAGTAGCAAATAAAAAATATTACATAAAAAAAACTATTCCCGACTACTTTATATCACAAAGTGTGACACTCAAATATTTCGGTATGCACCTAAATCGGAGAATCACTAGAAAGACTCACAACAAATGTGCAGTTCAAAAAATAAAAGCTAAAAAGAATATTCAGGCTCTTTGGATCACGGTCTTTACTTAGTTCCAAAATTGAGATACTGCTATATGATATATGATAAGGAATTTTAAAATCCATAAATGAGTCCTAGCAGTGATATTTGTTAGCAATACATACATACCACAATAAGTTGTATCAGTTGTACCAGTTTCCTAGGTCACAGATCTGTTACACAAAAATACGAATGTTAGGTAGCGCCTTCGATTTTCCACATATATTTAAAGATTAAGAACTTATGGCTTCGCCCTGTATAGGTAGACTGTGCCTATTCTATCTTCAATATCAGATGGAGTTAGAGAAGACCGAGGACCTCTTCCAGCTTTTTGAACTGTGGTGTCGCTAGGTGTTTAAAAGTACATATAGGATACAAAATTAAAAGATGCTTCAAGATTTATTTTACGTCTGACTCTCCGTATTTCATGCGTTTTTTGCTCATGTCTAGATGGATAAACTAGAATTTGGAGATGTAAAAAATTGTATCACTACTCTTCACTTCTCCTACCTACTGTAATTGATTTATTCTAACAGTTTAGTTTCTGTGATAACTACAAAAACCCAGTGATGACTACATAATTCATTATATCTTACCGCTATGTTAGACAACCATTAATCATGGCTTTACAGGAAGATTACCTGCCAAGAGATCTGTTCAATCTTTGAACGATGACCATAAAAGACGTCTGCTTACGAGTGGCCTTAGGGTTAGAAAGGCCAGCCCACCACAGATTGATCATTACAAAAAAAAGAAACCACATGAGAATACCTCAGCCATATCAACATGACACATTCATTATAGCAAGTCAGTTAAAGACACTGTGAAATTTCAGATATTGGAATCGAAATTAGATTATTGCAATAATCAACATTAGACTAGACCAAAGTTTGTCCCAATAGTGGAGTCTTGTAGACATTCTCTTTATGGAAAGAGCACCCAACGACTTTAAAAGTCATAAATGGTCTTCAAAATATAATTAAATATTACACGATCCGACCAATTTTCTTGGTTCCACATAATCAGTAGATTGTCTTGAAATGAGAACATGTTTATGATACTATATTGCCAGTAGATTTGTGAATGGAAAATCTAGCCAGTACATATGTATACTATATAATTATATATGTATGTACTCTGTATGTAAGTAATGATACAATATGAAATGATTAATTTTAGTAGAAAAAGTCACGCGCCTTAATTTCTATTTTCAACTTTTTAAATCGAATCGAATGCTATGTGCTCTGATGGTTCTTCCGCTAGGTACATGATAGAGATTATCACTTTTATAGTTCTATAGTAAGTAGAAGAATCATCATGAATTCCAAAAATGTATTCATACACATATCTACTAATTACATGAACAATTAGGTAGAATTTAATTACCTGATAAAATTTCGCACACATTCTTCTTTAAATATACATTTCCCAACACAATGGAAATGCACATCGATAATACATAATACGATACCTGAAGCAGACAAGTCGGAGATCCTTGTCCAAGTCCTATACATCAATAAGCCAGCTTCCGAAATTCTCCAAGGTATTTGAAAGAGTATTTTTTAATAGCTTGCTGGAAGTACAACGCATCAAGAGAAGCATCATCAATTTAGTTTTAGCACTTAGCATGGCCCGCTTAACTAGCACGGACTATACTAGCACTAGGTATTCGTATAGTCTCAGGTTTCTTGACAGGTCATTGTAGAGTAAGGACTTATTCACATAACATGCGAATCAGTCGTAGCGATCTGTGTAGACCGTGGAATGAAGAAGAGGAGTCAGCAGAGCACGTACTATATCACAATAGGCCCATTTGGCCGCATTGACGAGGTGTATTAGTTGCCGCCCTCCCCCTAATCTAATCTAAGGGCACGCCAGAGCAACCACATCGAGTTGTCCAGCACATTCTTACTGCTTTTGAGAATAAGCAATATTGTTCCGCGTGTTCTTCATAAGATCAAAAACTTAATACCAGGAAGACAATATTTATTTATTATGCCTAATTTCAATGATCCTAACGCCTCCTTTCTGGCAACATAAGCAGATGACACTTTCGATCTGTACAATTCAGCATAGTTGATCAACAATTATCGGCAGCGATGCCATGCTGCCAAGCCAAGCGCTGGAATATCGCCATCTACTCAAGCAAATTATCTAATTGTGAGGCTTAAATTCAAAGATCGCATTCGCCTCAAAGATCATACCTAAGGTGGACCAAATCCCGAACCTCGGTCTGATCATGGACAAACGCTGCACCACGCAAAGTCGTTAGCAAAACAAAAGGTTGATTTATAAGTAAAAACTGGGACCAATTTGGCTTTACGCCATACAAATTTGGGGCATCACTGCCGCAAGTAACATAATGAAACTTCAGGGAGCCCCATGGTTTGTCCGCAACTCTAACCTGCATAGAGATCTCAAGTTACGTACAGTCTTTGATGAAATAAATTTACACAATAGCAGTTACAATCAGACGCTTTAAAGGCATTCTAATGTACTTGCGACAGCACTCACCCAAAATGTGACACGGTGAAGGCTGAAAAGACTCCAACCAAACGACCTTCTACAAAGAAGAAGATGATCCACACAATAAATAAAAAATTATGATGTCCTATGGTATTTCATGTTCCTATATCTTCTATATATGAACATTTCCACGGTGTCGAGCGTGACCATTTTACAGATTCAAAGTGATAAAAATCAATTTCTTTGTGTTAGTCTGATAAAAACTCGAGAATGGCACGACCCAAAAGGAACAGCCGAAAAATCGAAAAAATCTTAATTACCAAGGTGTGCGAGTGAAATAGCAAAACATGACAAACATTAGTATGAAGAGAATTGGTGGTATGTAGAGCGGTAGTCATGAGCAGTGAATTAATATAAAAGCCAGGACAACCTGCATTTACTCAATTATGCACACAACAGAAGAAGTAAAATGATTTTCTAATATATTTGGCCAGAATTGATTTAACAACTATGCTTGGTTCAATTTCTCATTTTTTTACTTCAAGGCCTGCTCTGCATTGATATTTTGCTTCATAATAGAACTCAAGCACTGTCAAGCACTATGGCAAAAACTTTTCAAATTGTGTAGTGTTTATTTTGCTGTCAAAATTTTAAATAGAATTTTCTAATTTGATGTCAATGATACACTGAAATATAATGCTTGGCACTACTGAACAGTAGTGAAGTGTACTGACTGAATAGAACCATTTGTGCAGCTCTTTAATATATACATACATATTGTTATAGGTGAGAGTGATATATTTTTTTTAATTGAATTTATTTTGATTTATCGTTTATTGTTTTTAAATTCGGATTGATTTTTTGTTTGATTACAAATGTCAATTTTGATCGATATGTTAAACGATTAATCGATTTGGTTAAGTAATCGTTTTGTGTGACTTTTATTTGTTTTAAACCTGGCAGCACTGTTCACTTACTCAACTCATTCATGTTATCCCAGCTCTAATTATTCATTGTGAGTATTTCATTTCTTTTGCATTGGAAATACGCACATAATTTTGTTTATTTAAAGTTAAAATAATTTAAATCCAATACCAATTTTGATTGAGAATTATATCAAAGTAAGTAAAAATAAATAACAAAAGTAGACAAAAATGTATAAAATGTTTCAATTGCATTTGGATGAGTGAGTAAGTGAATGTGTCAATTTTGTTTACATTAATTAATTGCGACCAAGTGAAAGAAGAAGAATGAATGAATAAAAATGACTCACTTCTTGCAACAAGTCATCATCATCATCAGAAAAAAATAAGAAAATAAATGAACATAAAATTGGGACACATAAATATCAAGGATTATAGATTTAATCAAAATCAGCAAAATCTTCACTGTGATTAGCCGACTTGACATTCTAACTAACTTTGTTTCTCTTTACAATGATGAATGATCGTTATTAAAACCATGCATTTTTTAATAATTGAAATAATTTTAGTAGAATTTCATCTCAATTTGAGTATCCACACAGCAAATTAATTGGCAAAATTAAAACATTTGATTGGCAGCCAGTACTAATTGCATATGCTAAATGCTATGCTGATTGCATGCCTCTAGATCTAAAAGTATGTTTTGCAAGGCCACAATAAGAACATTATATGTACATATTATGATCCCATGTTGCCGATCGATTGCCTTTTATGGCTTTAATTTTGTATCTATCTATAACTGACACACACACTTCAACTTTAATCTTCAATGTTAAAGCAAACAACCAAACCATATGATGACAAAACCACAAAAATCAACAAACAAACAGTTCATCAACATGAAAAGGTGAGGTGAATCATATCTGCGTGCGTATTCAACTTAAGTCAATCGAGTGCCGAGTATAGATATTGACATACTTTGCAATTGAATTGAATAAGTTGCCAACAAAGCAAAACAAATGCAGGAGAGAAGAAAATATTTTACTGAACTCAACTGAATTCTATAAATAGGTTTATCAACTAAGCATTTGAGCGTTTGATTTTGCCCCCCATTTAAAGCTGCTATAGACATGGACACATGGGACTTGTTTTCCAAAAACTTTGAACAATACTAAAACAATACAATCCTCAAACTCAAGATGAAATATGTACATATTGTATCTAGCACATAGTCTTTACTGGCACCAATCAACTTCATCCAAATCTGCTCTGATCTGGTCTGGTCTGAGCATTTAGTACAAGATTTTACTATATATGTATGGCAAATTATTAACGATTTCGAGTTGTAAGGCAACACAAGCGCTATTAACATTACAGTTTTGCAAAGAGCTCAATCCAAAATCCATTCCTTAGAACAATCAAAGGCGTTTTATCCATGGTATATGGTGCTATTTGATATGAAAATATCCACAAATATATGCAAGTTCAATTAGTTAAAGATGAGTAACTAAGAGGATACAATTGCTTATCCAATAAGCTCTAAGGCCTTTGTATTAATAACACAGTATTTAAGAGTTAAAAACTTTATATGAATAGTTCTAATTTGGTTTTGTTATCATGTTGCTATTTAGAGTAGACACACACACACATTACTTTAATTTCTCATCACTAATTTGTTTATTGCATTTGGAAATCAAAGATCGAAAGATCTAATAGCCAAGATAAGATGTCTTCGCGCAAAACTGCTACACGTCGTGCTACGACAAAAAAACGTGCCCAACGTGCCACTTCCAATGTGTTTGCCATGTTTGATCAAGCACAGATTGCTGAGTTCAAAGAAGCCTTCAATATGATTGATCAGAATCGTGATGGTTTCGTTGAGAAAGAAGATTTACATGATATGCTTGCTTCATTGGGCAAAAATCCAACTGATGATTATCTTGAGGGCATGATGAATGAAGCACCCGGTCCAATAAACTTTACAATGTTCCTAACACTATTTGGTGAACGTTTACAAGGCACCGATCCTGAGGATGTAATTAAAAATGCTTTCGGATGTTTCGATGAGGATAACACTGGTGTGTTGAACGAAGATCGTTTACGTGAACTGTTGACCAGCATGGGTGATCGTTTCACTGATGAGGATGTAAGGCTTCTTTTTATTAAAATTCAAATTGAAATTATGAAGATATCACCACCATTATCACATTTTAATCTTTTCACAGGTTGATGAAATGTATCGTGAGGCACCAATTAAAAATGGTTTATTTGATTATTTGGAATTCACGCGTATATTGAAGCATGGTGCCAAGGATAAGGATGAACAATAAATGTTCATTATGACATTACATTAAATGTCTCTGCTGTTGCTGCTAGTGCCTTCTTCCAATCGAATCCACTCCAATCAATCTTAACCATTTATATTCATAACTCGTTCGTTCGTTTTGTTCGTTTCCATTCAATTATGTAATCACGTTTATTTATCAAGAATTCGTCTCTCATTTCTAGTAACTTAACTAATAAATCCATGAAGTGCTGCCGCACTTTTCTCTTTATAAAGTATTAACCAGAAATATTAATTTGTTTAAATATGAGAAAAATAGAATTTTTTAATAAAACATTTTTTAAATTTTAGATTTATACGCTTAGATGTACTATATTAATTATCATTAAGGGCGGCGGCATCAATGGCAGCATGTGTTAACTGATAATACTAAAAGTGACAAAATCCAAATGCCAAACTAGATTGAGGATTCACGATTTCATTGCTTTCTGTAGAAGCCAATTAGTAGGTAACCTTTTCTACATATAATCAGTGCTATCAAAAAATGATATTTAAAACCCTTGGTTTATACTTCTTCAATGAACTTGACCGACTATCTAAAAGGCAAGGACTTCAGTTAGGTGTATGCTGAGGTTCTTTAATAATTCAGTTTGGATTCCTAAGGAATAGGGGACCACAATGAGTCTATAACATCACAACTGAATATGATCTTGGTTTTTAACATTAAAAGTAGGTTTTAGAACTAACGAAAAGTAAGCATAAAATTAAATGCTTCTAAAATTTCGGACATCTCTGCAAGTTGACATTGCTTAGCTGAATCAGTTTAGCTGGACAGGAAAATAGGAAGAACCATCATACTATTTGTACTAAGACTTAAATATGCCCTTGAAATCTCTGTGGTGATTTGAAAAGCTTTTTCAATGCAGACCTATGTAATTAGTTAAAAGAAAAATCTGCGTATCTACACTTGCTGATGAATGCTTACCATCCTATTGCCTTACATGGTCTTGGAACGGACAATAATGAAACATTTTTATTGATCTTGGCTCTAGGATTGCAAATTTGTTGTAATGAAAAAAAATGTACAATTCGGTTTGTTTTCTAGACTCGCCCATAAATCAAATGTATCACATTTTGAATTATCAACTAAATTAGATAGTCTATTGAACCATATGAATGGGACTATTAGGAAGGACTTCTATTATAACGAATCAGTGAAGTGAAGCGCAAAGCATGTACAGAAATCATAAGCTCACAATTTGGGAAAAAGGGTTCACAAGACCACTTGAACTTAGAGATATTAGTACATGTTTTTTTTATTTATAAGATTTATTTGTAGACATAATATACCTACTACACTAAAATAAATCTACACTTAAAATTACAAGAGTACTTGGTAGCGAGCGCTACGACTCTATGATGAGATGCATTTATAATGTAAATTATAATGAAAAAGGAAATTATATTAAATATGTCAAATATTATAGGTAGCGCATTTTTTGTTTGTTGGTTAATCCGAAATCTTATAAAGCTTGGGATCATTGTTGTTGGAACCCCGTTGGTTGGTTGATTTCATTGATTTAGATGAATATGAGTCATCGGATTCAATGCATAATTAATTTTTTTGAAACCTTCGGTTGTATTCAGCTTCATTTTGTTTGTGTGTCTTTGTTTTATAATGTATTTTCAACTGATTTCCAGTATATGACCAATGACCACAAATGGCACAACTGCAAAATTATAATAATTGAAGTTAGAGTTAGAGAATTCTTGTATTTTAAGGATATAATCAATAGCATTCGAATGCCACTATAACGATCTCCATATAGCAAAGCAAAGTGATTGCCTGGTCTTCGTTACAGTGGACTTCGACTGTCTGTTTATCTTACTGATATTTGCGTATTCGAGTATGTGTGGTTTCATGGTCTTTGAGTGCACAACTGTCAATGAATGCTTTCTCACAATATGAGCATTTATGTCGACGTTCATTTCTATGAATTCTGCAATAGTACATATATAAGATTATAACATTGAATTGCATTTCGTATTAGAACAAAACATATACATACTTTTCATGCCGTATCTTGGCACTGGCATATGAAAACTTGGCTGAACAAAATGAACAAACATAAGGATGATTATCAGAATGTATTCGTTCATGATTTCTGAGGTCGTTGTAAATGTGATATGATTTGTTGCAAGAACTACATTTAAAAGCTTTAACCGTATTGTGTGTTAATCGATGTTTTTTAAAATTTCCGTAGCCAGTGAACATCTTACCACATATCTCACAAACGCAGAGTCTTTCCCAGTTTGGATTCCTTGGTTTTTTATGCCTTACTGTTTCTTTCATTTCATCAGTAATACTGATAAATTCCATATCAACGTCATCCTCAACATCTTTATCAAGGAATTCATTTTCATCGACGTAGGAATTATCAGATGATGTCATATCATCATTTTTAACATCAATACCATCATCTACTACTTCACTGGATTCTTGTGCTTCGCTGTATACTATGTGTTCATCGATTAAATCTTGTGTGGCATTGTACTTCGTATCATGTTCTCCTATTAATACTTCTTCTGGCTTATATTTTTGTTCCTCTTCACCATCATCATCAAAATGAATAGTAATATTCTTAACATCATTATCTATGTCGTTGACCAAGTATTGTTCTGATTCGTCCAAATAATGTTCTGATGCGAAATCTTTTATACTGATGACTGCAGGTTGATCAATTTCAGATTCGCAATCCTCATTCTTTCTAAAATTAAAGAAATTCTGCACCATAATACAATGTTGCCGGAAATCGTACATTTTTTTTAACGTAATATGACAACGATTGCATATGTTCACTGGAAGTTTGTTTTCATTTTCTATCTGAAATAAAAGAAACTTTTGATTTCAATTTTTCCAATTTTAGTTTAAATATATTTACTATACCTGCATACCAGTTAAGTCTATGAAAAATGCCAATAGCACCTCATCTTTGAACAGGTTTTTTACATCTGAATTAAGTGGTATTTCACCACATGTACGGCACAAATCTTTCATCATGTAAGATTAATTTTAAATCAATTTATTCATTACAATGCATAATGTGTATCAAAAAAGTTTGGGCACACACAAAAAATTTGGAAAAAAAGCGTCTTAAAAAGTCTCATTCTAGCAAATTTAGAAAAATTTAATCATTGTTTTATTGCCTTCCCAATGAAACCAAAAATGTCCACAACAGGAGTTATAAAGGAAATTTTTGAAAAAAACAGCCACTTAAAGATGCAGAAAAAGTTTAGGCACACCTGACACTTGAGTCCCGTTACACTAAAACAACAGTAATCACTTTTCTTTATTTGCTATGGTTTGTTTTCCTACTTATAATTATTATTATTGCATAGGATCGATCATAGTTTACAAAGGTTTTAAGTTAATTTCGATTGTGAATTTGTGAAGGAATCATCAAAATGGGCAATGGACCAGTAGAAACCCGTAAATTCTCTATAGTTCAGAGGTCATATTCAAGTGTTCGAAACATTATAAATCACTACATACACTACATACTGGGCAATTAGAGCCTAAAGGCAGATATGGTCGTCCGAAAAAATGTACACCACTTCAGGAGCGCATTATAGTAGCTGCATTCGTTCAAAATCCAAAGACCTCGGCTGTGAAATTATGTAATAAAAAGGAGGAAATGTTTGAAGAAAACATCCATCCATAAACCTTTCGAAATACGCTACACAAAGCTGGTTACAATGGCCGTACTTCTCGGCGCAAACCTTTCATTTCAAATGCTGGCATTGATAAACGTGTTACATGTTAACCAGGCGGACTCTTTTTGGGAAAACATTATATTCAGTGATGAATCCAAGTTCAACCTGTTTGGGTCAGATGACGCTAAAAAAAATTTGGGGAAAACCAAATAAAGAGCTGCAGGAGAACAACATTATCAAAGCGATGAAGCATGGCGGTGTGGGGTTGTACCAGAAGCATCTGGTGTTGGAAATGTCACCTTTATAGATGAGACAATGGATAAGCATTTATACATGAATGTTTTAAAAAATAACTTAGTTCCAAATGTCACAAAGTTAGGGTTGGATGAGAAGACATTTATGTTTCAACAAGATAACGACGCTAAACATTCATCGTATCTTGTCTAAGAGTGGCTTATATACCACTGCAAAAAACTTAAAACACCTCCCACGCACGGAATGTGCGAAAATAACTGCCGAGGAGATGTCAAGGCTAGTGAGAAGTATGGGTAGGCGACTAAAAGCCGTTATTAAGGCAAAAGGTGGCAATACAAAGTATTTGATTTAAAAAAAAGTGTGTGCCTAAACTTTTTCGGCGTCTTTACGTGGCTTTTTTTTTTAATTTTCTTTATAACTCCTGTTGTGTGCAACATGACGGGACATTTTTGGTTTCATTGGAAAGACAATAAAGCAATAATTAAAACTGCATCAATTGCTAGAATGAGACTTTTTTCCAAATTTTTTGTCGGTGCCAAAACTTTTTTGATAATATATGACGGAGTGTGACATTTCTGCCCATATTTACCTAAGGTGTTTGTCAACTCCTTTTCCAAATCGAATGCATTATATCCGCCTTGCAGTCTGTGGACGATGCTGAAAAAGTCCCACTGTGATGTCATTTGACCTGATGGGCCAATTTTTTGTTTTTCAGTTCTGAAAAATGTGAATGTTTATGTTATTATTGATTTAATACATCTTTCTATTATTAAGGAATAATTACCTGTATTTGCGATTCATATTATTAATCTTATTTTTGACTTCGTACGCAGAGACTATTATATTCAAATCTTTGAGTTGTGCCGCCATTCTTTTAAAGACGTGCGTGTTCTTACCTTCTCCATGCAAGTCTACCAAATTGTTCTCCCACACCTCGAGAAAGATTGCAGTTTTCTCAAAGTCCCACACATATCTCTCGTTGGCTGTTGGGTTTTATATATTTTAACAAAAGATTTTTATAAATATAAAATTTACTTACATTTCTTTTGCTCCATAATCAGCTGTTTTATGTTGGTACGCAAAAGAGAAAGAGGAAGCAGTCAAAAATCAAATAAAAAACACAGAAATTGTTAAAAACTAACGCGAGTGACCAGTCGTAATTCTGAATCACAATCTATAACAATAACGCGCGTCTATTCTGCAACAACAACAGGGAAAATGAACAAAATTTATAGTTGTTGTTGTTGAATAATAGCCGTTTTAGACATGGCCATGATGCGAGTCTCTCTTGATGTGACCAATGACGCGCATCACAATCAACAACAACCACAAGAAAAATGACGTCATGCAGGGGTTGTTGTTGTAGAATGTGATGCGCATTGATGTCTGATAGTGTGGCCAAGTTTTTTTTTCCATTTCCGGTTAGATATTGTTAGTCTTCTTCTCTTTTTGTGTTTTAAATTTGTATTTAAACGTAACTGCGTGCTTGCAATTATTAATAATTCTTTTTCCATTTTAAAAATGTTTTTTTTTTATTATTTTTCTTATTTACTGTCTCTCAATTCAACAAACGTTTTCATCTTCTTATGCACATTCAAAACAAAAAACAGTTGTTAATGACACGAAAAGGGTTGTTTAAACACCAAAGCGTATCATCGTGATGCAGGGCCTGTCTAATATGCAATTTACACCAAAGCAAATGCACATCAACATTGATGCGCCTACTGATACGTATCAGATTCGACAACAACCACAAGGAAAATGACGTAATTCAGGTGTTGTTGTTGTAGAATGTGATGGGGATCAATAGTCGCATCAAGAACTGATGTGCCTTGATATGAAAATTAATAATGGTCTCTCTAGACATTTTCTGCCAGTGCTGCCAAGTTTTTCCTAGTGCTTTCAAATTTTTTTGTGTTTTTCCGCCTGTGGCATCAAAAACATTAGCTGATGGCACAAAACATTGTTAATAAATTGTCAATTTTTTTAAAAGAATTTTATAAAATAAGTAGCAGGAATGAATTTTGGTTAAAGTTTAAAAAAACATATAGCAGGTAAGAGGAACTGAAGAACTATGTGCAGATACTGCAAAGTGTTCTAAATTACTTATTTTTCACAGATTTTCCATTTCAATTAGCCATCGGTTATCGAACGTTTACTACTACTACTACTACTACCATCACCAACCTAAATGTATAGACTGGACAATACTTTTTATATGCTTTGGGCTGGCTAAACAATGGAATTGTATCAAATGAAAAAATAAAGATTGTCATACTCTGATCAGTTTTTCCAGTGGATGATAATTTTGAACTCGTTAAATAAGTGAATGTCTAATTCATTAATTATCAAATAATTGCCTTATTTGACCGCTCTGATTGATTTTGGAAAAGAAACATTTTCTCAAGTTTCTTATTACTCCCTCAATGCTCTTATTACTTTCTCAAAGTTCTTGTTTACTCTCGCAAGGCTCTTGTTACTCTCTCAAATTCCGAAAGTTGAAAAAGTAACGTATGTACTTTGACCTTTAAAATTTAATAAAGCCAAAGTACACACGTTACTTTTAAACAAACGAGTTTTCACCTCTTCTTCATATCGTTCTTCTTGTTTGTTTATAAAAACAAGCAAAATCAAAATAGTTCAACTTAAATGATTTTTTACTTTAAATTTTTAATATAATATAAGGAGTCGGATAGTCAGAGATCTTCTTACATAGGCGTGCAAACAAAAACAAACAACTGTCGGATGTTTGTTCACACCAAGTGTCAATTGTGGCTGTTGCATGTAGTAGTAGTATGTTGTAAAGTGAATCGAACAAACAACGAAAAACTTATTTGATTTCGCTAGCATCTTCATTATCATCAACACAACACAAAACATTAAAATTGATTTGATCTGATCTTAAAATGGAGTTCATTGATGAAGTAGTGCCTTCTATTGTTATTGGATGTTGTCGGATTTGTTTGGGCCATGAGGGAGAATTCTATGATGTGTTTGCCGATGGTGACATTGCGGAAGGTGTTAGAATAGCTCAAATTCTGCGTGAATGCACCAGTTACACTGTGGAATTGGCTGATAATATATCACACCACATATGTCGCATTTGTTTGGAGAATGCCGTATTTGCATATCGTTTCCGACGCCAGGCAGACAACAGTTATCGTTACTTAACCGGGGTTATGGAAATGCCACAGAAATCTACCATTATGCTGGTCGAGATTGGTACACAAACTGATAAATCAATTTCTGTACAACAACATTTTAAGCAAGAACATGAGCAACTCGATCTGGATGACGATCCACAAGAATTTTATGACATCTTTAACAATAACAATGACAATAACTTAAACAACAACAACAACAACAATAGCAATTGCACAAGCATCATTCCAAGTCATAATCAATTGACATATGAGAATCAAACAGCCGGTTTTGAGGCAATGCTTCTTTATGATGACGATATCGGTGATGGCGTCGACGATGGCGACATCGATGATAATGACAACTTGATGCCAACCATAAGTTCATCATCATTAATTTCTAATGCTACTGAGGATACACCAACAACTTCAGCAACAGCAGCATCAACACCAACATCAATTGAATCATTAACCCTCACTCCGGAACGTACTCGTAACCGTCGTCAATATCGTAATACCAAATATTGTACCATAACCACCGATTGTAAATTATGTGGAGCCAAGCATAATTGCCTATTGGAACTCCGTGATCATCTCATGATTGAACATATGTTCATTGAACTGACATTGGGCCTGCAGTGTCGTCTATGCAATCACGAGTATTCGCGTAAAGATCACTTGGTGCGTCATTTACGCAATATTCATAAAGTGAGTCGTGATCGTGAAGATGGTCGTATAAAAATTGAAGAACCACAAACTATAACGATGGGACAATGTATTAATGATAATGAGAATGAAGAAACTGATGATAATATGAGAGCAGCAGGAACCGCATCAAATAAACTAGAATCCTCAATGTTTCCAAAGAAAACCAATCACTCCCCATCGACACGTTCCATATCTTCATTGTCATCGTTATCGGCATCGATATCATTACCACGTCGTCGAAAGTCTAAAAGGGTGAATAATGGTTTTTTGCATGAACCAGAATTTGTACGTTCCGGCGATAATTCAGACAGTTTCAAAGTGAAATTGCTGCGTACAAATTGCAGTCAATATGATGATCCATTAAATGATGCCTCAAATGTGTTGAAAGTTGAACATAATCGAAATGAAATTGAGAATATTATATCTGATAATATTGTCGATGATGGTGATCAAGATGATGATGATGGTGGTACTGTTTCTGCTGCTGCTAATATTGAACATGATGATGATAATGTTGATGATAATATAAAAATGGAATGTGATGATAATGTTAATATGGAAGATGGTGACCTTTTTGGTGCTTCCGATATAAAAAGTAAGTTATATTTCTTTTATCATAGTACATATCCATATCTGATGCCACCCCGTCTCACTCATTGCGGCTTATTGTTTGTAATCCTGTTTGAAGAGCCCATACAGAATTGTATTTAAAGAGAAGCAAACTATATTCAGATTAGACTATAAAGAGCACGCCTTGCCATAGGGCGAACGGAACAGTCGCTCCAGGCGCCAAGTTCCAAGGGGCCCATCAACGGCAACAAATTATTTATTTATAGCTTTGATTTTTCCTCATATTTGGGTTTTATGTTTTAAAAGTTTACAAACACTTGTAAAAAAAAGTATGGACTGGACAAACAAGTGAGAATAACAACGTTATGCATGAGAGCAATAGAGACAACAAATAAATTTATGAGAGGGATACAAAAAGTAGGAACGAAATGGTGGATCTTGCGTATCATTTTTTTTTTGTAGCAAGAGGGGCACAAAATTTGTCCCCATACTCTTATTGTCATATAAGTCAAAACACATCGATTACTGGACAAAAGTAGCCCTTCCTGTGCTACTACAATATTAATATACAATATCCGAATATAGTCATATAACAAATCTATCCATTTGTTTCTATGGCAAATAGTCTTTTAGCTCACGCATATTATTCAGTCAAAGAACATTGATAACTGGACAAAAATATTGACCACATTTACTACACTACTATTAGTTTTGACATTCTATATCCGGAATTTTCAAGGGTTCAGTATCATTTTATAGAGCTGTCACTGCCAGGAAAGAAAAAAAAGAAAAGGCTTTGAACATGGATAAGTTTTGCCAATGTCTATGTGTTTAAAGATCTTTAGAGATCGAAAGAAAATGGCACTAAGATTGGATGAGACCAAAGAATCATAGCTCTAAGGTTAACTCAGAAAGATATCTGTATAAACTAATATTTCTAAATAGGAATTTGTAGAGCTATGAATCAAAAATTATATGACCGACTAATGTGAATATGTAATGAAGAAGGGGAAACAGCAAAATATTTGCTATTTAGAAAAGGCTCCCAGTTCCTAAAACCTAGATCAAAAATCTTAAACTACTTAGAAAAAAAAAATAAGAGCATTAGCTGCCATGGCTTTCAGCTCTAAGGTTAAAAAAAGAAATGTAGTAAAATAATAGGTACAATTGTATTTAAATAAGATTTTCTAATTTAATGGATTTAAAAAAAATTTTAGATTAGGTTTATGTTACTAAGATTTGGGTTGCCTAGTAGCTCCATTATGTTTAGTTTGGCTTGATTTTGAAAGCGCTGTAATGAAATGCACCCTGAGAGTAGGTGCTGGACATTTGCTACATCGTTGCAAAGAGGGCAAACGTCATTGTTGAGCCCGAAGAAGGTGTTGATGAGTAAGCGCGGTGTGCCCAAGTCGGAGGCATTGACTAAGGTAAATTGGTGTTATGGCACCTGGGTTAATATTCTTGTAGTGATGGCTAGCGTTATCCCAAGAAATTCGGTCCTTCATCTCGATGTGCGATTTGACTAAACGGAGGATGTGGGCCTTTTCGAAGATGTTGACTATGTTCAGTGGTTCTGTTAAGGCGAAATTGGCACGGGAATCAGCTAGTTCATTGCCAAATATATTGGCATGGCCAGGGACCCACATGACATTAATGTGTTTGTGCTGTTGTGTTAGTTGATCGCGGTTAGAAGAAGCGATTATGCTGTTGTTTATGGAGTCAATAGTTGATTTGCTATCCGTGCAAATAATGACCTTGGCTGGTAATTTAGTAACAAAAATATACTGCTTGAAGAACCTTAAAAATTGAGCAGAAATTTCGCATTAAACCAGTTGATATATAGTATTATTTGACCCGTTTACAACAGCAAAAGAAGTTGCTTCTGTAGTTTTTGAACCATCAGTATATAGAAATGCCGTTGAGTTATGACTTAGATCATGGTACACTTCGTTGAAAAGAGCTCTATATACATCTGAAGACGTGTTCTTTTTTGGGAATGTTTCAAGATTTTCAATCAACGAAGAACGCTCCAGTGTCCATCGATGAAATCGTTCAGTTTAAATGTAGCTGGGACCTTGAGTAAATCCAAACTTCTTGGTTAAGTAGATACATTGAAACATTGTTGGAATGCGCCGTAAATTATGAACATAATTAAAAGATGTCTTAACTGTATCGTACAGCTTTTTGTTGTAGTTTAAAGGAAGTTTTGGAACTTCGCAACTTCAATCCGTTGATGGAGGGATGGAAGACCGGCTTCTATGAGCATATACTTATTTTATTGGTGTAGTACGATAGGCACATAGGCTTCGTCTGATGCCGTTTTGGTATGCTGGTTCAATTAATTTGATGTTTGATTTAGCTGCATTCCCATAAATAGACAGACCGTAGTCAATCTTAGACTCAACTTAATTGACCTAACTACATTCAACAAAAGAATACTTCGATGTAAGGTATTTTATAACATTAAGTCTGGCAGCTAAAGATAGTCTAATATATTTACAGTGTTCCTTGAAGATAAGTTTGTTATCAGAAATTAAACCTAGGATACTTAAAGTAGGTGTTTTAGGGATATTTACATTGTTATACTTAAGGCTAATTGCTTTTTTCTACAAAAATGAAAGAATCTAGAATTAAAAAAAAAAAATATGGGGTTTGTTACAATAGCCCCAAATGAGTCCACAGCTCCTGCTTTTCCCTTCCCTTCCCTTCCCTAATCTAATGTAATCTTAGTTTTAGTCGGTCTATTTTGTTTTCAGTTCTATCAAAATTTAATAAATCCCCTTAATTATTTCTTTTTCTATTTTCTTAATAAATAAAGCTTGCCTTAGTTTCGTGAAGAACAACAAATCGTTCGTGAAACACTATGAAATCATGACCTCAATCGATCAAAATACTTATAATTATAATAATGCTAATGAAGATGCTGATGCTGATGGTGTTGGTGACGATGATGTTAGTCGTGATGATGGTGATAATGTTGGTGATGTTTTTGGTGATAACTATGATGATGATGATGATTATGTGGATAATACAAATATGTTGTATACTATTGCGCCATCATTAGATTCTAGTAAGAATCATCAATGTGATATTTGTGATCGTAAATTTCAGCGTAAGTACCATTTAGTGCGTCACATGCTTGTCCATACCGGAGTGAAAGCCTTTAATTGTGAACAATGTCAAAGGACATTTGCTCGCAGTGATCAATTAGCACAACATCGCAGGGAAGGTTGTAAACCTTTACGTCGTAATCGAAATCTAAATCAACCATTGATAATGAACTGATGATTATCGATTTATTATGTTGGTGTTTATGTTTGTTGCTTTTGTAGGTATATGTCAATATTACATAATTAGGTATACTTAAACAAATTATACTTACTTAATAGTTTCATCACATCACATCCAAAAATTTATTTATTGACAATAGTAGTACCTACATACATATAATGTTTTCCAATTTAAAATTAGATAAAACAAAACAAAAACTGCTATAATTTTGGTCTAACCAAAAAGTTGCATACACTTCACAGAATTTGTTCGTTGCATAATAGTGATAGTCTTCTAGATTCTATGTTGGTTAGTGGTTCGATTGATTCCATTGATCCCATTAAAAGCATGAATTTATAACTCCTACTGTATTTTAAGTGAAATTTCTAACACTTTTTATTGAAATTTAATTTTATCTAAGTACATATGTACCTATATATATGTTTTCTGAATCGTCTACTATGGAGGTTCCATAGGCTTATGGTGGTGGTTGTCATTGTGATTGTGCTCCCCAATTGCTTAGTACAATTAATAACTCCTTCTTTAAATTGAAGGATTCTCTAATGATAATAGTCTTCTGGATCAATTGATAATTGATCTACTATTTTTAGTGCAATTTTCAACTTAGTATAGTTTTATTAACTTAAATATGGAAAATCTCACTTAAAAATGTGTTAGTTTGATCTAGCCTATAGTTCCAAATTAGTCTTCCAAAAAAATCCAATCATTGATTAGAGGAGCATGAGCTTAGAGTATCGTATATGTAGTTTCATAACTTCTCCTGTATTAATTGAGACAATTTTTTGTAAGTACAATATACTCGGCTTCTGAGTTATGGTACGATTAATCCCAATGATCTTAGTAGAAATGAGCTTAATGAGTGACACAGTGATTCTAAACTGTGATTGAGTCTCAGTCATTTGCCTAGCCGTTGTACACTCGAATTTTATAGGTAGGTATATAAAAATGTATTCAAAATTTAAAAAAAAAAGTTGTCTCATTCAATTCAGCAAATCAAGAACGGATTTAAATAAGTGCGACTTTTCTTTACATGATAATTTTCGCTGTCCTGTTATGAAAGGGTCAAAACTTAAAAGCAACCGATTCGTGCGCGAATTTTTACGAGAATGCTGAATTCAAAACTTTTTAATAACTTTGTTCCTGAACTCAGCAGCTTCCTCAGAGAGCTCCCAATCGACACCAGTGCATGTTCAATAACGTCTGTAGCGTGAATTAATATTTTGTGAACTGAGGTTGGCAGATAGTACCATGGATATTTCATTGTCAGCTGCTTAGCAGTATCCAGAGCATAGTACTCGTATATCCTATTTTGCGCCACATTAATTTTTTGTACCCTGAAGACAAAGCTTGCAACAATGTGGCACACCTTTCAATTAAATTTTTATCAAACGCAGTTATTTCAGCAGACAAAACAGCGTTATTCAAAAATTCTCGTGCTGTGTTTCTATCATAACCCACTCCCACCAGGTTTTTAATTTGTCTACTATCGATTACCCTATTTTGATTTTCTTGTTAGAAATTGATCTCTTTCTTTTTTAGGATATCGCATATTTTTGTAGATTTTTCAAGATTTGTTCCACTTTTTGAGAAATATGTAAATTCGCATTGCTAAGATGTTCCTCTCATAAAAACAATAATTGAAATAAGGAAAGTAAAAATATTAAAAGCACATTGAACAAGAAGTACTAATAGTACATCCCACTTCTAAAATATAACAGCAACACAAAACAACAACACCGCATAGAAATTCACAGCTGCACAGTAGAGATGTGCAGTGAACATCATAATGATGTTTATGTTGGAAAAAAAAAAAAAAAACCTAAACAAGCCAAGCTTGAACGTAGAGAACACCAAGCCTGCTTGAGTTTGTGTATTGTTTTGCTTGGCTTGATGTCATTAGGCTTGGTAGGCTTGGTGTATGTTTGTAGTTCATCACATTTTTGTTTCAATTGTTTGTTTTGTTTTTTTTTTTTTTTTAATAGCAACAATAACACATACCAATGCAACTATAGCATCAACGAAAGACAAATACGTCACTTTTGTTATTTTGTTTTTGTTTTATTGTAAAAATGTAAAGTACTTTAAACATACACCACCCCCTATCAAGCTTACCAAGCCAAGCCAAGCCAAGCAAAATAATTCACAAGCTCTAGCAGGCTTGGTTCCCCAATTTGTTTGATTGCTTGTAAGCACTACATAAGCGAAAGCAGCAACTCTGCTGCACAGCAGAAAACGGTACGAAAATCAACGAGACCACTTTGGTCTGTGGGTGATAAAACAATGTCAGACTGGCAGTTCTGGCAGCTGAAATTAACAGTTTAGAAACTTAAAACATTGTTTTATATAATATAATAAAATAAATTTCATAACGGGGTCTTGGAGGGGACATAACCTTAGCTGTAATACCCTTCTTTTCAATATTTGCAATTAATAAAGGTTTTATATTTTTTTTTTTAATATATCAATTTTGCACTTGACTTTTTTTAAGCTGTTCACACTTCAAGATCCAACTAATCATATTCTCTCTATTAAAAAAATTTCTTAAAGAGTACGATAAACATGAAACAAAAAGAAGTTTACTTTGAAAAGCTTAGTTTTTTACGAATTAGAAATTCACCAATTTGGTACCAAAATTTTGACTTTGCTTTTTATATTTTACGGCCTATGGCAGAGACCACTGTGCTTTTGTGGCTTTCTTCTTTGAAAACTATGATAGTCATAGTTCATCATACCTGTGATATGGTATATGCCCATGCCCTTCGCCCTAATGTGAAGTGTATGTAAACCAATTAAATTCTTCCAATGGAACATGATTGATTTACGGATTCCTGATTTTACTTACAAGAAAATTGAAGAAAATTAAGAAAGAAAGAAAAAGAAACCATCTACTCGTATATGTTAATTTTATAGACTCAGTTATTCCAATGAAGATTAACTCGAAATTTTTATAGTTTATTAAAAATAAGAAAATATTGTAATTTTGATTTGGATTCTTGTTTTTTTTATTATGTTTTGTTATTGTATTTTCTATGGAAAACTTTAATATTTTCGACTTAACATGTTCATTCATTTGCATAAGAAATTATATTTTATATGGAAAAATGTTCAATGGAGAATTTCTTTTAAGCTAATTTATTATTTATTCATAGTACAATAATGTCAATCGCAATTGATCGAAACTAATATAATTAGGAAAATATTTTGATATCGATTCTACTACTTATATCAATGGTATATCAATAAACAATACACGATCTACAACAACAACAACAAAAAGACTATAAGTTATATACATAAGTAATACTATATAATGTAAAACATGAAAATCATATATACGAGTATATAGTACAATAAATGAAAATTTTGTATTTCTAAACCATATTGTTTTTTTCACACTTATACATAGTTTACCATATGTGAATTTAAAATGGTATAACTTTGATAGCTGTGGGGATTATTACCTCTTCCAGTTATTGGGGGGGTGATTTCAGGCACAACTAATAAGATGTGTGTCTCAATCAGAGGGATTATTTTTGAAAAGAAACGAGCAGACAAAAGGATGGATAGATGGATGGATGGACTAGACCTAATCAATTCTCTTCGTCATGCTGACCATTTCTAAATATGTACATTTATATATATATTTAATCATAAGCTTTTTTCTGTCTGTGCACGCTAATCTCTGAAACGGCTTAACTTATTCGAATGCGGTTTATGCGGTATCAAGCTTCGTGTAACATTTAGCGTTTATTTTATGAAAATCGACCTGCTAAATCAAAAGATATTCATATTTTTAATTCTGTTGACGACTTTTTGATTGATTTTCGAATGTTTTCCTCTTTTGCTGCGCGCCAACATTAAACATACTTCTTGATAATTAGGAAATAAGTTAACAAAATACACGCTATTACAAACATATTTCGAATACCACGCGTATGAATTCGTGGGCACCAGCTAGTACAACATAAAAGAAAATCACAGTGAATGGTGAGGCGAGAGGGTGTACATTAAGACGGGATATATATTTTCTGGTGAATCTTCCAACTTCGTTTCTGATCCATGGGACATGAACATCTCTATGAATAGTTGTATTTCTGACATACCAAGGTGCATTAACTATTCTGCGAAGAAGCTTTGATTGGAATCTTTTGAGTTTCTCAAAATTAGAATGCGAAGCAGAGCCCCACAGATGAATTCAATATGTCTATACGGGCTTCAAAACTGTCTTGTATAGCAGAAGTTTGTACTTAATATAACAGTGCCGAGCACAGGGATTGATAAACGTCAATCAACGTCCCCTTGGATATACATCCACAGGTGCCAATTTCAAGAAGTCATACTTATTTTGATCGTATGACTTGTAGCTCAACTTCAAGTCGAGCTCACATCCCCAGCCACCACGATACTACCATAAAGGGGCCGACTCTGCTGGCTAGAACGGAAACAAGTTCCGTGGGCTCTTGACCACCCGTAATACCTGAAAAGACCCTCTGGTTAGACTTCGTACCAGAGGTACTACCAATTTGAACCCCAAACAGTTCGTAGGTTGGTGGCCCAAAAGTCAAAACATAGCTCTCTGGAATAGAATGCAGGCATAATCCACAGATGGCACAGTATAAACATATTCATGAATATCACTGTTGGGAGCGAGGTCCTTCTTATTCCGCCAAACATATACCTATATATTTCTCAAAATAAAACTTGTTATTTTTCAGTGATTCGATTTTGAAACCAATGAGTGGATTTTACGTGATGCGTGCACAAATACATTCAGTCTACGATTTTATTATATACCTATATAGAGAAGAGATAGATAAACTATTGTTTATTTTTTGTAGAATTACTAGAGAAGTCAAAACATATGTACAAAAAAAAACTTTTCGTTTTTTGCATGTACTATTTCTTCTAGTATTTGGGAATCTTCAACTTAAATATACCATATAACTAGCGTTGCCCGGGCCACGATGCTATGCTACCGAAACCAAAGATGTTTCACATCAATAATTATCTGGTAAGTTATATAGCATAAGTACCTACATATCATTATCGGTTCATTAGTGTAGAAGTGCTCTGGAGAGCAATCTAGTAGATAGCATAAAAACATTCTCCATGAAAAATACATACTATTGTATATGTGCCAACTTTTATGGCGATCGGCCAAATGGTGTCGGAATCCATCGATCGCATACTTATTTGGACATTCATTTTTATATTACATAATATATAGATAATAGAGAAAGCTATAAAAAGTCCATGTGGTAAACTTCAACTGACCTCTGCCAGACTGTTTTATCATAAACTGTAAATGGCTCGTTTAGCGCTCATTATTGCACTGATCTTTTCCATATCTACAACTTGAGATCTCTAATGAATGGTTCTATAAGTCGCAACATAGACGTAATATGCTATGTACTTACCTATTTACATTATCTCAAGGTTTATGATTGATATAAGTGTAAGAATGCCGTCGATTAGAGATATTGAAACCCTTTAATTTCAATTTCAGCATTGAAAAGTTCTCAGATCTCTAGAACAGCTAGAACATCATCAGATTCTAACATCTATAGAATACATAAATCTTATAGTAAACAATTACAGAAACAGTGTTATCATTTCATTCTCGGAACAGGGGTGCCCCAAGGCAGCGTATTTGCTGCAGTGCTATGCACAATATATACAAGTGACATGCCACCACTGAGTAACCGAGATCTATTGATCGCCACATATGCCGACGATACTGCAATTATGGCCTATTCCACCTGTCCCTCTGAAGCACTTACTATCGTACACGAATATTTAACCAGTCTTGAGGACAGGCTCAAACGATGGAACATCAGAGTGAACCATCAGAAATCTGCTAATGTGACCTTCACCCTAAGGCGAGATTCATGCCAAAGTTTTTATCTAAATGGTGGTCTCATTCCTAACAAATGGCATCACAACTACCTGGGCATGCAGCTGTATATGAAATTGACTGGGGCAGAACATATCAAATATAATACTCTTCACGCTCCTCCGGGTTGCATGCAACCGAACGGCGACAAATGCCAGATATCAGATATGCTTCCTTTCTTAGTATCACTATTTCTCTCTCTGTCAGTTGAGTATCAACAAATAACACAGTTCGAGTATCAAATGTGAGCACCAATTGAGGGGCACAATACATTTTTGTATGTACCCCTCCTGATACTCCTGGGATCTAAAAACTTTACATGATTGATGAATATGGATCAGAAAAGTTTCAGTTCAATAAGTCAAAAAACAAAACACTTTTTCTAATAAGAACATTAATTTAAATGGGGTTTTATATGGGTGGTATCTCCCCATAGTGGTCCGATTCGGTTGATTTCGGCAAATGTGCAGCGTATGTGCAAAATTTCAGCTCTCTAGATCAAAAACTGAGGGACTTGCATACATACAGATGGACATGGCTAAATCAACTTGTCTCATCGAGCTGATCAAAAATATATACATTTACTTTATGTGGTCTGCCTTGTCTCCTTTTGTGTGTTACAAACTTCATGACAAACTTATAATATATAAGAGTATAAAAACTTATACAAGATGCGTGATTGGAACGGGTTTAAGCACAAGCCTCCAACCACTCCATATGTATGGCAAACATATTATTTATTCAAAGATACATACAAGCAAGGGCGTGGCGTATACAGCTGGGTGGCACCTTATTTGTTTTAACTTTTATATAGTTCATAGTTCAATGAAAGATGTAGATACTCTACTTATTCACATATCAATGATATTATTAGACAACATTAGATTTTAGTTGTAAAGTGTCAAAACCATTCTAGGTGGGTTTTTGATAAATTTTTCAAAAAAAAAATAGAGGCATTATGTTAGCAATTACCATGTTTTTATATTTAATTCACCATTTAAGTAATCTCCGCTCATCGTAGTCCTTAGCCATATTTTTACTCTTCTTAGGGTACTGAAGGATCTCTCTACCGATGCCGTATTGCATGGTAGCGCAAGCAATATGCCAATTGCTTTTTGAATTTTTGGATTTTCGTAAGCAGAAATTGAATCTGCTGGCTCTTTGTTACACCTGAAATGTTATACCGGAAATGTAGCTCATTTTCGATACCTCCAAGTTCATAAAAAGTAATTGCATTACAAATTTGCGATTTGAAATCTTTCAAGCCAAAGCTTTGGACTTGTACTGCATTATTTTCCTGTGAAATCTTTGCTTGAGTGCAGATGTCAGCCAGTCTAGATAAGACACAAAAATCGATCGCCAGAAGTATTCCTTTACCGTTCTAAGAGGAAGCTTCGTCCTATTTTGTTGCTTTTCTGCAACTCTGAGCACACAAACATCGCAGGAAGCTTCATGTGCTTATTGCAAACACTCTTTAAAAATTTCAGTTGCTGATCTGTGCGTTTCTATGACATTCAACATTTTAAGTATGTGACCTCTGCATTTTATGTCGTTGCTTTTGGACTGCATTACATTCACACCTGGCAGAAGAATTCGATGATCTGAATGTTTTGATGGATCCTAAGCTGTATTTCGGCATGCAGAATTATTAAAGCTAGAAATGTTGGCCTAAAGAGTTCAATGATCCTTACACTACTAAATTATTATTCACCTTTTTGGTTAGACCAATTCTTGAATACGCATCTTGTGTATGTTACACTGGGATTCTAACATCAACCTTCCATGTAGCAGAACCCCCTGCCCAACCTCTAAATACGCCCTTGCATACAAGATAAATTACAATTTTTTTTTCTTTTGTAACCATTTTTGTGTTTTGTCTTTATTTTCTTTTTTTATATTTGTAATTTGTTATAAAAATATTCAACAAATTTGTTTGTTTGTTCGTAAGGAATATCAATAACAAGAATATACATATGCATGTTCAGACAATTGAACAATATTACAATATTATAAAATTAAAATTTTGTATACATATATTTACATCATTTTTCCTTTTTTCTTCTCTATGTAAAAATGTATTAATCAAAAAAAAAAAAAAAAAAAAAACTACAAAAAATAAACAAAAACAATGTCTAATAATCTAATAGTACTACATACATATACTTATATATAATTTGATTTGTAACCAATAATTATATGTACAAAACATATACATATTTAAAAAGAAAATTAATAGAATAGAATAATAGAAACGAAGATGAACAGATTAGGTTTATAAAGTTGAACCATCGTAAACATAATGACTCCCACATCCATACACATAAGTATATTAAATCATCTGTGTAGGAAGACGAAACTTAAAAGTCATTTTGATCATAACGAAATCAACTTCATTGATAGAATAAGATTTGATTTTTGAAATACAGAAAAATATAAATTAAACTATACAAATAAAACAAAGAATGGAATAAAGTCGATAGAATAGAATATAGTAGGTATGGAAGAGAATAGAGAATATTATTCATAATTATTGTTTGTTGCCAGGCCACATATACTCGTAATAAAGCTTTCTTTGTTTATTTGTTTCTCTCTCTTCTGTTCCGATTTGTTCTATTCTATTCTTATTTAATTGATTTTCTTTTGATTGCCTGAAGTTTTTTGTTTCTGTTGTTGCTGCAGTTTTTCCTTTAAGAATTTTTGTTGACGATGTTGATTCAAAGCTGCCATCACTTGTGGTATAACATTTGCAAAGAGTATAGTACCCATGAATACAAGTATGGTACCGATCCAATGATTTAATGTAAATGGATTCCTGAAGTATATGATTGAGAATAATAATGACACAAATTTACGTAATGTCACAATCAAAGTAACCGTCAATGAGGCACATTCTGTGGTCAATAAATAAACAGCACTAATGCAAACATATTGCGTTATCATATTGCACAGAAGATAGAAGACAATTGCTGGTATTTGTAACCAATTCAAGCCAAATGTAGTAGCAAGTGCTGGCAATGCTATTGGATTTGAGCTGAAAGCAATGCTTAAATGCTGGAAAATATTTTGATACATAAAAAAGAATCCGGGCAATGGTAAAATATGCGTATAGAAGAGCGCTTCCTGCGGATGTTTGCCATATTTCTTATAGATGATCTCTTGATAAATACCCATATACGCAGAGACAAGTAATGCCAGCGATAATAGTGTTATGCCAACAGACCACCAAAAGAAATCAGAAAATGAACTTGACGCTGCAAGCGATGGATGCGTATTATCTTTGACGTCACCACTTGAAACCAATGTACATATCACAATGCCAGCACTTATCATAGCTACGGAAGTGTATTGTCTTAGATTATATTGTTTCTTTAATATGATAATACCCATTATCAAATTGGCTAGCAATGAACCCGAACGAAAGATCATATGCAATGGCATCGGTATATTAAAGTTGAAAGCATAATTGTTACATACATTGGTGGCAAAGAAAAGTGCCACCAGAACACCATAATCCTTGAGCGCAATATTTGGACGGACCGTAAAGAATTTCGAGGTAAAGATGAGGCCTTCCAATGCTATAAACAGGAACTGTGAAAATGTTATTAGATTACCAGCACCGGGATCTATTTTTATGATCAATTCCAAAAACACAACATTACTACAGCAACCGATAAAGACAAATAGTATGCCAAATAGAGCCTTAATATTTACAGTCATCTTGATTTGATAATGATGTTGATGATTTCAATGGAATTCCAACAAATTCCAAAACACACACTCCTACTCTTTTTACAATCGGTTGTTCGTTCAATCCAGATCCAATAGTTTTTATCTACAAAATTAGAAAGAAAACAGTATTTTAATATTTCATCATCAGCAACAACGTAGCATTACAATGCAAGAATTCAAAACACTTAATGCCAACAACAAACAACAGATAAGTCAGATAGTTAGTTATATTGATCTATAGATAATACTACACACACATATATGTATAACAGGCCAGGCCACTTGAATAGCAATACTTCATTATGGAAAATATGTTAAAAGAATATCAAGAACAGAATGAAAAGTAAACTCAAGTCTTTATGTGAAAATTCAAAATATGGAAATAAGTATGTTGAGAGAAACTTAGCGCTAACCCGTGTAACTCAATACCCAAGATAAAGGGAAAATGTAGATTTAATTTATATGGAGAGGGTTTAAAAGCTGCCACTTTATATCATTCCTTCTTAGTTATTGCCAGGCTCATGTGATTTGGACAATTTAGTCCGTGGTATTGTGTTGTCTTTCTTTATAGATGAGGGCCCGGCCCTTATTAAGTCAAACCATCATTTGGATCTTTTGCAAAGCAAGTAGGCGTGCGATTTACTGATTCCCTTGAGTGGTCGTGTCAACGTCACGGACATCAGTCGGCCAAAGATCACTCATTCATGCCGCCAGGCTGCAGTTCTCTTGAAGTTGTCAAAAATGTTTTAGAAATTGAATAGCCAATAGTCAATATTCATTCACTTATAGCAGATCTCATTCATGTCATCAAACTAATTTATAACAATTCCAAATGTTATCTATGAAGTGTTAGTCTAAAAAAGTTTAATGCAATTAATAATAAATGTACATACATGTATATTTATGCAAAATAAAAGATTTGTTTCAAATTTCACACATAAAAATTAACACCAAACGACGTTTTGTTTTGCTGAAGTGATCCTATTCAAGTGATGTGGACTGTAAATACTCATGTACGTGATATAAACAGCCGCACGTTCTCATGGATTCACCCCCATCCCCCTCAATTATACACATCTCTTCTGTCTATTTTCTAACCCAAGAATAAACCTGTTCTATTTGCGTTTACACTCTTTTCTAGTTCCGTTCTTAAGTAGTTTAGTTTGACCTTTAAATTATTTATTGTTTTATTTTTAATTTATAATAATGATAATAATAAATATACTTACATTCTATATATTTAAATTAAATTTAATTCGTTACGGTCGTAATTTCCTATAGCAATAATGCTATTGTTGACCACTCTTGCTGTCACTGCCTGTCTGGTCAAGCTCTCTTGCGGCACACAAATTGTTGTTACGTTGGTTTTACGCATACAATTTATTTTGTTTGGCTGCTAAACGATAAAAAACGAAATGAAACCAGATGCACAGATGTTTTCTTTTTTAAGTTATCGATTATTAAAACGATAACATATTAATTCTGATTTGGTTTTTTAATTTTGCGTTCCTTTATAAGTTTATTAATCCTTTCCTTTTTAAGGCTTTTCATTTTGACTATTTCATATACAATTTTTTTTTTTTTTTGCTGCTTAAATGTTTGTATGTTTATTATTTGTTTTCGATAACACTGATGATGAACTGATAAACTGCAATTAGTGCTGCAAAATATTCTTTACCATTTTGCATTTTACAGCACTTCCAACATTGGTGTTGGCTCATTTTGTATTGTTTTTTGTTATTTGTTAGTATTGAGTGAAATTTTGTGTTACTTTTGGGTTTTTATAAACAAATTAACTAATAATGGCAACATTAAATCGTCCAAAATCTCCGCATACACCAACAACAATTAAAAAGGGTGAAAAAGAAGATAGTTTTTGGGATAAATTCAGTACTTTGGGTCGTAAACGCGGCACAAGAGAAGGTGAGAAACTTTAAACAAAATAAATCGTGTATAAAAATGCATTTTAAACAAAAAATATTGTGTTAATCATGTTAAATAATGAATTTCAATACAAACAAATTATGTTTATAAGAATTTAAAGCATTAAATGAATCATTAATGTACTTTTGATTGGGTCAAAGTGAACAGATGCTGTCTGATTGAGGTAATCAATCAAGCAATCCATCTAAGTTCATATGAGAGACCTCAAAGAATGGGCTGCTGCCTAATATAAATATTGCGTCATTAATATTGTTGCTCAATTAAATTTTATAAAGAACAACAACAACATTTATGTGTGGTGCGGGCATGTGTTTATCAATGATGATTTATTTATAAATACATATACATATATATGTAGGTATATTATTGTGTGGGACAGGTAATGAAATGGCTTTCAGAAGCTTTTTGATGACGTCACTTTGAGTTTGTTGTTGTCACAAGTATTACAATTTTATTTTTCTTTTACAGTAAAAAAGATACAAGAAGAAGGCAAATATGCCATTGATTCACCTGGTTCACCAAATCAATATGATATACCACCAGAGGATTATGCTTTGCGTAAGTGTTGATTTGTTTGTTTGTCATCATTTCATTATGTTTATTATGAATTTGATTTTATTTTTAGGTGAACATGAACAACGCGCTGTCATTGATCCACAATCGATAAATGATCCTGAAGTCATTAAATTACAACGTATACTTATCGATTGGATTAATGATGAATTGGCTGAACAACGAATTATTGTACAACAACTAGATGAGGATATGTACGATGGTCAAGTGTTGCATAAATTGCTAGAGAAACTATCTGGCAAAAAACTCGATGTACTTGAAGTTACACAATCCGAAGAAGGACAACGGGAGAAACTTAATATTGTCTTAAAAGCTATCAATCATGTAAGTAAAAGTAATCATTATGAATGATTTCTGGAAGAAGCATAACACTACAACGGCACTGAGCCATGAGGAGGTTGCCATGCATATCTCATCATAGAAAGGCATTTGTTAAATTTGTTTCAGAGACATGAGGTCTAGATTTTTGTTTAGATAAGCGAGATGCCATGACCACCTGTTATAAGCATCCCAGCATCTCAGATCAGTTTAAACACATTCCAATTGTATCATGAATATGAACACTGATCATCTCACAAAATGACCAGATGATTACATTGAGGACAAGTACAAAGTACTCTTACCAGTTGGTTTTGTGAACAGACAGAAGTAAAGGCATACATAGTAATAGTATTTTACTCTCAAGGATTCCTGATTTCATTATTAAGGCCTTTGAATGCGCGACAGTAAAAGATGCGATGACTGATTAACTTTAGTAAACCAAATGGATGAATCAGTGCTACAATTTTCAAAATTTTGAGGCAAATCTAACCAAAGCTAAGTCAAGGTTTGACCAGGAAAGTTTTTGGGCAGACTTAGAGTAGACTGTATATCACATGTTCTGTTTTTTGGGCACTGTCTGGGAAATGATATGAGCAAGAAGAGAATAACTTTAATCGTATGGCTTGTGCTTAGCAACTGGATCAGATGAAGGTCAATAAGCTCACAACCTACATAAATCTTCATTTCATTTAAATGTTGATGAGTAGTGATTGTTTGGATCAGTTTAGTTTTACCCTCTAATCTAATCCAGAAGAGTATTCAAATTTATACATACGTATAATAAGAATAATAATGTTTTTTGTTTTTTAAAATTTTTATTTACAGACACTTGGCTTCCATCAAAAGATACCAAAATGGTCTGTGGCTAGTGTCCATTCAAAGAATATTGTTGCCATATTACATTTGCTTGTTGCACTTGTCCGTCATTATCGTGCTCCCATACGATTACCAGAGAATGTCTTTGTAACAGTGGTTATAGCCGAAAAAAATGGTGGCGTCCTCAATGCACAGTAAGTCTCATTAAACTATTGTATATATGTATGTATTTTTTAGTATTCATCACTGAATTATTATGTACCTATATTTTGTAGAAAATTTCAAGAACAAATTACATCGGAATATGATGATTTGGGTATGCGTTGCGAAAAGGATGCCTTCGATACACTCATTGATTGTGCACCAGATAAATTGGCTGTTGTCAAGAAATCCCTCATAACATTTGTCAATAAGCATTTATCGAAATTGAATTTCGAAATAACCGATTTGGGTAGCGACTTCCGTGATGGCGTCTATTTGTGTCTTCTAATGGGTTTACTTGGTGGTTTCTTTGTGCCATTGCATGAATTCCATTTGACACCACAAGATGCCGATCAAATGGTTACTAATGTTGCCTTTGCTTTTGACCTAATGCAAGATGTTGGCTTGCCCAAACCAAAGGCACGTCCCGAGGATATTGTCAATATGGATTTAAAATCAACACTGCGTGTACTTTATAGCCTTTTCAATACGTTCAGAAATTATGCATAAATAATGAATTGATGAATTGATGAATGTTATTAATGATGAATGATGATGATCAGATCACAATTGTGCCTTTTGCCAAAATTTTTTAAGATATTTATTCCTTTTAAATATTTTTTTTTTTTTTTTCTGTTTATGTAATTTAATAATATTTTTTTATTATATAAATTAGTTATTGTTATTAATATATTAATTAATTAATGAATTAATTAAACTCTTTTTACGTACAAATTGTCAATTATATAACACAGAAACAAATATAAACAAATATTTATCTATTTACCAATTTTTACCATACCATACTATACTATACATATATCAATCAATTGAATGCACATTAACATAGGTTGTTTTTGCGTTGTGTGACATTCTATAGGTATATTTTAATTGTGTATTTGTTAAAACAAAAAAAGAAAATACAAAAAAAAACGTAATTGTTGTTACTACTACTAAAAAAGATATAGATATGAAATCTATAAAAACGAACAAGAGAACAAAATGAAATTATTTATTTTATGTGAATTATTAAAATTATTAATAAAATGTGAGTGTCGTTATTTTAACCATGAATTGGATTGCAATGAAATTAAGTTTTATTTTAAATACCAAAGTATTTTAAAGAATACTTCTCGATAGATTGATGGTTGCACTGGGCGACAGGTGTGCTATCCCAAATCACCAGTTTGGGCTTTGACATGGACATGGTACCATTGATTAGGTGCACCGCATTGTCAATGCCATATTACAGGCTTATGAAAAGAAAATGTACTGTTCAGCTGTGTTCCTTGGTCGAGTTTGACACGATGGGCTGCTTTGGAAAATTAAGTCTTTTCTCCCTGCCCAATTATTCTATATCCTCAGATCATACCTACAAAATCGATCGTTTTTGGTTGAAGTTCGTGATGAAATGTCAACAATTCGAAAAATTCGAGCTGGTGCTATTTACACGGGATATGCCAAAGCCATCTGATGGAAACTCCCCCGCTGCCACTTATGCGGACGACACAGTTTTTTTTTAGCGAATCATACTTCTTCCAAACTAGCTGCTGCCACCTCACAAAAATCTCTTAATGAATTTGATGCCTGGTCTAGGCGTTGGGATATTGGAATTAACTGTTCTAAATTGTTGCTTTACGCTGAGACATAAACGCTGTCCAACGGTAATTCTGAAAGGCACTCAAGACCCCCAGAAAGCTTCTGTTAAGTACTTAGTTAGGCATGATTCTGGATCGCTGTTTGACGTGGTCCAAGCATGTAAATATGATCACAGCTACTTGCAAAAATAAGTTGTATCCGGCAGTACATTGTATCTCTCTGCCAAGGTTACGATCTATAAGACTTTCAGCAGAATCAACTATCGACCGAGTCCAGGCCATGCAGAACACAGCTCTTCTCAACATTACGGGTGCCCACTGGAATGTCAGGAGAATATCAAAACATCGTGACCTGGGAATCTCTTCAGTTAATGAGCAAATTAACTGCCATACCAGTCGATACAATGATGCTCTGAATGTGCATGTCAATCCTCTTGCTTCGGTTAATAAATAACAATAAATGACTACCCGAGAAGGTAAAAAACGCTCCACCCTTCGGATCTACTACATAGAAGAATAAACTAAATTAAATTGTTAACGTAATTCAACTCACTGCCAATGAATCAAAACAACCTCTTATAATCGTTCTGTTAACGATTGATTGGAATTGCAATTAAATGATCTCCAAAAAAAAAAAAAAACTGTGAATGGGGCTGAGGCATATCCTGTGCAAGCTGATCTACCCATTTCAAGGGATTAGATGTCATGATTGTTTAGCTACAATAATTAATTTTCCTCCATGTTGTCCAGGTATTTCCTATAGAAAGATAACCCTTGAAGATCTTTACCAACCCAAACACATGATTCACAAATGATGTGTCTGTAATTTGACTGCTCTTATGACATCTGGTCCTGGTGATTTGTATGGTTTGAATGATTTAATGGCCCAGAGTAGCTTTTTCTCTGCGATAAGTTCACTCAGAGTTGATTGATTTTCTGTCTTGGCATATGTTTTTCCACTGGTGTTGAATATAATACTCTCACTCTCTGTATCAACATCAGAATAGTCTGGTTTGACTGGATCTTTAGTTTGCACCCATCGAAATCTGTTTGCTTCTGTGGTATGTCTTCGTACAATACAACACAGGAGTCTCGCTTTGTCTTTCTTCTTTCTCTCTGTATCAGCAACAGAGTAGAGTAGTTGTATGCCCGGTTTGGCTGGATTTCTTTTGGATACTTCTTCTCGCAAAATATAGCCGAGGAGTTTCGCTTTGCCTTCTTTTAAGCTTTCTTGATTCTTTTGCAGCTGAGGCGTCCTTGTCTTCTTGGGATTAACCGTATTTTGCTTAATTGAAACATCCTCTCGCTTTCTACCGAATTCGACCATGATAGTTCAAGTTTTAAGAAAAACATTTCCCAACACATTCATGACAATGTGAGAAGATTTCAATAGTATGTCTGATTCGAGTAGCACACTCACTGAAAGATTGTGGAATGGCACACACCAGCATCACATCATTACAACGACTAGAGTCATGATGTCATGTGTTCCTCCAGAATCAACTCAAGTGCCCATTGAGCAGTAGATGAAGAAATATAAAAAAGACATCGCTTTCACTATAAGCCTTTTTAAATAGGCTACGCTCCTTCCAATAGTCTCTGCAAGTCTTGAGTCCATTTCTGACAGCCACCACTGAGAAAGTGTCCACTTAAGAGTAGGCAGCATAGCATTTCTAGTTGTTTATAGTAGTCTAGTTGTTTTACATGAAGACTGCAATCTTTGATCAAAATGTTAAGGTCCTCTTGGGAAGAGATCTTCTAAAAGCCTTTCTGCCATTAAGGAATAGCTTAGCCACAGTATGGTTATGCCACTCAGTGGAAATTTGTCAATAACAGCATGATAAAGTTGACTATTCACTAATGACAGCCATTCATTGATTGTTACATCACTCAGTTTCGAAATTGCGCAGCATTTCTCTTATGAGACCTTACCATAGTGGTTGTCCATCTTACGTGCCATTATTGTCAGAAATCTCAGTACTTGGTGGAATGTCTTCCCCATTATAACTTATAGACAGTAGTACTTACCCGAAAACCTTCCTTAAGACCATAAGTTTGCTAAAAAATCTTGATAATTTGGTGAACCCGCAATCCCAATCCAAGAAGGGCCTGGTTGATTCCTAATCAAATATACGAAATATGATGTTTTGGTTGTAGGGGTGCCAATAAAATTTGCAGGGCAGCTCTATGTTGAAGGAACCCTAAAAGTTCAAGAAACTAAAAATATCCTGGCAACGAATGCATTAGATTAGATTAGCTGCCTCGTATCTAGCCAATGGCGGTGCGATTTTTCATTCAGCCATTGATGGAGTTTGAATTTCATCGAACTCCAAGGCAATCCGCAGAATGGCTCTGGTCCAATGAATGTTCCTTTTCTGGCGAGTTCATCTACCTCGTCATTACCAAGATATCCACTATGTCCAGGCACCCAGTAGCATCAAGCAATTCCAAACCAATTTCGAGTTGAACTCGAAAGCATTGAGTGATTGTAATGCAGCCTTGAATGTAGGTACATATATGTGCTTGTTAGCAGTAGAGCACTTTAATTCTTCCCTGATGCATATTTCTATTGCATGGATTTCTGCATGGAACACTGAGTTCGCCCGGTCCATGCTTCAGATTATGCGTTTTATAGTGTTGTGCCCCTAGACACCTGCTCCAACGCCAGTGTCTGTTTTAGAACCATCTGTGTACCACACATGGGAGTCACGGATGGGCTTGGGTCTTGTCTGTCCCCATCTACATATGTCTGTCTCGGAAACTAACAACAAAATTTTGTTGAAAATTGAATTTAGTCAGACAGAAGTCACTAATGATGGAGTTGTGAATGCTCAGGTTGAGCTCATCTCCCAGTAGTGATTGCCCGAGACCTACCAAGTCACTGGGATTAGTTTTGCTAAAAACAACAATGCCTCTTTCTTAATAAATAAATGGATTGGCGGTAGGCTCAGTACAGTACCAAGGGCAGCTGTTGGTACTGTTCAAGTCGACTTATGGAACTGAAATACTAACTAACTAATTTAGAATAATCTGAAATAACTCACTTTTCATTAACGGAATCAAAATGGCATCAAAGTTTCACCCGAGGTTTGGTTAGGCTAGGTCAGGTTGGGTTTGGTTCGGCCACACAGAGTGTTTGATTTCCTGAGCATCCAACCTGATCCATTCGCCTGTTACAATTTATTGAATTTTAAACTCAACTCAACTCATATGCATGTCTTATAAATTTAGATGGAACTCCGATTCTGAATTGGCCGTGGTCTCTCTGAAAATTCTATTTAAATAAATGAAATATTTATTCTTGTTTTTATTGGTTTTTTTTTTTTTTTTTTTTTCAATTAAAGTATTTTTTATTTTATCTTTTGTTTTTAAAAATTTATTTTATTTACTTTTATGTTTTGTTACTTTTTTTTTAACTTTTATTGCACTTTTGTGGCAACCCATTTTTTTTTTGTTGTTTTCTCTTTTTTTTTTAATTTTCTGTTTTTTCTTTCTTTAATTTTGTGGGGTTTGTTGTTGTTGTTTTTATAAATTTTGTCATACGACAAATAATTTTACATTTTTAATTTTGTTTTCACACTTTTTTTATTGCTGCATTTGTTTTCATTTTTCTCTCTTTTTTTTTTGTTTAAATATACTTTGAGCATATATACCGTTATATAATAGATAAAAAAAAAAATAAAACTTAAAAATAAAACAAAAAATTTAATTTAAAATTTAATTAAAAAAATAATAACAAAAAAAAAAAAACAATTATCATTATAACAATTTCTAATTTAATTAATTAATTATTTTTAAATAAATCAATTCATTAATTTTGTAATTACATACATTTTGTTTTGATGTGTAAAGCGTAATTTTTAATTCATTAAAATGCACAACTAAATAAATAATTTATACTTATATATTTATATTAATATATTTAAAAAAAAAAAAAATATATAAATTTAATTAAAAAAAAAAAATCATGCAATTTTACAATTAATTAATTTAGTTTATAAATTTAATTTATATATTTTGGTGTTTCTTTTTTCTGTACGTTTATTTATATTTATTTATTATCGTTCAATTTGATTTGTTTCATTTTTTCTTTTTGTTTTTTGTTTTTGTTTAATTTATAAATTTCTCTTCCATATGATTTGATTTTTAATTTTAATTTTTTAAATTTATTTTTAAATTGGCAGACAAGTCATTGCTTTTGTTTTCGTAAAATTATTAAATTATTGTATTGTATATTTTTGCCAATCAATCATCAATCAATTGGTTTTTGTTTTTAGTTTTATTAATTTATTTATTTTTTTGTCAAGAAGATTCTTTTCCCGAAACTACACCAAACCAAATCAAACCAAAGCATAGCAAATGATTTTTTCCCCCAAGACCTTCCAGGTTCAGGGTCCAATCCAGTTGGTTCCAATGACATTGACATTATTGGCTCGGCCATAAGTCATTAAAGTCATCATTCTCACGGGTGTCTTCGATTTTTTCTTTTTTATTATTATTTGTAATAATTTAAATAATTTTTCTTTTTTTTTTCATTTTGATTGAATTTTGGGTTTCTTTTTTTGTTGTTAATATTATTATTGTATATATATATTTTTTTGTTTATTGTTAATTCTTTATATTATTTATTTATTTATATTTTATTTGTAATTTATTTCTTTTTCTTTTTATATTTTATTTATTTATTCATATTTTTTTCATGGTTTATTTATTTATATATATTTTATTCTTGATTCATTTGGTTTAATAATTTACTTGTTAATTTTTGTTTTGTATTTTCTTTCCTTGTTGATTTACTTATACATTTATTAAATTTCTTTTTTGTTTTTTATAAAAATTGCTTATTACTTTTTATTGTTTTTCTTTTATTGCTGTTATTACTTTTCGTATACACTTCACAAAACTTTAAGCGTATTATTATGATTTTGGTCTAAAAAAAATGTATAAGGAAGGCGCCCCCTCAGATTCTATAGCAAATTCGAAAAGCCCTATCTGCAAAAATAATGTAAGCTATATTTTTTTGGTTTTCGAAATTGACAAATTTGTTTTAAAGCCATTTACACTCATCAAATGGCAATAACAACTGCAGTTACGGAGATAATAAAAAAAATAATTTTTATAATAAAGAAAATTAGAAAGCAACACTCTCCTGTTAAATTTAATCTTTGGTGCTTATGTTATTTTGGCAGATGGGGCTCAATATGTTCTCCGCCAATAACTTGGAAAAAATAACTTATCACTAGGCCACGAGAGATATCCGTAACTAGAGATTGTACTGTATATAGTAGCGGTAATAGGAATCGAAATCTGAATCTGTCTGTACATATATAACAGATAAAATAATATTGGATTTAGTGCATAAAGCATGGTCAGATCAGATCATTGTACGCAAGGAATATTGAACAATGGAATAATAAAACATAGACATATGTATGTCAGTCAGTCCGTCATTCAATCACACTACATACTTGGGTATAATAATCCCATCAATCAAATGTGTTTTTTTGCAATTTTAGTTTAGTTTATTTTGATTACTCCTAGAATGAATGTAATGTACTCGGTGGTTCATAACACAACAATATATGTACATTGTGGGCTCATTCTTTGGCCTTAATCCATTGCCACCCCAATTAACTGAACACATATCCAAACAACGTGGTGCTTTCCTGAATACTAAATCAATTCTAAAAGTCAGAATCAGTTTGTATAGAATTGCTTTTTGGTTGCTTTTGAGTAACAGTTTACTTTTTCTATATAAAAATCGATCATGTGTCCTTTTAAATTTTTTGTTTTTGTTACAGTCTTTTTAACAAATTAATCATCATTTCAATTTATGTAAAGTGTATGTAAGCTTTGGTAAGACCAAAGTTAAATTTTTTGATTATTGTTTCATTTGATTCATCATGATCATCACCAAACCATCGCCATCGCCATCATCATCATCATATTATTTGTTATATATTTTAATTATTGTTATTTTGTATGTTAATAAAAAACTTTTGTTAATTGCATATAATTTTGTTTTGTTTTTTGTTGGTTTTTTTTTTTTGTTGTCATCAATCTCAATCTCTTATTGTGACAACAGACAGTCATCAATCAATTTGCTGCTCATCAAGGACTTTGTAACTTGAGACTTTGATTTGATTTGGTCTAAGAACTTATGGTAACTAGGCCAAGCCAACTCAAGTCAAAAAAGCTCCTTGATAAACGCGCATAGGCAAGCTTATTTTTTTGTTTTTTTTTTTTTTTTGTATTTATTTAATTTTCTCTTACTATTTCTGTTTCGGTTTGCTTTCAAAAAATCTACTCAAATTTTGTTTGCATTTTTGTTTTTTCATTTTGAATTTTTGAAGTTTTTGTTTTGTTTGGTTTTTGTTTGGTTTTTTTTTTTCTTGATTATAAAATGTTTTGTATTGTTTTGTTGTATTTTGTTTTAATACTCATATGTACATATGTCCTTCGAATCTCTCTTCCTTCATTTGTTTGTTTTGTTTGTTATTACAATAATATAATAATATAATAATAATATTTACTTGACTAATTAATATTTATATAATTAATAATTAATAATATATAATAATAATAATAATTTTAAATAGGTTTTTTGTTTTATTTTGTTTTGTTTTTTTGTTGTTTTTTTTTTCTTTCTTTTTTTTTTTAATAATTATATATATATATATATATATTTATTATTTTATATAGTATAGCACCGAGTATAAAAAACATTTTGATGAACAGAGTTAACTATGAATTTATCAGCATCATCATCAAATAATTCTAAATCTTCTTTCCTTTTTTTGTGTCCTTTACCTTTAAATTTTCATCTCTTCCACAATATAACATCCATCAACCACCAACAACATATAATTAACTTATGGTGTCTCCTCCTCCTCCTCCTTCTACTTCACCATCTACTCCTCAATCTCTCTCTCTCCTCCTCTTTAACCTCATTTGCTTTTCATTATCTTTATTTTGTTATTCTCTGTTCACCGACACATTGCTTAATTGTTAATTGTCCTCTACTTAATTAATGGTATTTTTTTTTTCATCTCCTTAACCTCCTCTTCCATTTCCTCCACCACTTGCTGCTTCTTCAACTGCTTCTCCTTGTTCTTCTTCCACCAGTTCTTCTACCAATTCTCCTCCTTCAATCTTGACCTTTTCCCTTTCCCTTTTCTATTTCTTCTTTTTTTTTAAATATATTTCCTGTTCTTATTCTGGTTGTTATTGTTGTTGTTGTTGTTCTCGTTCTCGTTGTTGTTGTTGGTGTTGTTGATATATATAATTAAAATAAATGTTATTGTTGTTGTTGCAGTTACTTTTGTTATTGTTGTTGTTCTTGAAAATAAGTGTATTGTTAATTTTGAGTTTACGTTGAATTTTGACTTCTTTCTGTTTACATTGCCAAATATACGAAAAACAATCAAGTAAAGAATAGTAAAGAAAAAATCTATATGGATCCATCCCCAGAAATCTGAAAAAGAAAAAGATATAAACAACATCATGAGTATGTGAGTGCGAAGAGTATGGAATATAGTCAGTACGTAGACTCATATGTACATATATCTCATCTTATTTGTTGTTAACAGAATCACGAGTCACAACACGACAGACAAAAATTACATAGTCTATGTATCCTGCATCTGATCCCTTACCTAATAGAATAAAATAAAGGTTGCTAACAATCATTATTAGTTAGGAAAGTAGAAAGCGCAGTCAGTACCTAGTAGACATGAGCAATCGCTCATTCACATTGCCAACAAAAGTTGTAATTCATGAATGCATACTCAATATTTGTGTAGACGACGAAGTTTGAATGTTGCCAATGCTGGTTGAGAGAAGATATGAGTGAGTGAGTGACCCATTCATTGAGTGCTGTGCCTGTATATTCAAAACACACGAAATAAAACGAATGTATGTTTATGGATAAGGGAAGCGAGACAATGTGGTGAAGCTGAGCCGTTGCGAGCGGTTTTGCCGACGTTTCTCTTTGTCTTGCGACATGATCCGATTCAATATACAGTTGTAAAATGCACAAAAAATTCCATGTACCATACTCACTCAGACCAGCATTCAGTCACAATCTGTGTAGATAAGAACACATGAATGTGAATGACATTCATACATCAGAAATGAAACAAAACACACATTCCACTAAAATTGAATGAATGAATACTCAAATACATTTTACAGTGAATGATTCAAAAGCCGTTTTGAACGCATTCACGCTCAAGGTTAGTACCTACCATATAAATAATGGACGTGAATTCTGCAGCAGATAATCAATCATCTAACACACCATTGAACAAATGCTCGGAAATCTGTTCTATCCTGTTTATATTTGACATTTTAATCCCCTAAATAACTCAGAAATTGGTAACAAGAATGATGGTGGTCTGCTGGAGAAATGCCCAGGTCAGGTCATGAAGTATATTTTAGTAAATCTCTGATATCTATCCTTTTATTTGACATTTCAATTTAGAAAAAAACTAAGAAAATGGTAAGAAGCATGATGGATCTGTAACATTCTGTGAATTTATGTAACACTATTGGTGATCTGCTGAAGATATAGTACTACACCAACCAGTCGTTTGGGGGAAATTTTTGATTTCTATTTTTTTATTTGGCATTTCAATTCAGAAATTAAGTAAGCTGGCGATCCTTAATGGCGCTTGAAACGGCTGTTATCATCTAGTATATTTAAGAACTCCTCAGAAGCTGCTCAACAAAGAAGTAAATCTTGGAAATCCATACTGAATTAACATAAACTTAAACCGCCCACTCTGCCTTTTTGAGAGATTTTAATTATCTCAAAAGAACATAAAACTTGGTAATAAAATAAGATTAGGATCTTCATCAATGGTATTCTGAGTGCTCGGTCACGTGTTAGCCACTCACTCAGTTACCAGACTCTAGTTGTAGATAAACGATACATGATGACATAACGGAGAGTATATAAGAGGTTCATATGCTTTGACAAATACTTTCTAAATGGGTGAGAGAAAACTCCTCATCCAGAAGATCTTTCCAAATTGAATGAATTTCTATGTGAAGCAGGTCTCACAAACCTCTAGGATCTTCAGAAGAAATCTGCCGCACACAATAAAACTTTAGGGTCTCAACACTGCAGTGTACACAATTTCTAGAAAAATATATAGTTAATAATAATCTACATTATAGAATAATTTATTTTATGGGGACTCTGATCATCATCACATATTAGTTTTGACTGAAAGATAAAGATGCAACTTGTCCAGAATAACCAAAACTGGAAGCACCAGCAATTATGTGTGTTGAAAAAGTTTACAAAATGATTTTGAAATATCGGCGTATTGCTAACGCAGAAGTATGACATTGGTTAAGTGTTCCATTCATTGAACCTAAAATCATTTGACCTTGAATTCATCGTTATACTCCTGAATCAAGAGACCATTTAAGCCAGGGCTGTCCAACCTGCCGCCCGCGAGACACATGTGGCCCAAATGAAGTCTGAATTCAGCCAATGAGACCCAGATGCGGCTGAAGTGATAACAGGGAAGAGACAGAAATCATTTTTTTTTTTTTTTGCACGGTACTGAAGCACACTTCTGACCCAACTCACTGCGAATTCTTCAAAAGGTTCGACAGCCCTGATTTAAACAGTACATTGAGAAAGGTCAACGCTCTCCAACAGAATGTAAAGCCAAATAAATATGGCAACCATTTCTTGAAATGCAATGGGTCAAATCAATTATGAAATGACTCCATAGAAAAGTATAAAACATGTCAATTACTGGAGTTCACCACCACTTTTCAATACCATCCATGTTCCAGCAAGGCAAAAAACCGCTTTATCGTTTATTTTTTCATCTATCTGCAAGATCTGCCTCTAAATAAATATGTACCTATATATTTATGAATTCTATCTAGACCCTTAGTGGTTTGCAATCTTATTGTGGTCTATACTAGGTAACACAATGGACCGTAATGCTTCTTATAAAATATATTATGCGTATATATATGTATGTATTTTGGTTACTTTACTTACTTGGGAATGCGAGCTATCGCTTTCAACTTGTTCAGAGTAACAATGCTTATAGTTTAGATAATCTAAAAGCCTGCGGGGCAACGGTAACGTCTGTATTAGATCCTTTCGTATTACAGCTTTCAATATTACAAATCTAGACAAGACAAGAGAAATTACACTTTTAAATTTTTAAATCACAAAATCAAATATTTAAAATGTCATTGACAATTTTGAATTAAAAAGAAAATAAATAATATATAAAAATCTCATGTCCCGGTGTTAGTGTATGAGCTCCTCCGAAACGGCTGGACCGATTTTTATGTAGTTATGAGAATAGGTCGTAAGGTACTTTTCACCCTCTTTCCCCCACCCACCATTTTACATGCAGCAACCTCCGTGGCTTCAGCCGTACATGCTACAACCTCCTTGCAGTTACAACAACAACAACATCACATCGGGAGCGTAGCAAAGCACGCCGCGTATACTAGTATATATATAAGTAAATAAATGTAATCCTCTCATAAATCAGTTTATTCATCCAAAAAAGGTGTTTCTCATAGATCTGGTAATTCATCCACCAAAAAAAAAAAAAACCCACTCTCTTATAGATCTGCTAAATCATCCAAGAAACAATTGATCACATATCTTTAATACATTAAAAAATTCCCTGTGCCATACAACTGCTAATTCATCCAAGAAACGCTCTATTATAGACCTGTTAATGAATTAAGAAATCTCTCTATCATGCATCCAAAAAGCCCTCCATCACAGAAGCCTGCCTTAAGAAGTTGAACAATCACATAGCATATGCTCTAAGAAGAACCTCTTTTAGCCTATTTGTTCTAATCACCATACATAGCTTTATAAAGGGTGTTTTTTTTTAGAGGTTCACAACTTTGAGTTGGCAACACTGCTTTATTTGCCAACCGATTTAACAGCTAATAGTTGCTTTTTTTAAGTTTGGTTTGGCATTCCATTTGCCAAACTTATCGTGCACCTCGTCCATTTTATGGTAATCATAATCGTCCATCAGAGCAGCTAATTCGAATAACCATGGAGTAAACGTGGTGCGGTTTACTCTTAATGATAATGTGCATCCCGTAAGACGCCAAACTGTGCACACCGTACAAGCTGTAGCCGCTGTACAGCAAAACATTGAAGTAGACCCAAATCAATCAATTTGTCCCCGTTCTCAGCAAATGGGGTTGTGTCCATCCGTTTTATGGAAGATTTTACAAAAGGATCTTGGCTTCAAAGTTTTTAAGATTCAACTTGTACAGGAATTAATGCCAAACGATCATCGTATGCGCCGCCAATTCAGCCAATGGGTTGAAGAACAAATTGATATTGATCTTGATTTTCCTTACAAAATTTTGTTCAGCGATGAAGCTAATTTTTGGTTGAATGGGTACGTACGTAAATAAGCAGAATTGTCGCATTTGGAGAGAAGATAATCCACAAGCTTTTGTCGAAAAACCATTACATCCACAGAAAATTACTGTTTGGAGCGCTTTATAGTGGAGTCATTGGTCCATATGATATTAGATGATATTAATCTTGTTGACATGTGATTCCAACAGGACGGAGCCACATGCCACACAGCGCTCGCTACAATTGATTTGCTCTAAGAAACTTGTGATGAATAAATATTTGCACGTAATGGTCCTATTCATTGGCCAACAAGTTCGTGAAATTTAACCCCATTGGATTATTTTCTTTGGGGTTTATAAAGTCACTTGCCTATGCCGATAAACCAGAGGCAATTAAACACATGAAATCAACATTCAAAGAGTTATTGGCGAAATACGGCCGCAAATGCTGCGAAAAGTTTGTGAAAATTGGACTTCCAGATTGCAGCTTGTACGCGCCAGCCGTGGTGGCCACATGGCCGAAATCATATTTAATGTCATAAATTAATCTATCAAATAAAGCCAGTTTAATTGAAATTAACAATATTTTCCTTTGTTTTATTTTAATCTAAAGTTATGTAACTCTAAAAAAAACACCCTTTATACCATACTTGTAGTATCAGGCATTACAATGGACCTTAAAGGCTTTGGGTGAACTCGCGATTAATTGCGAGCAGCCTGCATAACCTAACTGCACACTTGGATTCAACTAGTCGTTAATCTAGTAATTCTTTCAAGAAGCTCTCTATCATCGAGGGTAATTCACCATTACATATTATAGTACATATTTATGTCTATTATCAAGTTTTAGTATTGTGTATTTCGAGAAAGAATGAGTGTGTTAATGAAGGACGGAAATTTCAAGGGACCCCACGTAAAATTTAATTAAAGAATTAAATGACTGGAAAATAGCTGAGCTGAGTCTAGACCATACTGAAATATCAGTTTGTATGACAATTATTGAATAAAAACATCTGATAATCTAATATTATTTGTGTTCCTATTCCAGTAATAGGTCATTACGAAGTTCGTAGCTCAATTTCAAATCAGAAATTGATAGCTCAAAACCTGAGAGTCAAATTTGCATAGAAATGCATAAACAATCTAACACCAATCAATCAATTTATTTTGTCTTACTAATTATTTCCAGATATGGTATACCCGTTCGTACCTTTTGGGGTTTACCCAACTACAAGCCTATTCCCAATTGATTTGATTTGATTTGATTTATTGGTTTGGTATTTCACTCACCTGCACATATGTTGTAAACTTTGTACATGCTTAAATCGAGAAACTGGATTCGTTAATTGCACACGCATTGGTCCATGCTCCGGTCGACGATGAAGAAAAAATAGATAACTGAATGTTAAGAAAAGAAATTATTATTTATATGAATACACAAATATATGTATATGTATTTTCCATACCGTCCACTACGAGAATGTTCCACTGCCTTTTCGATGAACTCAGTTATTGTTTGTGATTTAAATTTTGCATACGAGCCAAATGAGAAAGTGCCTAGGGTAGAAGATTGATAGAAAGATTTTGGGAATTTTCGTTAGTAAGTTCACGTTAGTAGTTCTTAGTTAGTAATTAGTTACCTTGATCCTGTTCAATGCGAACATGTCGAACACAATTGTTTAATTTAAAGCTTAATGAAAATATATAATGATCATCGGAACTGTCACGTACAATAAAGCTACCATCGGGCTCATTGGATAATACTTTTTCGGCGGCTTCACTCGATAAGGGACCCCAATACCAGCCATACTAGAAATAGAAAATGTATTAGAGAATTAGAATCATTGAAATCAAAATGATCTATTAAAAGCTAAGGCAGCTATATTATTGCATTGGATTGTATTCGACCTATTGACATGTTTTGACTATTAAATTAAATTATGGAACTGCAATCTCTAAAAATTTCGATTTTTTTAAGGTTTCGTAAATTGTTTATATGGGGTCAAGCCGTTGGTGTGAGTGCGGGGGTCCCTTTTTGCTCAAAGCCTCTGGCAAATGCGATTATTGTCAGATTTGATCAATTTTTGCCTTAATTTTTATCAATGTGGTCTGGTCTTTCCTTTCTTAAACTATAACAGGCTAGAGTATGTGGCCTATACTATAATGCATATTAGACCAATCCGATTGGCAGCTTTTTTTAATTCTGTTGTTTTAATTGAATAAAATTGAAATTTGGAAGTCATCGAAATATTTGGGTTTTGAAGGAACTGAATGATTTGATATTTCCAATTTAAATGGGATTTGTCATTCAGAAAACGCGGTAAAAGTTTTATTTCAATATTGTAGGTACATCTGAGAGACAAGGAAATTTAAAAAAAAATTAAAAATCGAATTGAAGAAGGCGAAACCCATAACGTCACATTAAACAAATGGAAGAATATCCACAAATCAGAATCTCAAGAAATGGTTGAAAAGAAAGCGATTTACGAGTAGAAAGTAATTGTTAAATGGATACCACACAGACAAAGGCTTTGAATTTTGAAAAATGGGAGAAATTTCAATAATTTGAAACGTATTTTATTGAGGAAAGTCCCTATAATGGGGAAATCGTTCAAATACTGATACCACATTAGAAACTATTTACCAAAAATTGAACTATTTATGCTTCCTAAGCAATAGGTAATACTTTTTTAACTCCAATACAAATGATTTTTCCCAAAAAATGGGAATAGTCATCAGTGAGCATAAAATTCTATACAGTACACCCAAAGCGAAGTGTTAAAGCAATTGATTTCTTTGGGGGTTAATCTGTTGCGAAGCTGAAGGTGAAGCCCATAAAGTCGCTTGGAAAGATTTGAGATTAGCATCAGATTAGAATTTCAAGAAATGGTTGATAAAAGATAAGAAGAAAAAAAGAAATTTATTCTCAGAGTGAGCTTTGTGATTGACCGGTGCAAATGAATTTTTTATATGGTAGATGAGTCTCAACTCCACACTAGCAAAGATGTTTTTATAGTGAAATAAATGAACTGTCGCCCCTAAAAACTTTGTTGTTCGAACTCCTTTCTAGCGTAAATTTTTCTGTTGAGGAAACATTGACCAATTCCAACAAATTTGTTAAAAATGAGTTTGATCTCCCTTCTAGCGAAAACTCTTTCATAGTGAAATAAATGAACTGTCCCCAAAAACTTTGTTATAGATGTGTTCGAACTCCTTTCTAGCGTAGATTTCTCTATTGAGAAGTGAATGAACAATTCCACAAACTTTGTTAAAGATGAGTTTGAACTCCCCTCTAGCGAAGACTCTTTTATAGTAATGTAGTTGACCGGTCCCAAGTCCGGTCCAATTGTAATTTGAATGATGGCCGAAGTTTTTATTATTTGAATGGGTTTGAAAAATAAGAGTTATGGTAGACGAGGTGAAAAATAAAAAAGAAACTTACATCTTTGACTTTCTCAATGCTTGAGGTAAATTGTAATGATCGTGGTTCCATGGGTTTTTTGTTTTCATCCTCTGATTTCTCCAACTCTTCTTCGGTTATGGCATAAGCTATATATAGATTGGAATTAGATTGGATTTGAAATTGGAAATTAATATTAAATTAAATGACGATGGAATTAGATGTCATGTGATGTGGTGTGATGGGATGGGAAACTTACCCTTCTTTGGTAATGGTGGCAAAGCACGTGATTGAAATTTCTTACGACGATCTTCTGCTGCAGCTGGTCCCAGTCCCAAACCTACACCTACACCTACACCAACAATACTAATACCAGCAACACTTAATGATGGTTGATTTACAATTGAGCAATTTAGATCATCAAATAATTCATTTGTATGCAATGATGATGATGATGACGGCACTGCCGTTGATGTTATGGCTATTGATCCCAATCCTGATGATGCTGCTGTACCAGCTGCTGCTACTGATCCCGATCCTGTTAATGCTGCTGAAGATGCAGCAGTCATTGCTCCCGTTGATGATGTTGATGTTGTTGCTACAAGTGAAGTTGCCGTTGCAGTTGTTGCAGCTTGTGCAGCACCTGAATTCCCCCCAGAACGACGATTATGATGACTATGATTATTATGATTACGACGAAAACGAAAAATACTACAAAATTTCTGTTTAAGATTTAGAGTAAATTGTGATTTCTTTTCGGTATGCAATAAATGTTTATTATTTGGTATACAATTGCCACCGCCACTGCTGCCGCCAACAACAATTGAACCGGCACTGCCGGTATTTGTTAGATTCAATAAAGTGGTGGTGTTGCTGGTTGTGGTGTTGGTCGAATTCGAATTCGAATTTGTGTTTGTGTTCGTGGTCATTAGTGCACTCGTAGTGTTATTGGAAGTGGCATCTTGTCCCTGTTGCTGTTGCTGAGATTGTGATGTGGATGATATATTTTGATTTTGTTGATTGTACTGCTGTTGCTGCTGCTGCTGATACTGATTATTGCTACAACTGTTACTCAATTGTGTTTGAATGTGTTGTTGATTTAATGCCATGATGCCAATCATGTTATTATTATTATTTATTTTATCATTATTATCAAGTTGTAATGAATTATGTTTGTTAAATTTGCCATTAATTTGTTTAGTATCAGTTATAGAAGCATTAGCAGAACCACCTCCTCCCCTATTTGTGGAACGTGAACGTGTTGTTGTGGTTGTTGTTGTCATATTTGTTGATATACTCCATATAGTTTCATTAGATGATTTCACTCCACCATTCATTGATTTATTACCAACACCACAACCACCACTACTACTACTGACACCACCACCACCACCACCATGTGCCACATGACGTAATGAAGCCGCTGACATGGTTGTTGTCATCATTGCTGTTGTTGGTAATTTTGCATCTGAATATAAAGTATGATAGAATTGCTTAACTTCATCTAATGTCATGTGTAAAGGTTCTTGTGTTCGTTGTTGTTGCTGCTGCTGCTGCTGCTGTTCATTTTCACTATGAAATGCCAATGGAGCAGAACCAGTTGGTATACGATATTTACCACTATTTGTAGTATGTTTTGATCCTGCACCACATTCATCACTTGTTTCATTTGTTCCACTTCCACCACCACCACCACCACCATTGCCTCCTCCTACTCCACCAACAGCATTGCTTCCTGCTCCTCCTCCAGCATTATAACGTTTCTTGCGTTTATTACGATTATTACGACGATTTGATTTGGTTGTTTGTTGCTGTTGCTGCTGCTGCTGCTGCGGTTGTTGTTGGTGGATTAGACATTTATTATTATCATTATTATCATTTATCATCAGACTACGTCGTTGTATATGTTTATTATTACTACTATTATTACTACTACTAATGTTGTTATTGTTTCCACTGTTGCTTTTTGTTTTTATTGTTTGATCAATATTTGATCTTCCTGATCCGCCACCTCCTGTGACCAATCCTCCTCCACTTTGTTGTTGTTGATTTGTTGATTTATCAACAACTGTTGTTGTTGCTGCTGCTGCTGGTGCTGTTGTTGTTATTATCATATCAACAGGAAATGCATAAATATCAGAATCGATGGGTACATTATAGAAATCCGAAATTTCACGTGTAAATAAAGCATCATGTGACATTGCTTGTGTTATAAATATAGAATCATCTGGTTTATTTGATGATGAAACATTCAGCGAATTGTGTGAACTCGATAGGCGACTATTTAATGAATTACGTGAATTTGGTCGATTCACACATGATGAACTAACAACGACTCCGGCTGCTGTTGTTGCTGTTGTCGCTGCCGATGCAGCAGCATGATGATGATAATGATGATTGTAATGATAATGACAATGATGGGTATGAGCATGATTACTTAAAGGACTATACAATAATCGACGCTGTAAACTATTATCATATTGCTGTAGTTGTTGTTGTTGTTGGTGCTGCTGCTGCTGCTGCAACTGTTGCTGGTGATGATTATGATGATGTCCATTATTATTTCGTTTAGCACCATAATACAAATCATAATCATGTATATCGGAAAGACCAGCAGTATTAAAACGTTGTGCTGCCTTTTTGGTTATACTATTATCCTGTTCCGATGGTATTGCCTTAAAGTAACGCGTATGATCCTGATAATATGGGCAAAGTGTTTGTTTGATTTTGATTATCGAAACAGGTGGCGGTGGTGATGGCAATGGCGATGATGTATCCGATTCTATGATATCAACACTGTTACCCAATGATGTGCTGATGATATTATTTGGTTCATCGTATATGTTATCGGCATGACTGTGATTTAATATAGAATCACTTGAATATAAATGCTTATTTAATGCATAGGATTCCTTCAATGATGATGATCTTTCATTGTTTGCATAAAAGCAATCATCATCGTCATCATCATCATCATCATTTCGAACTTTTGATTCAATGCTATCCATAATGACCATGCCACAGGTCAAACCAACACCAACACCACCACCACCACCACAATGTGATTCATTTCCAATAACTCCAAGTCCAACTCCCATTCCCATTCCAATTCCGATACCCAATCCTCCTCCAATTAATGCTGATGTTGTTGTATGACGACGTGTTAATGTTGTTGATGAGGCATCATCATGTCCATGATCATGATCATCATCATCAATAATATCATCATCCACATCTACATCTACACCATCATCATCAATCATAATATCATCACTATTATTCATCATCATCAAATGATGGTGATGATGATGCAAATGATGATGATGATGGTGTTGCTGCTGCTGTTGCTGCTGGGTATGATGATGCTGATTATGATGATATTGATGCTGCTGCTGCTGCTGCATTTGAAACTGCGGATGATGATGATGATAATATTGATGATATTGGTGTTGTAAATCTAAAGGTGCCGCCGCCTCTGATGCTGCTATACTTAACATGGCCATGTCACCACAACCACCACCACCGCCCATGGATGTTGTTGTTATTGTTTCCTGATGATGATGTTGATGATGTTGATTACTACTACTACTACTACTATTATTATAATCCTTTAAATGCTCAAATGATGATTGCGATGATGTCCAACGTCTTAAACTATTCACAATATTTTTGGATATTGAACGCACTAGCGTGGTTTTTGGTGAATCTTGAAATTCAGGTGGTGGATCTATAGGTGCCAATGGACCCTTTTTTAATGTATTAAAATTTTCAGCACTCATTCCACCCTCTGAACAATTATCCAATGAATCAAATTGTGAGACTTCTCCATCACTTTCTACCATCTGCAAAACAATAAAGAATATCAATGGTTCAATAAGATTCATATATACATATGTATATAGTATGGTACATAGATGATAGAGGAATACAATGTTGGTTTTACCTCAATTTCAAATTTACACATGCCCATGCGATATGAATCGCCACTTGAGATTGAACTATTTGTTGTTAGGGGGACACCAGAATCATCGCTTAGTGATGCGGCTGCATTCAATTCAATGCTATTGGCACTAACGAGCTCATGATGTGGTGGTGGAATAATACTGAAACTATCACTGCTGCATATGTGGGCAATGCCGGTTGTTGATGATGTTGCTGTTGTTGTTGATGATGATGATGATGCTGATGCTGATGTTGTTGCCAAGGTCGATGCTGATGAAGATGTTGTTGTTATCGATGATGATGTGGATGATGGTGATGCTGATGATGATAATATTGCTGTTGCTCCTATTGCTGATGTTGTTGGTGTTATAGTCGACGTTATCATCATTGTTGTTGTTGTTGTCGCCGTCGTCGTTCCTGTTGCTGTTCCCGTTGCCGTCGTCAATGTTGTGGATGCTTGTCCTCCTGCAGCCGCCATTGTCATTGCTCCAGCTGCGGTTGTTCCTGTTGTCGTACCAAGCACACTGACATTGCAGTTTGAATCCTTAAGCTTAATAGACGGTTCCATATTGACGAACGTCGTCGAGCTACCAAGAAATAAGAAAAAATTACCAATTAAAATTTTAGTTTCCAAATATTACCTATTATATAAGAAGATAGGTGATAAGGAAGGGTGAATTCACACAGCAGTTTGTCAGTGCAAGGCCTAAGCCTTTACCACCAACAACACTAACTGTGTAAATTTGCTTTGCGAACAAAGATTTTCCGAGAAAACGGGGTGTCCCCGTCTTTTAACAAGACCATGCATCTTTGACTCCGAAGTCTTCGCTATTAGGAACTTCGGACTCCCTATACAAAGAAGTCCTTGAGATCGGTATATCTATTCGCTTAAGGAAAGTTCGTTGAAGAGGAGTCCGATGATGAACTTCATTCCGTTCATCTTTATATATGTAGGTATATTATTAAAATTCATGTGGGGATTGTGGATTGCCAACAGATATATGACTGGGGAATATTAATACTATGCTGTTCCTAGCCAATTAGTGGTGAAAATGAAAAGAGTAATTTAAGAAGTTACATAGCCGCTCATTTAATAAGTTTCTTCCATGGTCACATACAATACATTGAGTCATAGTCAACTAAGAATCAGAGACAATCAATTTGCATAGACTGGACCGTTCAAATTATTGTTGGAATGCCGAGAAATAAAATCCACTCAACTGCCCATTATCCGAATTGATCAGTCCATTCATATAAATTGATAGTCTCTTGTAGAACGCTGCTTTATAAGTTGCCACCACTTAATGTTACAAGCGATGAATCTCTATAGTACTGTACATTCTTCTTGATCCGCTTATTAAATAAGCTTCTCACAATGTGTTTAAATAGCTAGATTCCTGTTTCTAGTAAACCTCAACACGTCAAATGTTGGACTCCATCTAAGGTCATATGGAGTCTATGGCAATTTAAAAGATCACTATAATCGTTGCCATTGAAATCATCACATTGATCTATAAATTCTTAAATTATTCAACACGTTAGAAGAGTAAAGATGATGATGATGATGATGATGACACACATCGTCATTGATATATGTACATACATATGTTTTTTATGGTTATTGTTTAAATTAACGTTGATGGGCGTACTTTGTTTACTATACTCATTCATTCTCATTTGACCTTAAAGTTTCATAAGTGCGCAATTTACATGCATATGGTATATGACAAATATAGTGACTCAAATTCTAATAGTCTAACTAAGAGTTAAGATCATACCATCCTCTAGTATTTATTAATAGGCCGATTTAGCTTTTAGGTGTTTCCCCTTGTCATGGTAAGGGAGCTCAGTATTTGTAAGGACTTTGAGAGCGATGTCAATGATATTATAGGTAAGTTAGGTTACCCATATTTAGCAAAGCAAACCAGGATATAGCCTCTCCTATCTTATCCTATCCTATTATATCCCTTCTTGAAACTGAAAGCAGTTCCATAATATTTCGAATGAGGGGTTTTTTTTTTTTTTGTATAACCCTTCAGTAGAACACAACATATTTTGGTCTTCTTTTATGGATGATTTGATTATAAAGGACTTTTTGATATTTGCAGGCGCCTCTCTGAATAGAATAGATTACTTCTTATATTCATATATAAATCATAAGATTTATTGTTTATTGTTGTCAATCATTTTGCACTACTCTCACTAAAAATCTTTCTCTCTTTATGTTGCGGCATCGTTATTCCTCATGGCTCTTTTCTCTCTGATGCACTCATCATTTAGAATACTCACACTCAGTTGACTCACTCACTCACTCACTATAAAGGGTGATTTAATGGCATTGCCGTCCAATTAGACCCGACCCGACCCGATCCGACTCGTCCCGACCCGACCGACCACCCACACAAAAATTATGCTCTAATGTGAGTGTGGAGCATATGAGATGATGAAATGACAATGGTGAAGTGGTGAGTGGCACGCAAGCAAGGAACTAGTAAGGAGGGAGAAGAGAGAAATTTAAGCGGCAAAGCATAGGGCGTTAGAGAGAAGAAGTGATATGTAAGCAAAGTGAAGCAAAGGGTGCGGCAGTCAGTCACAAATAATCAAACGTCACGAAAAATTGCATGCATTTGAAGGTCACAAAAGCGTCACGAGGCTTTCTATTATTATTGCTATTGCCTCCTGCTGCTACTTGCTATTGCTATTGTTACTATAGCAACCCGTTAGTAGCATGTACATAGTAAGAAAGAGCAAGAAGAGACCAAGGACAGATAGTATAGAAATATTAATACATATTTAATTCCGCCGGTTGTTGAATTGATTGTTTTGATGTTGAATTTATAGTCACAGTTCACAAATCACAAATTTCCAAACAACAAAAAAAAAGCCAACATTTTACTACTCTTCTTTTTCATTTTTATTAATATTCTTTTGCTTAAGAGAAAAAATAAAACACTCAAAAACACTCCCACATACATAAACATATTCACCGGAACAACCCCAACCAAAACTCCTTCATATCTCCCAACATCATCATCATCATATCAATATAGAGATGTATACAGATGATGATTAAGATGATGGAGATGCAAGGAAGTTGAGTAAAAATGAAAAAAATTTAAGGAAACTGTCGTCCCCCCCTTCCAATTCAAAATCCAATTCAATAATGAAGCATTTACATACTTATTTATGAAAGTAGGTGTAAGACGCATAAGTTTTGAGTGAGTGAATGAGTGAGTGATAGCATCGGGACTTCTACCGGTAGATGGATGAATGGGTGGTTCCTTGGGTGTTTGCTTTGCTATGCTTTGGTTTGAGGCTGAGTGGATTGAATTGTAAAATAGTAGTAAGTAGGGGCGTCGTGTAGAATATTTTTTTTTTTTTTGGTTGTCGTGTGTAAGTTTCGTCATCTTCGTATATGGATCGGTAATTTTGCCGAATGTTCGGTAACCTAGGGGACCGAATGACTGACAAGACAGACAAATGGACGGAAGGACGGAGAGACAAGCAGACAGAGAGACGACAAACAAGGGAGCGTAGCAGCAGCCGGAAAATGCATCCATCGTTTTTCGTAGTATTTTTTTACAATTGTATAATGTATTGGTTTCTCATCATCATCATCATCATCATTGTGTTACTATTCTTTATCATTAACACATTTATTTACTTTATTTATTATTATTTATTTTTCTATAAAGGCAACAAGAATTTTCATTATTGTTTTCTTTCTTTCTTTCCTTCATTCTTCATTTTACACATATTTCTTTCTTAAGTTGTTGTTTATAACTGTGTGTGTGTATGTGTGTGATTGCTTCCGTAAGTGTGTGTGTGTGTGTGTGTTGTTTGTGAATTTGTTTGTTTCCTTAAATAAAATCTTATTGGATTTTTATTACAATTTTTTTTAATAACAAAAATAAAAACACACACACACACACGCGCAAGCAAACATTGCTTAATTCAATTAGATTTTTTTACGCACACAATACACACAAACGTACGCACACAAACACAAATGCAGCCCAAACACTCAGCACACACACACAAGCACGCACACAAACACAAATATATATAATTCTTTTTCTTCTCGATATGATGAAGAACTGAGAAACTGAGTTTGTTAAATTTATAAAAACAACAACAAAAAACACAAAAACCAACAACACTTTATTTATTTTTTTACTATATATATTGTATATAGAAATATTCGTTTGAAAGGAGAAGGGATGGAAGAAGGAGCCTTGCCTTTTTAGCTTATTAATTAAGCTTTGTAGCTTTTTTTGCTATTTTATTTGTTTAAACACATTTTGTTCATCACTAAACGTCATTTTTTCTACTATTATATTTCATATCGTCGTCGCGTCGTCAGTCGTCGCTGTCGTCGTTGTCTCGTAGTGGTGTGTGTAGTTGTAGTGGTGGTAGAGCTGGCAAAACACATCGATCACATTGATGTTTCGATATTTTTGACAGCATCGATGGTTTTTTGTGCTGAAACATCGATGTTTTCGCAGCTCTAACATTTTTTGCACAAGTTGCAAATGAGTGAGTGAGATAGATTTATTGCATATTATTATCAAAGTGCTGCCAGATAGAAATTGACATCAATCACAACAATGTTGCCACCTGCCATTACTAGTGGCATTCATCAACGGTAGGTAAAGTGGTATGGTATTTGGTCGAACTATAAATAATAAATCGCACACAATCTCAATATTCATTTGTTTGTTGAGTAGATAACTTCTTTATTATACAGAAATGATAAAATTTTGTACAGCATTTTCATTGCTTCATGCAACTTTATTTAAAAAATATTTAATCTGATATCTAAATATTTAGTTCTATTCGGATTGCCACAGAGAAATGACACATGATTTGTATAAATATATGAGGGGGCTATGAAAGAATAAAGCATTTCAAACAATCTATGTACATATGCACATACATAAGTATATAAATTAGCATCAGTTCTGTAAATTGTACGTTTATAATTAAGGGATGATTTGTGAAGGAATGCATACATTGTGATTGCTCTTGCAATACTGATTTCGGGATTCCCATAAACAAATGTGGCATTACTTTTAAGTGCAGCCTGGCAAATTTGAATGTGGCAGCACTTTGATATGGTGCTGGCAGCTTGGTAGCATTTTCGGTTGAGCTTTAAATATGGCAATGCCACCCATGGAATGCATCATATGGATTTGCACTTGTTTTGATTTCAATTTTAAGTCTTTCTGCTTTTATTTGTTTTTCTTGTTGATGCTTATGACTATAGACGGATAAAACTGCAAAATGGATAGGACTTCAACGATTTATTTTAATGAGAACCCAACTCATTTCTAATTTACGAAACAATGCCATGTGCCCGAAGATGCCTAACGCAAGAGCCACGCCGTGGGCGATTAGTGACGGAGCAAGGAAGTATATTCATCTCGCGTCTTCTACAATCTCCTCTGTAATGATGGAAGAATATCTGTCAGTACTCGAATGGCCCTTAAGTCATGAGGCCGGTAGCTAAATGGACTTTCAATGGTCACGATTCCTTCTGTGCGCTTACTATCCATTCCAGAAGTTATTTTCATCTACGCAGGGAAGATCTACGAATACGTACTGGATATCTCATGTGGTATTGTAGATACTGTTGTAACACTGGTACACATGATTTGTGCCAGTTCGTCTGCCTCTTCGATTCCAAGATGTCTTGTATGCTCTGGCACTCTAAAATAGAAGGTGGGCTGAGAATGCTGATTTCTACATACATAAACCCAGTAGGGGTTTCTTGGATGCAGCTTTTCTGATGTGACCTGTAAAATGGAGAATTATATACTAACTTACCCTAAATTTGCTACAGCAATGTATCAATAAGTAGCAGACTTCCTTCAAGACTAAATTACACAGATGATTGAAAATCTCTTATTCTACTGCAGACTGTGCTTGTGTAATTTATAGAGGTAATGAATGAGTCTGTTAGTTCTGACAATTTCCTATTGTTAATAGATGACAGAAGCCTTAGAAGAATAAAAAATTCAAACAATAGAAAATTATCGATTGCCTGTCTTATTTATTATTCAGTTAGTTTCTAGTGATATGGTGACGTGGTAGGCTGATCCTAAGTCTAAGTTCTGAAGATGATAGAAACTTTGCTTATTCTACTGTGGACCGTGAATACGGCTTGCACTGGCGATGAGTTCTGAAACTGTCATTAGACAGATGCTCGTTAATAGGTGATAGACTGCATCACCCAGATGATAGGCTATGAATGCAGCTTATCCTCATTGAACAAATGCTGACGTACTTAACATATAAACAGGACTGAAATAATCCAATGATACCAAATAACCTGTCCTGCTGATCACTTGTTTTCTAGACTGCACATAAAAAAAAAAAAACAGAATTTCATTTATTGATTCACACAAAATATTGTATGCATTTATATATTTTATCAATACTTCTTAGGTATTTTGGTAACATTTTTGAATGTGTATAATTCAGGATTGTTGGGATCAACGATACACATTTTTGTTTGCGGATCACACTCTATATGGAAACTTATTATACAATCTAGATTTGTTTTCCATCCAAGCAACTTATCACTGAGTAAGCAGTCATAACCAACTGTATTGAATTTTACTTCAACATCCGTATACAATTTGTAGGAGCCTCTGAGATTATACATGCCATGTTTTATGCACAAATAAATTGGCAACAATTTGTGACAAAACATATCCCAAAAATCTTTTCTATCCTTGTGCCAATTGGGAAAAGTTTGTACGGTGCCATTACTGTCTGGTAAATTTAATGCTATTTGGTTTATAATGCAACCGATATGGTAATTTCTAAACTAAAATAAATACAAAATAGAAAAAGAGCAAATCATCATCAAACATTCATTAAAATGTCGAAAAAGAACTTAGATCGACATACCTTAAAAATTCTTGAAACCACATTGTTAACAGGAACTACGAAAGCATTAAAATCAATTTCATCATCTATTTCCTTCCATATTTTCTTTTCTATATCCTTAAGATATTTGTCATTATCATTATCATCATTCATTTTACTTGTTTTTTAGATATTTTTCCAAGAAATGTGCAATACAAGTTTGTTTTAAGCCACAATGTTAAGCACAGAAGTAAAAAAGGCGGTTGTTCTTCATCATGCAAATCAAAGTAAGAACCAGTGTTCAATAAGACTAGATTTAACAGCATACAGAGTTGCGCCCACACATTGAAATGAATGAAATGTCAAGAAATAAATGATGTGGACAATTTTAAAATATCATAATAATTAAATATTTAACTTTTCTTTAAGTTTAAATAAGTTTTGCTATAACAAAATTACTAAATGTCATAAAATTAGCAATTCGTCAGCCCTGTAGCTTATACAATTTAACAACACTGAAAAAAGTGTAGGCAAAGCACGCATAATGAGTATTAGTAATGAGCAACGATTTATCATTACGATTACTTGGTATGAAAATAAGTAAAAATATATAAATTTATTTGAAAAAAACATTATAAATTTAATATAAAATTAATCAATTATTTGTTTTGGATATAAGATAGATAAAATATTATTTTAATTATATTATTATAAGGAAAAATATGTAATTTTATTTGAAAAAACATTATAAATTAATCAATTATTTGTTTTGGTTGTAAGACAAATAAAATATTATTTTAATTACACACAATAATGTCACAATAAATTATTAAATAAATTAACATATTTTAACAATCGCATGTATTCCTTTATAATCCTATAAATCTTCGCCAAAGATTATTGAAAAACATTCTTATGTCCAGTGGACAACCTTGCTAACGAAATTGTGTCCTCTCACAGCTTGGAGAGAGGAAACAATTTTCGTGAGGGTATTGTCCAGTCTATCAATTTTGTTTTATAGTATTTGTCTTTGCTAGTACATATGACATATAACATAAATGAACTGCATTTTTCATTTCAATGGAAATTGTTATGCTTCATACGAGTACGAATTATGAGTAACGATTACTTAGTAACAGTGCTCATCACTAATGGCAGAAGACGCCTGCCAGAAATCAACAGCCATTGAACGCCTTCATTGCATTCACTACAAGCAACACCAACTAAAAGCCAACACACAAAACAATCTGTCAGTTGGAATTGGCGAGTGAGCGGTAAAATCGGCAAAAATCAATCAGTTGTGTAAAATTTCTCAAAGCGAGAGGTAAAGTTTCGGAATTTCAATTTCTAAATATACAAATTATTCTATCAAAGAATTTGTTTTTAAAATTACATATGTATATATATTATTTATTTCTGTTAAGATTTTTGTGATTTTGTGTTCATTTCTTGTTAAATGAATTTTTTTTTTTTTTAATGTAAATTATTAATTTGAAAACATTAGGCGGCTTTGAAATTTTAGTCGGTTTACAGAAATACACACAAGTGTATATTATTTTTGTAAACTTATTTTATATTTTTCGAAATGCAAATCAAAATTTTTCCTGTAAATTATGTATTTATTTAATTTTTTTGGTAATTTTAGTGTGCAAAATTTCTGTGCAAAAAACAAACAAGAATTTGGTGGAAATATTTCAAAATTTTGTATAAAACAAAGTTGGTAACAAAAACCGTAAGTTTTTTTTTTTTTAAATAGAAGAAATGAGTTTGACCGTGTGTTGTATTCTTGTGTGTGTGTGTGTGTGTGTGTGTGTGTGTGCATAAACTTATTTTTTTTTTTTTAACCAAACTAAGTTGCTTTTTTTTTTAAAAAAGGAGGGAATTCATTTGCATGCAGACGTAGCTTGTACATGCACACATACACAGCACTCTGACGGTGCACTCTCCCACACACACACACACACACACGCATCCATACGCAAGCCAACAAATAAACAAACGAAAACGGATTTACCGTTTTACCACGCTTGTTTGAAGCCGCAAAGAAATGCATTTGTTTTATTTCTTCTACGAAAACAAAATTGTTGAAAGAAATGTACGGAAAATTAAGTTTCTATGTGTAAAATTTACAAAAATTGTGAAATATTCTTTTTGTTGTTGCCAGATTTTTTCCTCTGAGTGTGTGTGTGAAGAATATACATACATACATATACATGAATGAACACACATATTTTTCGGTTTAAAACTGTTGTTTTTCTATTAAATCAATGTACATATTTAATTGTGTGAAAATGATGACTGTTTTTCTTGATTCTTTTTTTCCCTATTATTTTGCCGTGTTCTCTTTCTGTGTGTGTGTGTGAATGAGTTTGTGTAATTTGACTCTTCTATTCACAAATTTCATTGTTCTTTTTTTTTTTTTTTTGGAAGAATTGCAAGCGCCGTGCAAATGCAACAAAGAAACAAAATCACATGTAAAACATAAAATTAGTGAATAAGAAGAAGAAAGACAAATAAACCGCTTAATTTTTGTGGTTTTTATGCTGTGTTTCTGTGTGCATAGTAATTTTAATGACGATGTGTGTTATTGTTGTTCTTTTTTTTGGGTATTTCACAAGTGTGTAATATTATTTTACTAATATGCAACAAACTGTTTTGTTGTTTGTGTATACAATGGTCAAATGAATTGAATTGATGACATGAGTTTCCATGGCATAGAAAATCAGTCTTTCTTGCTCTTTGATTTGTTTAACCTGTTAATCGTCCTTTTTTGATGTCTTCATACTATTATTTCCATTGAAGCGCATATCACAGTTTTCCTTAAGTGAGAACGCTTATATCTACCGGCCTCTTTTTTTGTTTTCATATTCATACTACATAGCGTGGTGTTACACTGATGTGCGTGCAGACAGACAACTCTCTCCTGAAATTTTCGTTTGTTTGTGTTGAAGGGAAGTGCGCGCGTCGCTCAGTCGAGCACGATGAAGAATTTCAACAAAATGGTTGGATCGTGCTCTGCCGATTTTTTTCGTTGTCTCCTTTCACGTCTTTCGTAATTTTGCGTGGAATATAGCGCGGAATATGAAAAAATTTGCTTGTCCTCGCAATAAATATAATAGCTAGCTATCGAGCACAAAGAAGAACCGACGATCAGCTGCGTTGCTGTACTTCATACTTACATATATTGCATTTGGCCATATGTTTTTGGCATTTGGCTTTTCTTTAATTGCCTTAAAAAAGTGCCTGCCAATCCTAATCAAAGTGAACACAGACCAATATAGAAGCGCTTATAATACTCTTCCTTAAGTGAGATTCGCTTACTTCTGCCAAACCGCTCTCTTTGTTTACATATTCACACTTAAATAGTATATCACATTTGGTCACATGTTTGTTTACTTCTGTAGTATCTCTTGCAAAAGAAGAACCTACCTGCCCAACTTCACATAGAAGATCTCTGGTTATCTGTGCCATTGCGCTCTCTTCAACTGCAATTGTGCAGAGAGAACGCTTACCTTATTCAAAGTCTTTACCTTGTTGCATTGTGCCGAGCTCTTCTACTTCCTTACTCTTTGTTGATGTCATGTGTCGTCGTCTGCATTTGTTTGTGTTCTTTTGCCTGCCGGCCGGTCGCTCTTTTATTCATGCATACTTACCTGCTTGTTGATGCCATCATTAGTTCATGTTGTGGTTTCTTGCTGCTGCTCTGTAAGAGAGCCTGTCTAACTTCAATTTGAAGCTCTCGCTTATCAAAACTCTTATCTTAAGTATGAATGCTTGTTTGTGTCGCACTCTTTGATTTCCTCCTCACTGTTGATGCTTTTGTGTCCAGCATTTGGTTTTGTTGCTGTATATAAGAAAACGAGTAACTTCAAAATGAAGATAAAGATCGCTTACATATTTATGCCGTCGCTATCTTCGTTTTGTTTTATTTCTGCTATTTCTGTGTTGTTGTTTCTAAAAGATTTGAATAATTTTTTAGCTTTTCAAATCACTTTGCTGTTAAATGATGACAATGTTGATTGATGTCGTCATATATCTATATACATACATATGAATGTACCATATCACTGACCGCTTAAGTTTTTTACTCTTTCATTGATTGAATTGAATGTAAGTCGTTGTTAAAAGACAAAAGAAAATGAGAAAAACCAACAACAAAAATCAACCGGAAGAACTCGGCGCTGCTAAATTTATCATTGTTTATTTCTTAGTTTCAAATTTCGAATTAGTCACAATTTTTGTTAATAGTTTTTATTCATTTGTTAAAAAAAAGTGGTTAGGTTTGTTTTGTTGTTTTTATTCTCTTATGATCTAAGCTTATTAAAATTTGTTGAAAAGTTTCTTTTTCGCTTCGCTTCGCTTTGCCTTCTTGCCTTGCCTTCGAAGTTTATTTTTTTTTTTTTTTGTGCAAAACTTCTAGAATATTTTCGGATATTTATAAAATTTGTTATTGTTGTTGTTAGTTTTGTTTTTGCTTTAATTAAACGATTAACGATTTTATATATTTTCCTTTTACATTTTAATAGATAATTCTTATATGATTTCTCCTGAATGGAAGCGTAAGACTCCTTCTCTCTATCCTTTTCTAATAGATCTCACAGAAAGAGAATACGAGTATCTTCTTCATCTTTTGGAAACAATGTTGAGACGGCATTACAATAGACATTTTATCGATTCGCTGTAGAGTCCTGCACGAGTCAAATAGTTAATCTCTTTCTTGATCATATGAAAAATACTAGTAGACTCTGAAATCAACTTGTGTGATGTTGAGTATCAATGATCTAATTGAATTTGTTTGAGACGGCATACCAGAAGATACGAGTCGAAAGACACGAGATAATAGATTCGATTCAATGAGTGAGATGAGTTGAATGTGAGACTTTTTAAAAAACACACATGACTCCCAATTTTCTTCTTTAAATTCATGAACTTCCTGTCGTCGTTAATGTGGAAAAGTATCCGATTTACATTTCAGTATTATCTTCTTACTTGAATTTGAACTTTGTTATTACGTTTTTCTTACAATATAATTCGATCTAACCGAACTCACTTTGCTTTGGCAATTGACTTCATACCATACCATGCCTCTGCCTCTCCACTCTCCTGGATAAGTGTAATATAGTATTTTCAGTTATACAATCATACGATTTTCTGCTGTAAAATCAATCATCCAATTACTTTTCAATTTGTTTAGTCTACGCATATCATATGACATCTGTTCTTCTTCGATCCATTGCCAAGTCTCTTTGTTTCAGTAAAGTTAACTGATTTGTCATTCTCAGTTTCAATCTTCATAATTCATTAATGATGCATCATCATATTGCTAAATCCAATATGGGTGATGAAGTGACTGAGTGAGCGCATCATTGAAATTGTAATAAACTTCTGGTAAAAGGCTACAAAAAAAAAAAAAAAAAAAATCCTATTAAAAAATTCTTGGAAGATTCATTGCAAGTCTGTGTTCCTACTTTATACTGGTACCATACAAATATGGTACTTATACTATTGTATGTAGTATGATTCTTTGTATATAACATAAGCTACTTACTTTAGTATATAGTTTTTTACTAAGCACAATTGTACATAAGAAGAATTCCATGTCATGTGTGTTGAGTATACTACTACATATTTTTCTCTATTATTTCCAAAGTTTAGTTTTTTTAAGGTCATTTAAGTAATACATATTCGGTTTTGCGTAGGTTGATTATATAGTAATTTTGTTTGACCAAATATGAGTTGAGTTAAGTTGAGATGAAATGAAATGTTGAGTTATTTCCCATCACAAAATCATCATAAGTTTTACAGAATAACTACTGTTTGCAAATGATGCTGTTGCTGTTGACCACTCGCCAGTAACACTGGGATAAATTCAAGTGGCTCTAGAAAAATACTCTTGAGAGGAAAAAGACATTGAGCATCGAAGTTCCAAGAACACGGGTTCGTGTACCAAGAGTAGTAGGACAGTCACATAGCAGGTGTTCAATACTCTCCAAATCCACTTCATCTTCACAGCTACGACTGAAGTCTTGATATGAAACATGCATCCTTTGGTCCATCAACCCGATTGTGCAGTGCAAGGCCAGAGTATCCTAGCGACAGTGCAGCCATGCTCATGCGCCCACTTCCTACCTGCTAGATCCTTGGTTTTTGCTTCCACTCCCAAATTGTTGTCTTTTAAGCGTAGAGAATATTATTTCTATAGTTCAATGAGAAAAAATGATCAATATGTCATAAGTACCTTGTAGTATGTAAATTGTTTGAGACTGAGAGCCCATGTATACTATGAAAAGATAATAATAGATAATAGAAATTGTAGGAGGGTAGGCTTCTGCTTATTAAAGCATAGATTAAATGAACTATGTATGGGATCTGTGAGGTGTCAAGTGATCTTTATATGCACTGATTAATATGACATGTGGTTATAGAACTTGTTGATCATAATAAGTATCGCAGTGTCGCCCTTTCCTTTCAAGAGTATGAGATTTCTCCAAGTTATGGTAGATAAATCTCCTGCATAACTTTATACAGTCCTCGCTCGTCTTATATTAGTTCGATTGATTCATTTCTTTGATTGTTTCTCATCATTTTAATTAAGCTATATAGGTCAAAATTTTAGTCACTAATTTCTTGACAATAGTGAGTCAGATCCGAAAACAAAACTTCACAGGAACACTCTCCAGATGGCTAGAGTTTTCCTGAAAATTTCAACAAAATCGGTTTTAGCATCCTCGGAATCCAATTTTATATAGATTTATATCTTATTTTCAGGGGCTATTCTTTTCCTTTTAACTGATTGAAATAAATGAAACCTCTACCCCAAAAATTATATGTAATGTCCTTGTGACCTGTGACCTTATTGAGGTCTCCAATGCATGAGTCCCCTCTATTAAAATCAGATATGAACAATTTTATGTTTCCTTCTTTCCAACTTGAATGGGTGTTTTAACAAAATAATCCTTGTATAAAAGGGAAGAGAAGTTTCAAATTTTTAATTTTATTTTTAACACCCAAACATTTATCATAATCTACATATATCATCATTGTTTCTAATCGTCGTCTTCATCGTCCTACTTGTTTGTAACTATGTATGTAGTACCTACTGAATTATTGAAGGACGTCATTGTTGAATATAGTCCCATTGTGGATGAAGACTACTTACTTGGGTAACTAAATGATAATATACTTGTTTCCTTTCATGATTTCTACTCTGGTTTTCCATTTTTCTTTACCTTTCCCTTTATGGTTGAATAAATGTGTATGTCGAGAATGGCTATTCATCTAAACAAACAAACATTTTCATCATTCCACTTTAGATGCATTTCTAATTGACTTCATTGGTGAACAATCAAACCTTTTAAATGCAACAACTACAATGATGAGTATCTTGTCGTTTTTTATCCTGATGATGGCAATGGCGATGACGATGATGATGTTGATGTAGCAAAACAATCAATGAGTTGTTGTGTTGAGTGTTAGATGTTGATGTTGTTGGGTAGGGGTAGGAAGGAAGCTACTGAATGATGTGGAGAATAGTTAGTTGAGGAAAGGAAAATGACTATCATCATCTCATCACCACCAAATATAGGTTATGTTGGAAGGAGCAAGTAGTTGGCTTAGTTAATGAAGAGGTAGAGAGATATCACTAGAAATAGGTAACATTGTCTGTCGGCCTAGAATTTGTATAGTAGTGTAAATAGTGTAGAGCGTTTCACTTCATAATGTGAAATGTGTTTGTGTATTTTATTGTTGATGATGATGGTGATGCTCTTCTTCTACTGTTGCTCTATTCAAAGTCACTCACTAGTGTAACATCCATTTTAGTCCAGTTGTTTTGCTCCATTCACTTAGTCAATGGTGACTGCTGTTTCTCTACCCTTTGATGGGTTAGTTTCCAGGATAGTTGCATTTCTCTAGTAGCTGACAGTTGCTGTTGTTGATGCTACTGCTTTTGTCTTGTTTGGTTGAATGCTTTTTGAATCTTCATCAACATTAACATCATCATCAACATCAACATCATCATTCACTTTCGTCAGAGTTGTGTGTTACCATTACGATTTAGGTATATGATTCTTGTTGTTGTTGATGATGATGTTGTTGCTAACCACTTAGTCATAATTTGTGCATCATTCTGTCCCGATTTCCATTGACAGCAGGATATGGCAACTCACCGTGCCTGCCTACCTGCCTTCTATGCCAATCACTACCTTCACTTGTCTATGACATTTAAATTTTGCTTTTCTCCTTCATTTATATAATGGACCAATACTATATATAGAAGATTTGATAACATATATAGTATTATTGGACATAAAAATATATACATATATGCATGTTTTTGTTGCATTACTGTAGCTTGAAGAATTAGTCCGGATCTCTATGATTTGGGAACATCTGTGAACAGGGATGCTGAGTATTTGATTTTATAGTATATGAAATTTAATCAATCAACACATAGGTTTTGAAAATGCCGCCGTCAAAAAGAGTAAGAAATGTTCTTGCAATTAAAGAGAAAATGGAACTGATTAAATCACATTTGCTCAGGTATTTTAGGGCTAGATAAACTACTCCTTTACTTGAAGAGCATCACAGCTAACCAAGGTTCAATTATATGTAAAGAAATGATTCAACGTGACGAGGAGAATTGAATCTCTGATGATTTTCCATTTATTTTATCCTATTACAATATATGTACATATGTATATAATATCGTCAAATCTTTACAATGATTAAGATTAATCTAAAGATGATATAAAATCAGGGCCTATATTCTATACAGGTGGACAGGATGATAGATTTCCACAAGATTTCAATATTCTCTATGAATCCGGAACATTGTAGAAATAATTTTCCAAAAAAATAAAATCTTAATAAAACTTTTAATGAAAATAAACAGACTTTTCGCCTTAGGGATGAGTTCATTCAATAGCTTTACTACAAATTGTTGTAATGCCTGCTTGGACTGCTTCAGTATAAGCTTTTGATCTTATCAACATCTATCAGACTATGCTTGGTATTGCACTCATGGTCCTTACACCTATTGATGTGATGAGCCCTCTTACTACTACCACAATAAGAGGGAATCTTCTTATACCTTTAATCAAAAACTATTGTTTCTTTCATTTTATAATAGTGGATTTAAAACAAAATCTTCTTCTTCAATTTGTTATATGTTCCTGTTCCTGTTGCTGTTAGTGATATTGCCCCATGGGGGTGATGGGGTTCTAGTTTTACTGTTATTACTGGCATTCCTTCAGTCTCGTTGCTGTTGCTGTTGTTAGTGTGTTTTTATTTAATTTGCATTCGTCATGACAACAGTTTGATCGGGGCGAGGTTTGCTTGTTTATATGATACCTTTTTTTATCATTATTCCTGAAAGTATGCTACGCTTGTTTTTGACAACAACAACAACGATGAAGACGTTGCCATGCGACCTTCTATTACCTGCTACTTAATATGTGTGTTCATCAACTTTATTTTATGTTAAACAGAAAAAATGGAAGTTTGTAGTTTTTCATAGAAATAATACTTACATATATTGTAGAAAGGAACAAATATTTAATTTATTAAATTGAAAATATTTGTATATACATACAAACATACTATAAGCATCGAATCTTGGCTAGAGCTTATCATGTTATTATGTGTTTTACAAAACCAAGTATCATCATTAGATGGAACTGTCTCAATTCACTTTAATACCAGGTTATATCAGACATCAGTACATCCAGTATATGTACATATCTGATTGTATCTAAATACTACATAAAATAAGCATATCAAATAGGTATGTGTCTCTGTGTAAATAGAGGTTAACCAACAAGTGATATTGGCTAATGGAAGTGTCCAGGCATTCAAGTTTCATATTGACTACATAGATTAAGCAGTCTTTAAAGATTTGCAAGGGATAACCCAAGCAAAATTCTTTAAAAACTCAGAGATTATCGATTATAGAGAAGTTAAGAAAGAAAAGAGCAGCTCTTGATATGATAGCAATGCCTTATAATATCCAATTTATTAGCTTGTTCTCTTTCAAAATATTAGCAGTAGTATAATAACAAAGTCAAGAATTTGATCCGATCATAAGGTCGAGATTCATTTCATAAGAATCTATAAAGTCAAATCGATAGTCGAGATTACTTGCATCTGATCTGAGTTACGTTCTTTTCGCATGTCAAAATATTCTCTAAGGAGTGTGAAATTGAGTTTTTTTTTATTACAATAATGGGCCTTATGGTAGAAGCTAAAAGATAAGCCCTATAAGAAGACTGATATGTATAATAAAATCGTAAACATTAAATATTTTATCAAAAAAAAAAAAAAACAATTTGGGCTTGGTATATAACACATTTGGTACAAAATATACCTACTGAGTCGATTTTAATAATAAGGAAAATATGTTTATTTTAGGATTAGGTTTTTGCAAAACCACGCACAAAAACTTTTATGGTTTTTTGTTCAGGCAGGACAATGTCTGCAATAGAGGTCTGCATGACGGCAAAAAAAAACTACGTTCGAATCAACAATGTTCAATATAAACTGAGTGAAATAGAATGTGACGCCGAAATAATTCGATTGAATTTTTGCACTGACGTCAGACTCAGTCGCACAACAACATTCACACAAAGATGCATGCATTGAATGAGTGAGAAAGAGAGAGATTGATTTCGAATTAATTCGAATGCCTTCATTTTTTTTTTTTTTTTTTTGCATAAGAACAAAGGGCTGTTGCTGTGCAGAAGGAAAAGAAGAAAGAAAACAACAAAACCGCCATTTGTAGTACGCATATACATACACACAATCATTTACATACGATTGCGTCTTATTTCTCCGCTCATTTCCTTGTACGATCGCGCGCGCTTCTCTCAAATCAAACGAAAATTCGAATTTCGCATTTCGTTTTGCACGCTAATTCTTTCGAACTCATTTCACAGAATGCAGACGGCTTTCGAACTCGAAAACACAGTCGCATACATATTCATTTATTTCAATTCAATTCGAGTTCATTCCATTGGACTTAAGTTGTGAGGGAAGCCACGCCACGCAGATCTCTAGTATGCAAGTCCTCTAGTCATTATTAATATATTACTTAAAATAAATTTAAAGTTCTATTTTTATGGTTTTAATTATTCATTTTGTATATAAATTTTCTTGAATTAATTTAAATGAAGAATTTTACTAATTTTTTCTCTCTTCATATATTTTTTTTTTCTTCAATTTTTGATAAATTTTAGAGTCAAACACAAATTTCCAAAGGACCAAATCTTCAAATCTTTTTAAACAAACACCAAGCAAATCAAAATGTCGGACCGTAAAGCTGTTATTAAAAATGCTGATATGAGCGAAGAGATGCAGCAGGATGCTGTCGATTGCGCGACACAGGCATTGGAGAAATACAATATTGAGAAGGTAAGTACATAAACAATGATACCTATATATTATCATACATATATATAAAATAATTGGTGGGTCCAAATGAATTTGAATCATTTAGTTGTAATAATAAATACTTACAACACATGGAAATACACTTAGAGAAATTCAGTCTCTAGGTTTATCAGAAATACAATAATTATGCCAAGTAAAGTGTGAAGTCATTTTTGGTATGATAAATGGTTCTCTATTAGATTTTTCTTCCTACAATAATTTTTTTTTAAATTTATATAAGATTTTCAAGTTTTATAATACCTATATATACTTCTTAGTAAGCAGCGTATTTACTGCTTAGGGGCAAGTTCTCTGTTACAATTTAATAGATGCTTAAAAGATGCTTAGCTCTTTAATATCAGCGTATAATTCTTATCTTTTAGTAGTAACATTTGACCAATTTTATAGTTTCGAAGTGTAAAATTTTGCTAATTAGTTGTGTTTCATCATCAAATATTTTTAATAAATTTATTTGATAAATGAGGAATTGTGGAATGTGAACCACACTTCCTTTTTCTCTCAACACTCATCACCCGCCATTATCGTTCCATTACTTCTCAAGTAATAATTAATTAGAGTGTGTTATGCATCAGAGTAAATAGTAGGGTTATTGTTAGGGATGTAACGATTCAACACACTGATTCTGTTTGGTTTTAGCGAACTCATTTCATAGTTTAATGGTGGTACTCCATACAGTGCAGGTTCGAATCTTGATCAAGTTGAATGTAGTTTTTTCATTATTGTCATTTTTTCCCAAGCATAGAATTTCTTGAACTCTATTCGCTTTTCATACTTAGTTCAAGAAAAAGCTCTTGGATTCAACAAATACTGATAACGATTATTGTAGTAAAAAATCAGCCATGCCAACGAAAAGATATTGATATCAACACTTCTTGCTCAGGATGAGCATTCATGTGTGACAAAGGCTACACTTCTTGGTGGATACTTGTTTTCCGAATAGTGTCGGACAAGCAAACAGACGACTCTTAGCTAATAGATTTTATGGCTTCTTTAAAATAATTTAATGTCCATAAATTGTCAATAAATAATCAGCAATGTCGTTATATCGGCCTGGTGACTTAAAGCCTATTGTGTGTGTGATGCTTAGTCTTGGGTTGGCATGACTTGATAGCCGCCTAGTCTAGACAGCAGGCTAACATAGTAGACATCATTCTCAGGGTCTTCAGGAATGGGAAATTTATTTCAGAATATTTTATTTATTTATAAATTTTACTTTTAAATTCAATTTTTACCATAGAATAAAACAAAAAGAATAAACAGAAAAATTAATATTCATAATGCAAATGATTCCGATTCCAATTAAAATTTCTTTTTGTTTTTTCATTCTTTTCATTATGCACATTAACATTCATAATTGTTGTTACAATATACAATTTTTATGGTGGGTTTGGTATTTGTTTATGAAATACCATTGTACTTGGTATGTTGTGCTTTAATAACAGATTATAATAATGAAAGAAAAAAAATGATAATAAAATAGAAAAGAAAAGAAAGGGATAGGAGAGGAGAGGAAAGGGAAGGGGATGTTAAATGAAAAGAAAGTTAGAACAATGTGAGATTCATATTTAGTTTTTGTTTCTATATTGGTTAGTGGGAGGAGGAGGAGGAGGAGAAGCAACAGAAAAGAAGGAATAAAGAAGGTCATTATGCGTAAATGTATTGTTGTTATTTCACTTGTGTTAAGTACTGTTTGTCACAATATTCTACTGTACTTATGAAAATATAGAATACTTTAGTCAATTGGGACATTGTTTATATCAAAACATTTGCTACTTTCTCTATGCTACTACTGAGACCAGGACGTATAGTCTATCCATCCTTAATATGCGGATCAGTCAACGTAGGTAGACTATGTAATGAAAAAGAGGAGACAGCAGAGCATTTGTTATGCCACTGTGAGGGCATTATATGGACTAGATTTTGCTATCGGGTGGCATGGAATACATGGAACCAAATGTATTTACAGATTTACCTTCAAATAAAGTTTTGGAATTCTTGATGAATACCAGCATCTCGGAGGAACTGTAATTAAGACGGAGGTTGTCACAATAGTCTAATATAATCTTCTATTCTCTTATGATGTTTCTTCATCTAAAATGAATGATGAATAAATATTTTATTTTTATTTTACCACATTAAACAATACTAGTCTGACTGGAGCCTTCGACACATGATTTAATTACATCTATATCTTAAATATTTATGTTATATGCAATTTACACTAAAGTACATCACGTTGATGGGGTTTTCCGTTTACACCGGATATTTTGCATCACGAACAGCTGTTTTTTGTTTTGGTTATACACACACGTGGAACTTGCGAGCACGTTGGTTAAATAAAAACTAAAAGTTTGTGAAAAATACATGATTTTGCAACATATGCAAATAATTCTTGCAATTCCCTTTTTTCATTCCGGATACTTATTTTATTAAATTGTTTTAAAAAAATTGACAATTTATTGTTTACTTAACAATGTTTTGAGCCATCAGCTGCTGGCAGCACTGTAGAAATGTCTAGAGAGACCATTATTAGTTTTCATATCAAGGCACATCAGTTCTTGATGCGACTATTGATCCGCATCACATTCTACAACAACAACCCCTGAATGACGTCATTTTCCTTGTGGTTGTTGTCGAATCTGATACGTATCAGTAGGCACATCAATGTTGATGTTGATGTGCTTTGGTGTAAATTGCATATTAGAGTACTTAAAAACATTATCAAATATGGAAATGTTAAGAAATGTAGGATTTCTTAATAGTTGGGATGGAATTTGGGAAACAAAAAGGGAAGCCTTGATGCTCTCCAAGTTCTGGCAGGAATCCAAAAGATGGTCTACATTCATGCTCCACAGAGAGGGAATGGTCGACGGGTTGTTCCGTTGAGAAGATGTTTATGGGTGTCCTGTGAGTGTCCAATGCGCAAGCGAATAAATGTACCGCATACCCGCCTCGTCAAGTTTTGGGTGTCATTTTTAGAACATGTCTGGTTGATGGCAGAATGCCAATGGACAGCTTTTTTGATCGAAGATGACAGGGGACAATGTTCTTTAAATGCTTGGAGTTACCCGGTGTAAAGAGCAGTAAGACGGGGCGTTACTGATATGCCGCAGCACATTCGTTTCCTTGTATTCCTTGATAACTCAAAGCCCAGAAGATGGTAATTTTAATAAATCTAAGAAATATGATAGAAGTTTATAGTTGAATTTTCAAAAGTAGTAAAGAACAAATGTCAAATCCACTATTATTGTATTATATACAATAAATTACAGTACAGGACATTAGTAACATACATATGTATAATTCCATAATTTAATGGTGTTTTTGGTTGCTATAAGTATAGTCAATGTAATTTCTTATAATGATTTATCTTCACTTGATGAATGATGAAAGCTTCCTGTTCATTGTATTGCTTTATAAGCAATCATCTTAACTTAAGGTTAACAAATCTCGTATTTGTAATAAGTAGCATCATCTGAAAATCGACTATTTTTAATTTTTTTTTATTAACAAGTGTCAAAATATTTCCAATCATACACAGTACAAATGAGTAATACCATTATAGCTTTCAGTCGGTATGATTTTTTCCGACATCTTCAACAATTATCATGTTATACATATGTATTTAAGAAAATGTATCTAAATTTTACCAAAATCTCAAAGAATTATACACCTATAACATTCCTAATGAATCACTTCATTCAATGGTGAAAATCGTATGAAAATCCGTTGCATAGTTTATGAGGTTATCGCGTTTAAACAGACAGGTCGATAGTGTGACCAATTTTCTTAACAAAAGTATTGTACTTACCTCTTCAGGAATTAAATACGTTATATATTAATATATTATGTCCAAATTGGACCCCCAAGAGTTCCGCTGTGCACTTACACAGTTTAAGATTCCTTGCTGTATATTTTTACTATTCAAAGAATTGGTGGGCAATACTATTAGAGCAAGAGCAGAGCAATGGCATTTTTATAGTGCACATGCGTTATATAAACATATTACATATATGGGAGGATATAACCATACTTGTACATTTATTTGAAATCAGCAGTAGTACGTAGTCCTGTTGCGCTTTGTTTTGTTTGTGTGCTCTTGTGGATAGTCACCTACTGCTGCCTGCCTTTGTCTCATGCCAGCGTGCCTGTATAACTTCCTGCCTGCCTGCCTGCTGATTTGATTGTAGTGCGTGCATTCATGCATTATGCTTGAGTTGTTCTGTTGATGAACTTATCAGGTGGTTATGGTGGTGTTGGGTGCTTTTAACATATAAAATATGTATGTATGCACATGGACGATAAATGTACAAGTATCTAGAATACATATATCATGACTGAGTGATTGACCGACAATTTTCATGCATTTTCATTGTATGACTATGGTTAAGTAGCATGTGGGTGGTATATATACACACACATCCATATATGTAAGTGGAATTTTCCGTTAATATGTCACTACCATTTTGTTTTTGTTCTTGTGTTGGTACTGTGTTGTGGTGTTGCCATTTTACGCTTTCAACTATGGTAATAAATGCAAAAGTGTTTTGTTGTATGTATTTTCTGCATAGTTGATGTTGCCCACACACACTCTCACATTCACACCACTCTGCATGCTATATAAAGCTTATCTTTATAGATACTCGCACGTGTGTGATGATGATGCTGATGCTGATGATGAGTGCACCTTATGTAAATTCAGATACGCAATAGCACCCACTCACACTTACGCATGCACTTACTGACGCATGGCCTCACATACCATACATACATATCTAGATACTATACACCTACATAAAATTCACATGTTGAAACATGTGCAGATACAACCTACACATTGCAGCATTGCTTTACTTTACTTTACTTTGTTGTGCTTTGCTTTTACCATTGTGGGTTACAGTTTATCTCCAGTAATTGTTTTGCTAGCCTGCGTCCTCGCTCATCTCATCTCTTCTCTATGCTTTGTCTTTTTTTTATTTCAACATTTGTATACTTCTTCATTATCAAGTTCTGTTGCTGCTGATGATGATGCTGTTGATGCTGCTGTTCATTTATTTATGTGTCTTCATTCAGTTGAATTTCATTGGATTCTGTTGCTGCTGCTGCTGCTGCTTCGTAGCCTTATTAAGTGTTGTTGTGTTGTCACACATTGTTGTTTGTTATACTCTAGTAGGTCAAAGTTTAACTACGATGGCCATATAGTGGGTGACTCCTTTTTGAGTCCATCCATTATACTCAATCCATCGGTTATACTCAAAAGAGTCGAGCAGAGCAGGCCTAAGTCCTCAAATCTCTCAATCTGCTTTCATTTCAAGATTTCAACTATGCCATTCATTAGCAGAATCTAAAAGCAATCCTGGTGTATAATTATCTGAATTTTATGTGTCCAATCAAGTTACAGTATTTCCAGTATTTATAAAACAAAAATCAAGACCAAGACCATACTTCTCCTCTAAATAGTGAGATGTTGATGTTTCATACCTAAGAAAATAAACTCACTTCTCTGGAGTTCAATGGTGTTCTCGCGGCCCGCACAATGTAACACGTATATAGGTTTCTTTTCGCAATTATTGGTTTTAGCATTTCTACACTATGAAATAGTTAAAGAAAAAGCTCTTGGACTCAACATTTGGTGTGCCTGAAGAGTAGTATATTTTTCAGTATTTATTTATTGCAGTATAGAAATAAAAACTGTTGCTTCAACGCAAAGTTTATGCATCCTGGGGATCATCATCTGAGGATAGAAAATTTGTATATAGACTGATCAACACAATGACGGGACGCTTAAAGAATTTCAACTAAATTCCAACACATCGAATTGGTCTAAGTACATATTTCGATGGATTGAGGATCATCACACACTCCAGTGTTGGCATTAATCCATTAATTTAATCAATTTTAGTCATATTAAATAATCTTAATCGGTTTTAAATCATTAATTGATTAATTTAAATATTTTTTGCTTTTGTTCAAACTATAGAATAGTCAATTCAGCAAAAGTGGAGTGTAGTTAATGGTCAAATAATCAAAAATTTTGATCAATAATTAATAATTTTTAATCATTAATCAAATTAACTATTGGCAAACACTGACTGACTCATCAACCTTTTATTTTTCACCAGATTCAAATTGGATTCTCTATTTATCTCAGTTTTCCTTGCGGTTTTTCTTATGGTATACTACATTGTACCACTACTTAATCCATATGAGTGTTGGGGGTGTTATTGGATTTTTAATTTTTACAAGGTTCCAGTTGGCTTTGCTTGCATGCAGTCCTCATTCATTAGTTTCCGTACGGTTGCTGCCCTTCATTTCTTCTAATCTCTTCTCTTCAATGTCCGTCGTCCAGTTATAGACAATACAACAATGACGTACGACGACGCCCTTTTGACTAATTTTTATGTTTGATTTCTTGCTTAAGCACAACATGCTTGGTCTGCCTGCCCTGCTTCTGCCTTTGACTCTGCCTCAAATGCCTTTGTGTATGCTACAGTTTTTGTTGTTTTTTTGTTTTGCTCTCATCTAATTGTCATACATTCATATTCAATTGAGGTATTTAGTATTTGCTTTTGCACACAATACTACAATAAAGAAAATAAGAAAGAAATGCAAATATTTTTTGTTAACTTATTTTGTATTCTTTTTTCTTTGCTTTGCTTTGTTTTTCATTTTTTTTTTTTTTTATGATAATTCTTTTCTGAAAGCACACGACGATGATGATGATGCTTGTTTAAATCCTCAAGTGTGTAAATATTATTTTTTCTTTACACACAATCACACACTCACAGGCAAAGGGTATACAATATGTGTGTACATAGTATGTATATTTGTGTATGATGTATATATGTATGTGTTGATGATGCAAGCAAAGCTACAATTTATACCAACCGACCGATGTCCCCATCATCTTCATCTTCACAGTCATCATCATCTCCATTATCATCATTCGACCCCCATGAGACTATCTGATTCTGAGATTTTACTACTTTTTGTCATTGTGCTGTTGGCTGTGTTGATGCTGCTACCACTTTACCTTGCCTTTGTTTTTTTTCACTCTTTTGTCACTCATTCGCTCACTTAGTCGCTTTGTCATTCATACAAGTTTATTGTTGTTGGAATGTTGTTGGATATGGTCACCTTTAATGCCCTTCGCCATATGTTGCGCTCAACTTAACAGCAACAGCATACTCGTAAGAAACCAACCAACAAATACACAATTAGTAACAAAAATCCAGTGGTGGACTAAGATGGCTTTCAATCAAGGGAGCTTCCAAAACAAAAGTTCTTAGCAATTCCACCAAATTTGAAAAAGTTTCCCCTTAAAAAGCCTCTTCAAATTTGTATAGATTCATGATCTAAAAGAGGTTTATTGCGTCGATTTGTGAGACTACATTATAAGTAAATCTTTGTAATCCACAGAGACCTAAAGATCGCCGTGATTAAATAGGAAAATTCATTAAACACAAGATTTAGACACATACAAGCAATTTGCTTCGAATTAAATGCTTGGATAAGAACTCCAAGTCTTCATTAAAGCGCAATTACACAATTGATTGCCTTTGATTCACGGTGGTGGGGTTTCATAAATCTGAAGAAAATCTCAATATTTCTGCAAGTGGGGTGCGGCGCATCCACAGACTTAAGAAAAATCGAAATGAAAATTTGGTCTTGGTTACTTTGTTCCATATTTTGATAGATGAATTTCTTTTATTAAAACTTTTTCCTATTCCGTCTTCATTTGTTTAAAGTTTCCAAATTTTCGTTACATATTGAATGCACGGCCCTTATTTTGTTATGGGTCCCTGGACACCCCAGCAGCATAGTCCGCCTGTGTAAAAAAAAAAAATAAATGAAAAGTTTTTTGTGTTTGCATTTTTGTCATCATTTGTCATCGTCGTTGTCTCGTGTTTCTACTGTTGCGCTTGTTTCTTCATTTATTTATTATTTTTATTTAATGTTACTTCTTGTGTTGATATTTGCTTTGTTCTTATTTCTTTTCAACAGAAATATGTGTATCGCTTTTTATGGGTTTTAGACTACCCTTTTTTATGTACATGCATTTTAGATAGGAATTGTATTATTCTTTAGTCATGTTGTTTATTTGTTAACTTATCTCCAAAGAGGAGACGAGACTTTTACCCAATATTCCCAATATTATAAATGGAAATGATAGATAGTAGTCACGTCATCAAACTCTCTTCATAGAGCTTAATAATTATATATATTGTCTTTAAGAAATTGTACAAAATGTCTTCAATGAAAGAATATAAACTTAAAATTGAAAATCAAGTCTAGAAAGTTTCAATTTTGGTACATAATACAATAATAAGTTTGTTTTTGTGGTCCATGAACCCTTAATTCTTTTATTCAATTTACCTAGGGAGAGGCCCTGCCTATGTGAAAGGTATTTAATATTTGTTAAAATAGAATTTAAAGTAATCAATCTAGAAGGAGATAAGTGGTTTCTTGAAATGTTTGGTATAAAATCAAGGCAATAATAACAATAGGTAATAGCATCAAATCTCACTGATTTGTACTAGGCGGGTTAAATACAAATTTATTCTTTGACTTTGACTTTTTTATATTAATAAAGTTTATATGTTTTTCATTCGGACCTAATTGAGATTAAATTTACTGTACCCCCTTTCAAATGATCATATGAAAATTTTGACTCAGTTTTTGCAACAACCTCGATTTTCGCAACTGGCTCAATTTCTGTTAGTTGCTTTAAAGGACTGATATTTTGGACTGCGTTTTCTTGCCATTTACTTGGTTTTTGGTACTGCACTGCAGTCTCACGAAGTTCTTGAAGTTTTAAAATGTCTGTGGTTGGAAGACAATTTCGTTCAGGATGTAATTGTCGATGAAGCCTTGAACATAAGAAACAGTGCTTTCAATTTCTTCTACTTATGTCGTTTGCTTCCTTGCTTTTAATATGAGGCAGACTCATGGGCGTTATCCGGAACGAAATCGGTTTCTTTGACTTTATCTTGGAATTTTTTCAGAAAATCATAGACAAGATTTGATGCATTTGATATCTTCTCTCCACAAATTTTTAACATGCGAATACCATGAATTTTTTTTTAAACTAAAAACCACCCGTTGAACGTATTCACAAGATCTTATTGCTACACGTCTTTCTGGTCCAGATTCCGCATTCGCAACAAATTTTCTGGATTTATTCACTTTATATTCTTGGCATATTGATTCAATAGAGATGCCCTAGTATTGTAAGTCTGTTCAAACTTCCATATCCATAACGATAATAATCCAGACCTGGATTCCAACAGAGTTTTCGACTAGCTAGCAAAGGCCCAGAATGTGATGGGGCTGTTAACTAATTCTCTGTTGGGACAATGCCGGACAATTTATTTATTTTTTTTTTTTAAGCAACTAACCTAATACCATCGTCTCGATTACAATTCCATACAACTTATATCCAAAGAAAGTAACCTACATATGACTAACCTCCCCTACTCAGTCGTCACCTATCTGTCCCATGCTACTGCCGCATCAAAACCCATGCTACCATGGCCATCCATTCGCTAAAAAACACTTCTATATAATTCTAACACAGACTACTACAACGGGTATGATCGTTTTGCATTTCCTCGAATAGAGTGAGAGCTCATACTAACATAAAAAATAACCTAGGATATCCAACTGCGCTTGTTAGTTTTTCCTTTCATTTCTTTAAAACTTTCACATTTCTTAAGTTACAGGAAAGTCTTTGAATATTCTCGTATCGCTTCTATTGCCTAGAAGGTTGTTACCTAAATATTACTTAGTATGTTGTTATGGCATCTAAACCTAGTGATCTGATCACAATTGTGATTGGTATGCTTAATTCTAGGTGTAAAATTGAGTGTTTAACTTGAGCTTTTTAACTTTGAATTTTTAGGTGGCCCTCGGCTGTGTCTGTCTGCTTGTTTCTTTCTTGATGTTTCCATTAATTTTACTAGGGTTGGGGGTCCTGTCCTAGCGGGAGTGGCAGGGTTGCCCACCGTTTTTTGTTTGTTTAAGTCGTGCATACCTTAAATACCAATTTCCATAAGAAGAAAATTTCTTGAAAATATTTTTTTTAGAATTTTCTTTATAAGTTTTTCTTTTCTTTGTTTTCTAATGTTTTTTTTTGTTTTTTTTTTGTTGTTTTTTGTTTTGATAAAAACTTTTCCACGAATTTTTTCGTAATTCCCTTGAAGGTATTTATTTTCCATGAAAAATTTCTTGTTGTATATTTGATGATGCCTGACTGCCTGCCTGCCTGGAAGGCAAAATTAAAATAGCAACAGCGTGATGTTGTAATTTAAGGACTTACTGATGACTGAATGACTAACTGAATTTGGTTGATAGTCCCTTCCATGAAATTAGGAAAGTATTGGGAAGGGAGGTGGAGAGAGAGAGAGAGAGAGTAACATTTTTGTTAGAAATTCAAACTTAAAATTGGCCTAAAGCATTTGTTGTTGTTGCTCTGTTACTCTGTTATTTTCCACCTAGCATAAATATGTATGTTTGTGTTTGCCTTTTTGGCCTCTTACTCTGATGACTGACCACCACTACGCCCTGGTAAATGTGTTTAGTCATTTCATTCAGTTCAATGAAACAATGAGTGGGTATTAAGAAAGAGACACAATGATATGTATATAGAGAGAGAAAGCATATGTGTTGTGTTCTGTAGATGATGATGCTTCATTTATCTTATTTTTTTTTGATGATTTATATACGAGGTTTGTCCCAAAACTCTCATGTATTCTGTGACTCCTCCCGAACTTTCATTTCTGCTTCAGTTACCGAACGAACATGTTAGTTCGCGGTTTGCTTGTATTACATTACAGTATGTATCTTATTGTACTCACTCTACTTTTGTTTCTGTGTGTACAACCTTTTTAATTATGTATCCTGACATCACTCATCCGTTTAGTTATTCGTTTGTCCATCCATTTATCATCTAGCTACATACATACATATCTATCTGCTTGTGTTGGATGATGTGTTTGGTGTTTGTCGGTCCATCGTGTTTTGTGACGCTAATTTGATTTGTCATTTCATTATAATATTTTCAAACAATATTTCATTAAAATTGCTAATTTTTTAATGAACACAAAGGAAAACAACCAAACCAAACCAAAAGCAAAACCAACCAACTAACTAACTTCCTTCCTCCATCATTCCTGCCTTCCTTTCTACTTAGTAGCTATTCTATTTCAATCTGTTTATTAAACTATCCAACACAATATTGTTCGTTCGCAATAAAATGCAAGTTGGCAAGCAAGGATTCAAAGTGTTCGTTCCGTTCATTCCCCATCCATAATGTATAAAAATAGAAAGGTAGCGATAGATAGATAGATAGATAAATACTAAAAGCACAGTGTATATATAGTATGTCAAAGTGAAATAATTGAAAGAGGAAATATGTTTGTGTTTGTGTGAAATTGCTAGCGAAAGACAAAAAGGAAATTTAGGGGCGGAAAATACTAGTTGAATGTTTTTGTTTTCTTTCTGTATGTGTGTGTGTGTGTGTATGATTTATGATAATCAAGAACTGAACTAACAGAATATTGTACAAAAAAAAAATATAAAAAGGAAATATGATGAAATAATCAATAATTGAATTATAAAATCCTTTTAAGTCATAAAGGAAAACATGCTTGCGAGCGATGCCTCTTGGCATTATGACAGCACAAATAATTGGAAGTTTGAAATGCTTTCTACAAATAATGTATTCAGTATACATTTTTTATTGTCTAATAATGCAATTAACCGTTACGTGGCATTTGGACTTTATTAGTTCTTAGAACAATTTAACTTTAATATAGTGTTTATGCGACAGCCGAAACGATTTTCACAGAACGATTTCAGTTCGTTATATGAAAATAACGACGGATTTGAAATGTCCAATTATTGAAGTCGCTTCGCGTGTTCAGAACGAACTGAAACAGTGTGTGTGCATGTGTTCTGAGTCAAGCTGGTCTCAGTGAAAACCGGATAATAGAAAGAAAGTGAGATATAATATAAGTACATAGTTATTATTATTTAATCAATTGTTTAAATGATTCTTAATGACAGCTTGATTCCTGATTTATATACCAGGCAACTCCATTAATAAAGTGCTATGACTGGATTTGCAAGACTTGCACTCTCTTGCGCTCGGACTTGGCAGCATTTACCCAGATCTGTGTATTGTGCCTCTATACGAGGACATTGATTTGGGTACTCTCAACTATGCACTTTAATCTTAAGAGAGATATAGAGAGAGAGAGATTTTACTTCACTTGTTAAGAAGCTAATATAGCCTAGTCAATATGGTGTGTATGTTTTACACATAAGTGAGCCTCTGATGTAGAAATAAACACAGATATTGCACTTTCTAAAAATGGGAGCTTTACAGCTGAAGGGGTACTCCTGTATATTCAAACATTCCATCGTTTAGTCCTTCAGAACTCAAGCAGTTAGTGATATTCCTGGATCAAATTATTATAACGCAGTTTAGTTATTAGTATTGTATATGTTAAAGCAACCAGAAACTGAAATTTTCGAAACACAATCTTAGCAGGTTTCTGATTATAAAAACCTATTAGCTATTTTATCTGAGTTCACTTGCAATCAACCAGCCACCTACCAGTTATTGCAACATTACAACATCTGACATTTGATTTTGCGAAACAGTAACACCATTATGCAAGTAAAATGACAATTAGGAGCAATAATTAAGTTCTGCGGCAGACCACAACACATGACACAAGTTTTCATTTATTGCTAATTAGGAAACCATCCAACCAGGTAGACCAATGTACTACAATATTGGGGTCTCAATTAGTTTCTTCTTGCATGCATGCAATATACATAGGTACATATATAGTACGATTATGCAGCCGGACATTTGTCCTGCTCATGTATGTAAAGGAAAGTGTGTCATCTCTTGCACTTAGACTGTGGTCAATCTTAGATTTACATACATATGTAGGTACATTCACGTACAGTGTCGTAAACAGGATAATGATAAGGTATCTTTAGTTAATATCATTGGGCGCTCTGTGCCTTTGAAACCAAACCATGTGTTTGAAGAAATGTTTTACGAGAAAATGGGTTAGTATTCCGGGAACTGAATGCTTACTCTATACGGCTATAACAGAAGAGTTGGTCTTGAGAGCATGCATCCTTTGAGTCACTATCGAATCATCTGTCAATATTCGAAACCTCTTCTTTGCCATAAATTTTGGATCCTTTCGGTCATTAAATAGGCCAAAACAGTATGTCTATCAACATCTTGCTTTCTGTTTCCAGTCCTGAAAGGATAATGAGAGACACTGACAGCCCTACACACTCATCCGACCCTGATCCTGGTCTATGTTTGTATTCTTTAGCATTACACTGTAGGCGGCGGTGCCATTTGCAAGTGTTCTGTTGAAAACTGTTGATAATGAATAAGAAGGCTAACTAACCACAATGCTTCTTCCCATTAATACTACAATGCAAAATAGAAGAAGAGAGCTCAGAACAGCAACAGTAAGAAGTGAGAGTGTTGAGAAAATTGCATTGAATGCTCATTAAGTGGGTGGTGAGTGAGTGAATGCATGCATGGATTTGTCCAGGCAAAGGGCAGGCTTACCACAACTCAAAACGCGCCACTGACGACTATTCCATGCATGAATGATTTTCTCTGCTTTGCTTTTTGGTCACATGTACGCACTTGGTCTCTATGGTCTCTTGTTTGGTGTCTGTCATTGTCGTGTGTCTCATGTGATACAACTGCACAATATAAGTTGAGGAGCGAGCAAGTGAAGCAATAACGAAGAGCCTTGAATGCGGTCGGTCGGTCGGTCGTTTGTCGAGTTTAGTAGAACAATTTCCTTTTCTGTCTTTTGCATTCTTTGTCATCGTCTATTATGATAGTTCGTTCGTTCCTTGTTCATGGGAATGCGCACATTGATAGAAATAGGGGAGAATTAGGTGTGGGAGTATTATTTTTCCATATGTAACTATGCAAATGATAACGTAATGCAACGCAACGCAACGTAACGTAACGATGTAACTAATAACCAATCAAGTATATGACAATGAATTGTGGTTAAGAAGGCCAGGTTAGGCAAGACCATAACGAACCAAGACCAAGAACAAAGGCAATGACGTTGCCATCATATATGCATATACATACAAGTATGTACATATACTCGTGAGTGTTGTGCTGATGAAGTGATAATAATGATGAATTGTTTGTTATAATGAGGAAAGGAATGGAGGCTATCCATTATTAATACCATATTGGTAGTAGAGAAGAGACCGATCACTGTGAAATGTATTGCAATTCTTAAAATTAAGATAATCTCTATGCATACCTGATTATCGTATCTCATAGAGACCAGAGAACCTAATGCCTTCTATTTTATTCTAGGCCATTTCTATATGGCAAATATATGAGTTGATTTGTAATGTTTTTGATTGTTTTTTTTTTTTTTTTTATTATTTTTCTTTATACTTTTCCATACTTTTACCTTTTCATTCATACAATTTTCCTTTTCACGATTGATTTCCCTTTAAGAAGCTTTTGTGTGTTGTTTCTTCAAAGATTTTCTTTGTTGTTATTCATTCTGTCATGAATGGAAAGCTTCTTCTTTTATTTATTCTTATTTTTCTTATGAATTTTCTTTTATTATTGTTTAATTTGATTTTCATCAGCATTATCAACATTAACCTTTCTTTCAATTTAACCTTTCAAGTGAATGAGCGACGAGTTGATTAAGGATTTATCTTCAATTCTATTCTATTCTGTTCAGTTCTATTCTATTCACTTTTCACATAATGAAATCTATGTGTCACCTGAAAGTATGCTATGAAAAAATGTATTCTATTTTACTCTGACAGTGTGTGTGTGTGTGTGGTACTTGAGTTTGTCATTTTGTCTCTCATAGCATGATGTTTGTAACACTAAGAAGAGAGTGAATAATGTGGTGTGTCTGATTTCATAAGATTCATTTTCACGAAGTTATTGGAAGAGATATTGTGTTCTGACATACTATAAAAGATGTCACTTCACATGCTGTTTTCTCTCAATATTTAGAAGTCTGAAACTTCAATTCAATCGAAGTGGTTTCTGAGATATCACCACATAGATAATTTGTAAACTGAATTCTGACAAAAGTAAGTAGTAACTGAGTATTTTCACATACTCGTACTATAAATTGCTCTTATACTTTCCCAAATGTCAACTCGGTAAATTAGTTTAAAATGGAAAATTATGATAAAAAAATATTCATACAATTTTGGTCCAATCGTTGTCGGTTTGTATAAATTGGTTTAGGTATGGAAGATTCCATAATATGTCTCCATACTTAATTGACAATTGATTTACATTTTGTCTGAATCAAAGCAAATTTCTCAGTTTTTGAGCTTTGCCAGACATCACTGAAATATGTCACCTCTTCATATCGATTACTGAAAGAGTAACATTTATTAAGGAAAGAGACCCGGGACTCTTCGTCCCATTTTGCCCTTAGTTTAGTAGGTTTGCCCCAATTCAAATTTCTCTGTCATTAAAACTGCTCTAAAAATGTGTATTTGTGTGTAAGGTTTTTAAGTTGCGGTGAATCCAAATGAATATTTTATTATGTATCTTATTTTAGCTTTCTTATACTTATATAGTATTTTCGATATTTCTTTTCCTTGCTTCCTTGCTTGCCTGCCTGCCTGCCTTCCTGCCTTGCTTGCTTCTTGCTACTTTGCTTGCTTGCTTGCCTTGTGCTTTATTGTGCTGTCAATTACTACTTAGCTAAGTTGCTTTAACCTTTGTTCCTCCATATTCATTCTATTTTCTATAAATAAAGCTTTCGTGGCACACACACACACACACACACACACACTTGCCACATGCATACAAAAGATTGTTATGTTTATTGTGGTTGGTTTAGTATTAGATTGAAAATATCACTCAGTTGATTTGTTTCTGAACTGCCTGCCTGCCTGGCAGCCGCCTTCATTGCCTTCGTCCTTCTTACCAATCGTTTTAGAATATCTAAGTATCTATATATACCAACGTTGCTTGCTGCTGCTGCTGCCGTAGATTACCTGTTCGTGTGCTGTGTGCTGCTAGTATTTTTATTGCATAATAAATGTTTCTTTGAACGAATAGCTGGATCACCCAAATTCCGCCCATCATCTGAGAAGTATGTGTGTAGTGTTGCTTTGTATCTATGTGGTGTTTACTGTTATAGTGCGTGAATCAATGTGTGTGTGTGGACTGCGCGTGTTTGTAAATTTGTTTTGTTATTTTGGCCAATAATAACAATAGAAGTAGAATATAATAAAGTCGAGAGAAAAGAATACATACCATATAGAGTAAATTATTATTGTAGTAATGGGTGTGGGTGGGTGGGGTTAGGTGTGAATTTGTTTGTATTTGATGGTTACTTGAATTATGAATGTATCTGTACGAGTATGGTTACTATCTATTCACAAACGAAGGCCAAACTTATGTAGGCTAGGCTAAGGCTATACCTGAAAAACAACCAAAATTATTCAAAATTATACTTGCACACGCTCGCTCGCTTGCTCTCTCGTTCCATTCAATTCATTGCTTTCTTCATGGGCGCATCGAGGGGCATCGAGATTGCATCGATTGCCCTAGACACTCTGGACGTAGACTTTATCTACTCAGTTTATCGATGAAATAAGTACTAACTATTATTTATTTACAGGAAATTCTAGATTTATTCCTCCCTAGGGAGGTCATGGATACAATGTCCATGACTTTCTTTTTCTTTTTACACTCACTCGCTCCGTTTTCCCCTTCTGATTCACTCACTCATTTCCTGAGTCTGTCAAATTATTTACCATTCAATTTTTTATTTGCTTTATTCACTTAGTTTCATGGGCTTTTCTCCTACAACGACCAGCACCACCAGCACTTTACTTTGCTGTTGTTTTTCTTTTGCAAACTTAATCCTCCATTGTGTTTTTTGATGGGAATGGGAGGAGGGTTAATAATTAAATATTTATTTAGGATTTTGTTGTTTCCTGCAAAAATAGAACAAATCATCAAAAGAAGAAGTATACAATAAGTAGAAACTCTCTCATCTGTTGTGTTCCCCTTGTTAGATATGGTAGATGTGTATACCCAGTAGAGAGTACCTCTTACAAATATGCATATGATCATGATATTTGTAAAACATATTTTAAAGAAGACCCCATAATGTTTTTTTTTTTTTGTATCGGAAGTGAAGCATCGAAAACCTACCCGGTCTACAACCGGAGTGCGGGACTTTAATCCGCTAAACACTCCCGCCCCTCGTCCTATCGTCCTCCCGGAACTGTCATTAGATAATACGTCGGGAGGACCCCATAATGTGTAGGAGATCATTTACCCAATATCATAAATATCATAATCTAATGTCAAGACGAATATGCCCATAGGTAGTGTTATAGTTAGAATGTTCAAGCAACAGGTGTCTGTTCTTATTATATAACATAGATAATTACAGGTATTGTCCGTAATAAGTGAGTGTCACTGAGGAAGAGACCAATCAATGGCTTAATAGAAGACCAATAAAATCTTCTCCTTTCCTTAAGACACTATGTGCTTCTAGGGCTCTTTGATCACTTGGTTTTTTTTTTTTTTTTTTTGTTTTAACAAAGTTGGAAGTTCAAATTTCTCTTAAGCCCTTCCCCCTTCCACTTGCAGATACAACCAGAGTCCAATATGAGTACTATGTTAAGTCAATGCTTTCATCGTATTATATCTAATCATCTGTAACGACGACGATGACGACGACGACGAAGTTGTGTGTTCCTGTTAATGAATTATTATCATCAGCAGAAGTAGCTTATTTTCTTCCATCCACCTTTCCACCTTCCTTCCTTCCTTCCTTCTATCGTTCTAACTTTGTTAAATATTGTATATAAAAGAAAATTGAATTAATTTCTTTTAAATACTTACATTGCTCTTCTTCTTTTTAATCCTACTTACTTTGGGCTAGGGCCTCTGGTTATTTGTTGTGAATACCAAAGCTTTGATATTGTATTTGATTATATACTACATAGTATTCAAGAAGGAAAAGGAATAGGGAGTGGGCAAAAGAATGAAGATTGATAGAAGAAAAAAAAAATCTCGCTTGAGGTGTAATTTTTTGTTTAAGATTCTTTCTTCTTCTGTTTGCCGCCACCGCCACACAAAGAGTAACATACATACCAACATATACAAGAAGTTAAGATGAATGATTGTTGGGAGAGGGTGATGTAAAGAAGTGGGTGAAAATGGAAAGGAAGAAAAAACTGTTGCTTGTGCTGCTGTGTTGTGTTAATGTACCTTCGCTTAAGTAAAAAAGGCGCTTGTAATTTCTTAGTGGTTTTCCTTTTCTTCTTTGGACAGGTGTAAGTGCTTTTATAATAATTTGTTGTTTGTTTGTTGGTTGTTGTTGTTGTTGTGGGTTGTAGGTCCCTAAAGCGTTCCTTTTTATACCATTTTACATATTCTTTTTATTCTTGATTGCTGCTGCTTTTGTTGTTGATTGTCTGCTTATTGTGTTGGTGGTTCTTTATTTTCCTATGATGCCATTATCCATATTTTGAGCTCAGACTCAACTTTTTGTGAGCATGTACATATGTTAATTGATGGCACTGTGGGTGGATATTGGATATTGTAAGTAGAAGAGGTGCTGTGGGTGGGACACGTGTTGCTTAACATATTTGTGTCCTAATGAGAGGCATTGCTTTGTTTTGGTTTGGTGAAGTTCCCTTTAAGTATACAAATGGAATTGAATTAAAAGAAATAAATACTCTTGTATATCCCTCTATTAGGCATTTAGTCATGACCTAACACTCAAATGAATCCCAGGACATGATGTAGGGACATAATGATTGATCAAGCATTAAGCTTACCAGTTATTTTTATGTAGGCATCTTTTTTGTGTTTTAATAAATCATTATCAATTGATGGAGAGGGGAGGAGGGGGAGAAAATGTGAGGATAACAAAGCTCAGAAGAATGCAAAATGTTTCATGGAGTTTTGTTTTTAAAAAAAACTATGAATAATATTTTTATATATTAATTTAATACCTGCTTGCTTATAATATAGGTAATGATGCATGATAAATTTGAAAATAGGGATAGGTGGGGGGATCGTGAGCTGCTTTGTACTATCCAATTTCGATCCCAGAGGTCACCCTAAGCCTCTAAAAGCCAACTAAGGAGTCAACGAACAGAGCCAGGTCCCCCAAAGGACATTATGTCAAGCTACTCAAATTCTCGAAGAACGGTTTCCCGAAAACTCAGGTTCTTCTATCAAGAAAAGCAGGGCAGTCACATAGGAGGTGTTGCTGGATACTCTTCCATTCCTCCTCATCTGCACAGCTACGACAGAAGTCATGATATGAAACATGCATCCTTTGGTCCATCATCCCGATTATGCAGTGCCCTGTTAGTACTCCCGTTATCATCCAATTATGTATATTTTTTTTGTTTTGTTGATAGCAAAATCAAAGTGTTCTAGGCACTGTGCAGCCAGTACGTGAGGCACCTTTAGAATATGTAAATTTGAGATGTTTACTTTGTTCAGGTAGGTTTTCTGTGCAAAAAACAACCCCCTTCTCGTTCAATAAAGTGGCAAAGTGATTGTTACTGTGTAACTACAAATATGTAGGTACATGAGCCGCCTCATGAGAGGCAAAATGCTTTTGATATTGGTTCAATATGACAGTGTGAGCCAAGAACTTGATTCGGTCAATATTTGCAATTGTGTTATGGCATCTGCCATAGCAACACTCTACAGTATGCAAATGTGAGAAAGGCGTAACTGGTTCGCAAGGAATATCACAATATAATATGAGTAGAGGAGAATTGTTGACATTCTGTTTGAAATTCTTTTCACGCCTAAATAAAGATTTATAAAAGTTCAACACTTTTTTTTTCTCTCTTCTTCCTAGCCATTCTTTTAAATGGCTTCCTTAGTCATATGCAGGAAAAGAAAACTCTATGCTGCCGATTAGGTGCTTATATCTATTGAATATAGATCTAAATCATGCTAGATTTAAACATAAATACAGAAAGACATAAACCTAAATCAAAGCACATTTCAATCGCTCTCGAATATGCTGTGCTTGCATACAGGGAGTACATACCCTGCAGTATGAGTCCCTCAACTAGTTTTGGACTAGTCCCTTTGTTACCAGCACTGGAGAATTTCTATCCTCAAGTACTGGTTATCATTGCCGCCGCATAGCATACCATTCCTTTAGTTTTTCGCTAGTCCCGTTTCACAAATTTGTTGCTAGTCCCATTTCAGAATAATTAAAAACTGTTCAATTGACATTTCAAAATAAATTTAATCAACTATTATTTTTTTACCTATTGCTTAAGTCTAAGAAATTCATTACAGATAAGAGAAAATAAGGAAGTAGATGATTTAAAGGTGGGGATCATCCGCTATCGACTCTGACTGCTTCTTGGGGAAAACCCTTCTTATTAAGGTGTATTGCTTTCTGAAGCAGGTCTTCGGATGATACGTTTGCACTGTCACATGAAATTGATTTTGAAAAAAAAAAAAAAACAAATGCATTTGAATATTTTAGTGTGTGATTGTAATATGTTACCAAAAAGGACACTTTTCTTGCCTTGAACACCTTTGATGTAGAAGGAGTCCATGATTTCGTCAGCTAAAATGCGATGCAAATTTCTCACGACTACCCCAGGGTTCAGAATACTCTTCAAAGTTTTGATCTGCAAATAATTGAAAACAAAGTTATAAATCACTTGCATAGGCAGCCTTGCCTCCCAATTTTATTTCTTCATCCATCTTACGAAGACTGTCCTCAGTCGTTAACGGGAAAAGTATTCCCGATGCTGCATCTTCCCTTTGTTTCCTAGTACTAGTTGGGCGATGACAACATACTGCTCCGACACAGTATCCATAACTTTTTTTTAATTGTTCTAAGAGAGAAAACAAATTATTGTTGCCTCTCAATTGTTTTCTTTTACTGTCTCGCCTCTGTTTACTAGGTGACTAGGAATTCGCTAGTACAAAAGGGACTTGCTGACTGAGATAACTAGCGAAACGTGGACAATTGCCACCGAGCATACTAAGAGCATATATGTACATCTCACTCTGCATTCTTAGCTTAAGTCAGATAATGATTTGAAAATAAAGATCATTGTGAAAAATATGCTTAACCAGGACTTTGTCTTTGATTCAAATAAGACCGAGTTTGGACACAACAGAGCGCTCCGCATTGTTCATTTGGTTCCATTCAAGCAAGCAATTCGTAATGATTAATCTCTTTCCAGTCTTCTTATCATAAGCACAACATCGGGGTCCAATAATATGATAATTTTAAGTTTGAAATTGAAGTTGCAAGGTTTTCTTTTCCCTCATTAGTCTTTGTCGTCTATTTTTCGCACATATTCTCTCTCACACTCTCTTTGTTTTATTGATGTTAATTATTCTAATATTAGTATCATCATCAATCATCACCACCACCATCATTATCATGATGATGATCATCTTCTTCGATGTGTTTAATCAATAATAAAAAAAAAGAAATAAAAACTAAAAAAATATCAAAATATAACTTTTTATCATCATCATTGTGTTGCAATGCTCATTATCATATCATATACTACTATATACACTATGTATACATGTACATAAGTATATTGCAAATTATATATACGACGATAGATAGAGAGACAGACTGACGAATTGAGTACTATATAATAGTAGTATCTTTTCTCATACAACAATATGATGTGTGGGTTTTTGTTATTGATTTTGAATGATTTTTGTGTGTGGTGCATGTCACTTGGTTGCTCCTCTTCTATATATGCCAACAACAACAACTCAATTCAACTCACAACACACCCCACTTCAACCAGAATAAGCAAATTATAAACCCCTCAGTTCTCTCCAGCCCACTCCTTCAATCTATTAAAAAAAAAAAAAAAAAAAAAAAATTTGTTTAGGCAATTTTTTTGGTGTCTTTTTTTTTTCAATTTGTATGTGTGTGTGTGTGTGTGTGTGAAAATGGTTTGCTGTTTTCCATTTCACCAACAAGAACGAGAAAAAGAAGTAGGAAATTAATGATTTTCTTTTTCGCAGCAACTTCCATTGACAGCAGAACAGCAGAGAGTTAGAAAGCTACAAAAAAAAAAAAAAATTATAATGAAAGGAGAGGAGACACGTGGGTAACAAAGGAAGTAGAGTGTGAAGAAGGAGCACAAAAATTGTGGGGGTGGCAACATGAAAAGTTTGGCATTTTCTTTCTTTCTTCTATATGTGTATGTTGTATGTGTGCCTCGATTCTTGTTGTCTGTTTTGTGTTCACAAAATTTTTGGTTGTTTTATTTTTTGTGTTCTTATTTTTCCCGGACAAAAGTAAAAATAAACTTATTTTAGCAATTTTCCTCATGACATAAGGATTTCATATCTTGAAGTTGAAGCTTTCAAAATGTCTGTTGTGCTCGTGCTTTTGTAGCCGTGTCGGTGTCCATGTCTCTTCATCTGCCGCCGCCGCCGCCATCTCTTCCGGCGCAAAGTCAATCAAAGAAGAGAACTTATAGAAAAACAATTCAACAATTCTCTTCTCAACCTACTAAACTGAACTCAACTGAACTGAATGGAACTAAACAACATTCCCAATCCCACCATCCCATGCCAACCAAATTTCCACCTCCTACTCCTCATTTATTTACCTTATTATATTGATTGAATTTTGAGTTTGTTATTTTCTTTGTTATTGGTTGCTGTTGCTGCTGTTGCTTGATGTTCTTCTTAACTTGGCCAAAATAAAATATCACAATCTCATCATTGTCGTCTGACACGCACGCACTACAAATGGAAAATTAAAAACAAAAATAAAATCACCTTCCCATCATCATCATCATCATCATCATCATCGTTAAACTCATTCCATCCACAACACTTCTAAGAAAACAGAGCTCACACGCTTTCTTGTTTGTTTTGTGGATGGGTTGGGGAAAATTATTAACCAACTCATCTTCTCTAACCAAGCAACAAAGCAAAGGCAAAGAAAAACAACTTTGCGTTTTCTTAAACGATTTTCTTTCTTCACTACACTTTTGTGGTGTTTCATTCTGTCTTTTTCCTCTGCCTCTACCTTTGCCTTTGCCGTTGCTTCCATTTTTTGATTATTTTATTGGGTAACTGGGTTAAGTTTTTCATGGTTTTCATTGCTAATAAAGAAAGCCAAAGGGATTTGAACATGAAAGAAATGCACACCTTTTTCTTTATCAATGAAGAACGGAAGATAGAGAGCGAGAGAGAGAGAGATAGGGGGTAAGGGGTTCTATGGCGCTTTATGACTAGTAGTCAGTAGTCACTAAACTTGAAAATTATATAATTGTCACTTAGTAATAGGATCGAATTACTTACTTATTCAGGACTTTATTGATCTCCGCTTCACTTTTTATTTTGGATTTGATTATACAAATTTGTTTATTGTAAGATCCGACAGAGATATAAATTGGATTTTTGCTGTTGCCTAGTTGCCTCTAGGAAAACACGCCTATGCATTAGTGAATAAAAACATGCTCCTTTTTATTTTCTGTCCATTTCCTCTTCTGTTCCCTTACTAAACTGCCTTCCGTTTATCCATCAGTCAAGTTCAAATTTTTTGCTTATAAACTTGCAACCGAACACTGGAATTGCAGCAGCTGCTAATGCAACTCAATCTAACACGGATGTTGACAGTTTAACTTGCTTTCCCCTCTTCAACATCAATTCACTTTCATTCTAAGCAAATTGTTACTAGTAGCATTGCTGTTGCTGCTGCTGCTGTTGTATACGAGTGAGACTTAACAACTGAAAGTGTCAGTGTGCTGCGCAATGGTGGTAGATAGATGGTATAATGCGTTTTGACCTTGTCCTTCTTCATTGCCTTTGCGGTGGCGGCGTATTGCTCTCTTGCTACTTGTATCTGTGTCACAGCAAAGCCGCCCGCCGTTTTGGTTCTTTATTTCTTTTCTGTTCTACTTTACAAGCCAATCACCACCCGCTTGCTTATTTTAATCTTCATCAATAAATGTTGTCAACATAACAATAAGCGCCAATGACCTTTAACCTTTTTGTTGTTGTTCTATGCTTGTGAGTGTGTGAGTGTGTGTGTTTGCTATTGCTGAGCCTGCCCACAATTTTATTTTTAAATTTTTATATTTAACTTTTATTGGTTCTTTGTTATTCCACACCTCATACATGCATATGTACCTATATTTCCGCCTTTCCTTTTTGTTAAGTTTTGCTTTTTAATTAATTTTTTTTTTCATTGAGGAGTAAAGAGAATTAAAAATAAAAAGAATATACATACATATACGGACTGTTCAAAAACGACTGTACGATATGGCTATTAGGACAAGGAAGCCTTCAAAAATGTCACTTCTGACTAAGAGGATAAAGAAAAATCACTTAAATTGGCCTAAAAATAAAGAATATTGGACTGGTTACATGCCATTTGTTTGATTGAATCCAAGTTCAATCTTATAGCAAGCGATGCCTTTCGCTCTGTCCGTCATAGACGGTGGTGAGCGGTATGCAGAATCATTGCAGGCATTCCCCCGATGCGGATGCATTTCCATTTTGATGCTAGAGAATATAGTTAATGCGGAAAAATATTATATTCAACGGAGTTAGTTCTGTAACAATCTCAGAAAAGGAAGAAAATCCAATTTATCAGGATGATTCTGCACCTTGCCATGTGAGCATATATTATATGTTAGATTGGAAAATTGAGGGCCATAATATCTTTCAATCCAATTGAAAATGTTTTGTGCTCATATGATAGTCAATATTCGACAGAAGAAGCCGAAGACACAGTGGCTGAGTTAAAGGAATTACTCGTAAAAGTTTTGTATGAAGACATATCGGCGATGGTACCCCGGTAGGGTAAAAAGTGTCCTTCTGTCTGTCTATCTTACTCACACTGAACGTGAACCTAAACTCGTATTTGTACTTGTTACTCTTGATCTTTACTGATTTTTAACATCATGATAAGATGATCTTAATTTAGGGTTGAAGATTGATAAAGAATAATGAAAATTATCTTAAGAAATTCATTAAAAATGTCCAGTATATTATACTGTGTCATTTTAATTGTTAAATTACTACTGTTTTGACCTTTGAAATACTCTCTCATTTTTCAATGGCTAAATTTAGTTATTTTTGCATGAATTCCTGGACCAATTGCATTTCAGACAGAGAGAGAGTGATAGAAAATAGTAATTTCTTTTTACAACATAGGATAATTAGATGGGATTTCCTATAGAAAACATGGATCTCGAACTTAAGGGGAGCCCTGATCACATATTTGAGAATTTTAGATCTTAAGAACAGGAACTGAGTTCAATTAAACTCTTGGTAAAGAGTCACTAAGAAGTTAATTTAAGTTGATTCTTAAATCTATGCAAAGTGACTAGTATGATTTACTTGATTTAGGGGCCTCCAAGCAATATTTCGGTAAGGGATGCCAAAACTTAACTAAAGCAGCCACTAGTTAGAACATATGGACAGAGAGAGGAATTTCTATTGCACTTACAGACAAAGAAGTTGGCAGAGGGAAGGAGAATGGTATAATCAATTCAATGCCAAAATATTGAAGGTTAAAATTCTAAAAACATCTTGAAAAAAGAACCCGTGATATATTATATTCTGCCTTTTGTTCATCAAACATTTTTGAGTCAAGGGTAAGTGGGGGGCCTCACGTCCTTACATACATACATATATATACATGTATACATGTTATCGGCCACCGAATTCCGTGACTTAGTCCTCCTTTAATGTTCGGAATATCAAAAGATTCCCCCCATTTCAATTTACTTAAAATTCACATTGAAAACTTTTTCAGGTTTACAATATGATTTTCCGTTGTCTCCTTTCTTTTTAATGGAATTTTCATAGCATATTTTTTCTTTGGATACATTTTCTTATTTTATTATAGGTCATAGATGATGTTGTTATTGGTTTTGTTGTCCTTAGTGACAACATTTTATTATATGTCCATAAGTATTTGTGTTGTTTATTTATTTTGACAACAACTTATCGTTTTTGTTGCTATCTTCATCATATTCCTTGTTGTCATGTCCATTTTAAAGTAGCAATCAAAAGAAGCAATAAGAAAAGGAGGATGATAAGAGAGGACGGAGGGGCATTTTATTTGACATAGTTTTCTTTAAATAAGAAACAAAGAAATAATATTGAATAAGAGGATTGTAGAATTGTAGATTTTGATAAGTTGTTCATGACAACGCCCATTCAACGTTCATTTTATATTTTCTTTTTGATATTTTATAAAATATTTCATCTTCTCATTCTTCCATTTTCTAATTCAATGAATATTATCATTATTTTTGTACTCGTATAATGCTTTTTGCACACATTCATAGCAACAAAATAGTAGGTATGTATAAAATTTGTATACGATGAAACCTTATTAACTTAATTGGGCGGCGGCAATGGGTTAAATTGTATTAATCGGATTGTTGTTTATAGTAGAGGTAGAGAGAGTGAGAGAGAGTGAATTCATTGTCCATACTGTTTTACATTTTACAGAAAGGTCCCAAATTGAAAAGTGAAATTTAAAAGTCACTTTGTTGTTGGAAACCCTCTACGCAAAGCATTATACTACTCATCAATTGAAAAGGTCCCAATGAACAACAATATGCATAATATTGAAAAGAACTTTTTCAATAATGTAGACAACTTCAAGAAAAAAAAAAAAAAATGTTACTAATTGAATCAATAACTTTCCGAATTTTATTAAGTCTAGTAGATTGTTTGACTGCTATACTTCTATAAGGCTGAAAATACATCAGCTCAGACAAAAAGGTCTTTGACAAATGTCTTTTATTTTAAGTTGACGCGTTGTGGGTTGCACCATAAAAAATTACGCAATTATCGATAACGACGCTTGGTCTGAAACAAATATTTTTTATTCGGTGTTTGTTGAACGTATGCAAAGACAAGTCATAAAACTATTTTTTTTTTTTTTTGTTATGCGAACAAGGAGGTTAAAATCTTCCAAAGATACTTATGACCCATGCCACAAGTTATGTCGGATTCATTAGCCTACCGACTAAAAAATCCCCTATCACCTCAAATCCCGTTTAATCCCTACGGCACCGCCAAAGCGAGGTTTAGTAAGCTTAATTAAGCCGATGTCATTCTTCGCTCGTACATTCGAATGCTGCCCCCATTATGTTGACAATTTCTGCAAAGAAGAATACCCAGTCATCCACAGAAGTTTTCATGCCCCTTACAACAATCTCCTGTGAGCTGCAAGGAGATCCGAGGGGCGCATATATTCTTTGTCGCTCCGCTTCGAAACGGGGACGCTCATGAACAAGATGCTGCGGATCCTCCGCGACATCTCTGCAGAGACCGCAGAATGGATCCGCAGCGTGCCCATACCTGTTAACATCCATGGCCAAGTTGCGAATTGAGTTAATTCGAACTCCACGTCACCAGAACGACGCTTCAGCGAATTTGTAATGTTTGGGATGAGCTGGTGTTTCCTCCGTGGTTCTGCCATATATTTAGGTATCTGGTCTTAATCTCCTCCATGTGTGTGCTACGTGAGAAGATGCTAAAACAAAAACATGTGTGTTTTTTGTCTTGCGTGGTTAGATGTGTACTTCCTCATAAGAAACAATGTACCTACTATTGTTTCATCAGATAATGAAAAATGTTTTGTCTGATCCGATGTATGTATATCTAGCCTAACCGGAATGAATTTTATATAATTTTCTGTAAGCCATCCTGGATTTTTTGAGGCGATTCCAAAATCACTCCTAAGGTTTCAGCAAATTCCTCTTGAGTTTGTCATGAATCTTGTTCCAATAACGCTTCCAAGTCAGCATACTAGTATCCCTTCGCGTTCTTTGTCATGAAGGATTCAATTATATTGAGGCTTTATTAGGTTAGATGAGGAAATAAATCCAAAGGATGGTGGGTGGTATTGCTTAAGTCTGCTGACTGTTGTCTAGGAGTTGCACTGTGAAAATGTTTATGTGGTTCTCAAGTTGATGTTATTGACTATAATCAGTGATGGTCTCTGCAAGCGTAAAAATCATGAGATCACCAAAAAGGGAAAAAAATATTAGACTGAAACCTCTGTATGATGTTGATATTGGTGGCCCCATAACTGGATGCCATAGGTCCAGATAAGCCTTAGAATTGCCAAGTAGAGCAGCAGTTTATGTGCTTGAGCTTAAAGTCGAATTGGATCCACTTGTTGAGCAGGTGTTTCTTTTAGTTGAGTGCTCTATTCAGAGTAAGATATATAACACTAAAAGTCGTGTGGACTACATGATCTGATGCTGTGATTTAAGGGACTTTACTTAATTTTAATATATTATTATTTTTTATTAATCTGTTTCTCGCTTTTGTTTGTTTCGTTTTCAGGATATTGCTGCTTATATTAAAAAGGAGTTCGACAAAAAGTACAACCCAACTTGGCATTGCATTGTTGGCCGTAACTTCGGTTCTTATGTGACACATGAGACCCGCCACTTCATTTACTTCTATTTGGGACAAGTGGCTATTCTTTTGTTTAAGAGCGGTTAATCAATAATAACAACAACAACAACAACACAACAACAAGAACAATAACCACTCTTTAAACAACAACAACAACAACAAAAGAATAGAAGAAAAAAAACAACAACATTAAAAAAAAACAAAAAATAAATAAATAACAAAAAAAAAACAAAAAGTAAAAAGTAAAAAGTAAAAATATACATACATATATAAAAAGATAAAAGTAAAATAAAAAATCTGCAAGAAAAGTTTAAGAAATGTTTGAATTTGATGACAAACAACAAACCCATGATGATAATACTGAAGGATGATGTATAAAATAATAAGAAGACTAGAAAATTGGATGGAAAAGGAGAAACAGATGGATGGAGGAGGAGGAGGAGCAGCTTGATGGTGATGATGATTAAAGGAGATTTGCAGTTGTGGAGATGCTGATGAAGATGGAGTTGATGATGTTGATGAAGATGGAGTTGATGATGTTGATGAAGAATGTATGATGATATGTGGATGTTGATCTCGGAAGATATGGACAGAGAGCGACAAGTTAGTTGTTAGTGTTGATATGCAGAGAAAAGAAATGAGTTCTCCATGAAAGAACTTCTATAAATTTATATATAGTGATGGAAAGATCTTTTGTCATCCCAAATGATGATGATGGTGAGAATGAAAGGTATTAATGATGATGATAACAAAAAAAATAATAATTATTTTACTGATGAATATCACACTCACACACACACTCACTCATAGCCTCAACTTCAATAACAACATTAAAATAATAAAATAAACAAGAAAAAGTATGAAAAACAAAAAACAAAAAAAAAAAAAAAAAGAAGCAACAAAAAAGAAATTACCATAAAACAATTTACCATTGGAAGCAGCGGCGGCGGCGGCGACTCGACGACACATAAACACTGAAAAATATACACAAAAAATATCAATTATATTTTTATTAAATCAATTCCCAACAACAAAAACAAAAAAAATTTAAAAAAAAAAATAGAAAAAAAAGAGTATTTCCTCTTTAATTTTGTTGAACAAGCATAAGGAAAAATAACAGAAAAAGCCAAAAAGAACCTAAAAATTGCAAAATAATAAATCATAAAAATAAATGAAAAAAAAAAAATAATGAGTATTTACCAACATATTAATGCATCTTTTCCAACAACACATTTGTCTCTTCTTCACCACATGCATATATTTGTCGTTTAATAAATAATAGATTAATGTATCATTTCCAACAAACATAATAGTATGTGTGTCTTCTTCAGCACATCCATATATTTGTCGTATAATTTATAATAAATAAATATTTTGTTGTGGTTGTTCAGATTCAGAAGCAACATTCAGTATAAAGATGTTAAAATATAAAAGAAGGGAGTAGTAATATATACATATGTATATTTGTATGAGATCAACAAATACGGAGAGAGTAAGAGGATTAGTAGAGATATATGTACTACATAACTTTCAAGACACATGAACATATGAAAATAAAAAAAAAACCAAAAAAAAAAAAAATTAATAATAATAAATAAAAGTTTAGTTCGAAATAATAAAAAAAAATTATCACAGAACACAAAGAAACACATTAAAGTAAAATTTGCAACAAGCAAGCGCATTGCAACTTTTTGAAATATCCCTCAATTATTATTATTAAGCAAAAATTAATGCACGATCGGCAACATTATCAATAAACCTTAACATCATCAATATACATACACTAGTATTGATGATGATATCAATAAACCTTAACAAGAACATAAACAGAAACAAAAACATCTATTAACAACACTAAGAAGTACAGCAACATCAACAATAATAAGAAGAACAGCAACACTAAACAACAACAACAACAACAAGCCAAGCAATAAAAACAAAGCAACATCAATATTATCAAAAACAATATTAACAACAGTAAGGAGATTAACAACAACATCCACAAAACTCAAGAACATCAAAAAATATATTAGCAACATCAACATCAACTAGAATTTGTGAAAAAAGGCTAATTGTAGTAATAACAACAGCAACACTAAACATTTAGCGCATAAACTGTTACGAACAACATCATCAACAAGTTTCAAGAACAACAACATCAACCAGCAGCATCAACAATGTTTAAAAATGTTTAACAACATTAGCAATGCTAAGTACTTACATATGAAGAAGAAGAAGAATATTAACAACGGCAGCAACATCAACAGCAGCAACCAGTATCAACAATGTTTAACAACATCAGCAACGCTATGAAAAACATCATCAGCAACATTATAATAATACTTAAATAGCAACATCGACAATGTTCAACAACATCAGCAATGCAAAGTATGAAGAAGAATATTAACAACAGCAACATCAACAAAAAGCAGCATCAAAAATTTCCAACAATGTTCAACAACATCAGCAATGCTAAATATGAAGAACATCATCAGCAACATTATAATAATACTTAAATAGCAACAATAACATCAGCAATGCTAAATATGAAGAAGAATATTATCAACAGCAGCATCAGCAACATTCGTAGCAGCATCAACAATTTCCAACAATGTTGAGCAACATCAACAATGGCAACAGCAACATCCACAATGTTCAACAACATCAATGAACAAAGAATGAAGAAACAAGAAATTTTAAAACTGGAAAGGCAGATAAAATAATAAATAATTAATTATTTTTGTGTTTGCAGTTATAATTTTGATTACCTAAAAAAAAAGAACAAGAAAAAAATGTTAAGTAAAAATTTAAAGTAAAGTAAATTTTGGTTACTAAAAACGTTGAATTGGAAAGAATTCGAAATTTTGAAATTTTCATGAAAAAAATAAATATTAATCAAAAAATTAAAAATTAATGTCACATAAAACAAAAACAAAAAAAAAAAAAAACTTTTTTTTTATATATTGCATATATAAAAATAGCTATTGCGCTGCACTGCAATTCTCCAATTCTCTTTTTATCTGTAATTTTTTTTTTTTATCTACTTTTTATTCCAAAAGAAAAAACGCACGCATAAAAAACAAAAAAAAAAAAACAAAAAAAAATATGGAGACAAAAACAAAACCCATATAAATAAATTCTTATATTATAAAAAAATAAAATTAAGAAACAGAATATGTTAAAAGTAAGAAAAAAGAAGAGAAAAAAAAATAAGCAAACAAGAACATTAACACAACACACACAACAACAACAAAAAAGTAAGAACACAAAAGATTCAAAAATGAAAAAAAAAAAAAAAAAATAAAAAAAAATTTAAAAACAAAAAAAAAACACATTAATATCATTAATTACATACTACTTGCTATATACCATATATAGTAGTAGAATAGAGAGGAGCCTAATTCTGATTTTGCTTTTGCTTTGATTTGTTAATTTTCATTCATTAAAATCGTACTGAGATCGGACGAAACACAATAGAGAACTGCAAGACGAATACGCTTTGAAAACGAATGCATGTTGTTGTGCCGTCCTCATTAAAAACGAATACGAGTGGATTTTTCTACACTGTATATTGTAGGCAAATATGTGCGCGAGAGCAACAACGTTTTCATTCTCTGAGCAGTGAATACGCAAAGCATTAGTTAACAGAAAGGCTGTCCAACTTTTGGAAGAATCCGTTGTGAATTGGGAGCAATACAAAAAAAAGTCTTAGAGCATCGGGCCAAAGACATTTTTGTTTCTTCCCTGTTGTCACTTCGGCGGCAGGTTGGACAAACCTGGTTTACAGTGCCTCACACTATACATACGGGTATATGCTAGAAACCGCTTTCATCTCCAGTCCATCTGACAGTCCAGTTCCAATTTTTATGTGTGCTAGAAACCGCTTTTGACATTTTGGAAATTGGCTAGTCTTTTATTAGTCTATTTGGTTAAATTCTACCTTATCTGAAGGTATTTTTAGGAAAAAAAAGTACCAAGATCTGTGGCTTATTGTTTTTCTCGCTAAACTGCATTTAAAGAATATAACATTTTAATGGGTTTAAATATAAATTAGCATTTTACAAAAAAGTCTTTTAAATTCAAGCAAAACAAAGCAATGCTGGCAATCACACAAAATCCAATACACTTTTCAATCAGCTGTTCAATGTCGTCGCGTTTCCTGGCACACTTAGAGTTTTCTTGGACGAAATTGAAAACAGCCGACATCAAAAACATCGGTGTTTTCTAGCACATACCCGATAATATTCCTTTAAAGTGGGTTTAATATGAAATTTTCTATTATATTCGTTGCTCCATTGTAAGATGAATATATTAGAATACTGAAGTAATGTGAATGGAGGTCACTTTACTCCAAATAATGGAGGAAACTATCATAGTCTAATAGGACGACTAAGAATTTCTCTATAATGAATTTTAGAAAATTTTTCGTTGTTGAGATATTGGTCCAATCTTTTATTGTTTTGAGTTATTTTCTTAAATTTTTCTCCCTTAACTTCGGGAAGAAACAATCACTCTTTATCTGCATTAAAGGTTTGAATTATTTTCTTGTAGAAAGAATAGTTTCTTTCTTCCCTGTTATGGGCCTCTTTTTCTAATCATGTTTAATGTTCTATGAAAACAAAAACCATTACCTAGAAGAATTTATCATTTTACCCATTTACCAGTTTCAATGGTACGTATGGTTCAACAGAGGTGGAAATTATACCCCCTAAAACCAGTCCCCTAAGAAGTTTCGCATTAATAATTTTAATACGCTTATGATTAGAAGAATTAACCAAAAATCATAAATTAGAAATAATACCTAGGAAGACTAAGAATTTAAATAAATTGCCATTTTGATTTTTATTTGAACCAGTTCCAGCTTATAGCTTTAATAATACTTTCCGATTCAATCTATGTACATACATTTGTATGTAAGTTAACCATAGCAGGTATTTTGAAAATAATTTGAATCACTTATTAGTTCCAAGTTACAGTACTTGATGGTATGATTTAATTGAAGACAGAGAGAGGGAGGGAGGGATTATAATGTAGTAAGGATAAGGATTGAGGTATACAAAAAATCAATAAAGTACTTTGGCTTTCTGAAATCCACATTGTAAGTACTATTAATGAATGGGCCCAAGTAGTTAGTAAATAGATCTGTAATGAAAAATTCACGTACTAGTAGTACTTTGATCTTCTAAAAATCAATCAATATTTCTGAACATTAAAACATGAACAAATATTGTATGTATGAACTTTTGATTTCAAGAATGTTAATCGATTGCACTTGGCATGTATTACTGTACTGACTGGTCAACAATAGAAAACCAAGAAGGGAGGGAGTTCCCGAAAATCAAGTTCATTTATGTACCTACTTTTATTATAAGTAAGACGTACTACATATGATCTAAATTATTAGGTACTATATATTTTAAGATCATGCCTTCTTTGAAAGGTTTTTTTTACCAATAATTGCTTATAGTATTATTCTAATTCTTTAATATCTGGCGTATTTATGTTTATTACCATAAGTACTATAATCTTCCACTCACATAACTTAGCAGGCTTAAAGTATTCGTTGATTTCTTGGAAGCGATTCAATTTTAGATAATAACCACCAATTATAATCATCTGTATGATGTTTTGTATGATATTTGGATCCATGACATTTCTACAAAGATTAATGTTATTTTTTTTTTTTTTTTTTTGTATAAAAGTTGTAAGTTAAAGTTCTAGTTAGTTTTATAGCGAAACGATTTGTTGAGGATATCATGGGAGTTACTGGAAGAAAAGTTGCCATAATATGATATAAGAAAAGTCATCATCAAGGGTTCAATGGTTACCAAATAAAAAGACCAAATAATAAGACAAAAACAAAGAGAGAAATTAGATGAACTAAAAAATTATTGAACTATGTTTCATCTAAGCTAAGTACTTCATATGTTAGAAGCTCCGGTTGTCTCAAAGTTTTGAATTCATTCCGATTATTACAGAGTTGTTTCAATCTATTTTAGCTAGTATTTTATTTTTTTTAAGAAGAGAGAAAGACAATTGTCATGAACACTTATGTAAGTACAATAATTAGTAGGGGAAGTCAAAAGAGTGTTATTAGTAAAAAAGGGCTTAATGATAGAAAACAGAGTTCTTGGTGATAAGAATTTAAAAGGAAAAGAGTTCGAATTTTTAGAGTAAATCTACTACAATAGATACAACTGAATGAGTTATCACTTGGTACCAAGAGCTCTAAGAACAGTCAGTACAGTTTTCTCTTTAAACAATTGTCTGATCATTGGACACAAATCCTTACATCCTCTTACTTTCTCTACATATATCAATTTTTTTTTTGTGCTGACATAATCAATTTAAATTCTATTCTTTCAAAATCCAAGAATATTCTCGATAAATGTCGTTGTTGTTGTAACAGCAAGGGGGCGGCAGGATAAAAAAGGAATGAGAAAGGTGAGGGAAACCAGAGATTTGTGTGGAGAGAGATAAACAAAGCCATAAATCAATGGAAGTCAAATAGGTCGATTTATAAGGACAGTTGAAAATGTAAACATTATTATTATTATGAGGAGAACCACCACTCTGCGGACAGTGATTGTTGTCAGAGAGTTATATACGTTCCCTCTACTATGCACTGGTAAATAAGAGACCGGCCCGACTTTAACTGGGCATAGGTGATTTGAATACTACGAAGAAGTCTCATTTCGTTATCATCAACAGGGAAAAAAACGGACTCCAAACACAACCCTATTCTTATAGTATGACTCTTATGATGACTCGGTAAATGTGAGGATGGGTAATTGATCTATGGAATACAGAAAGGAGGAGGTTAAGAATTTTTTTTTTCCAGCAATTTTATCCTTCTACATAAAACCAAAAATATTCTAGAAAGAAAGGAAAATATTATAAAAATAAATAAAAATAATAATAAATTATATTATATATATAAAAATATATAAATGTATTAAATAAAATTATTTAATTTTCATTTAATTTGCACTTTTAAATTTTTATAAATTATCAACTAAAAATTTAATCAAATTAAATTAAAAGAAATTAATCAAAAATCAACATATTTCCATCCAAGAAAAGATGAAAACAAAAAAAAAAAAAAAAACAAAACAGAAATTAGTGTTGTAAAATCATTAAAGATGTGAACAATATTAAAATTTTAAAAATATCTTGAGATTTTCTTAAAAAATTAAATGAAATGAAAAATTAAAGAAACAAAAAATAACACAAAATTAAAAAAAAAACTAAGAAACAATAAAAAAATATATTTATAAATTAAATAATCACAGAGTCCTCAACAAAGATCATACACTACATAGACTGGACAGACAATTCGATTACGAAACATAGTGTTCTCTCTTTTAGAATCTTGAAACAGTAAGTCTGAAACAAGTTTGTTAGGTTTCCAACAACAAAATCCAATGAAATTGTTGTTGGAACATTGACATTTTGAGTGGAAACTTAAGATTTAACAATTTTGAAAGTGAAAAGAATTTCGTAAGCGAAAGTCGTAGGTCTAAAATTCATTCAAAGATTTAAATTTCCCACCATTGGGTATAGTAAAATCGATATTGGGGTCAAAGCAAAGACAATAAAATACATACATATATGTATGTATATAGACTCAATTTCAAAATCTCGATTCCCCCGGAAATCAATAACGAACTCCATTTTTGTATGATACGATACATTCAAACACCATCCAACATGAAAATTTTTGGAGCGAGCAAACATTATTTTAGAACGGTGCATGAGCTGTCTGGTCTACGAAATTGCAAAACTGTAATACGAATAGCTGCCGCACCCACCGTATTCATCCGACTTGGCTTCCTGCAGTTTCTTCATGTTCCCCAACATTCCCTGGCTCATGGAAAAAACTTCAACTTAACGTCGAGACACGAAATGTATTTTGAAATGTTTGACAAACCGGATTTTTTTTTTGAGGATTTAAAGAAAAGACAGTTGCGTTTTACAGATTACGTAAAAACTTGCCTATTCATTTCTAACACGGGTACTTATTGATCCACCCTCATATACTATATTTCATTTTCTTTGATTGAAATGAATGAACCTGAAGATTTAGGGTCATTAAAAATTGAGTCTTTTTTACCGTAGAAATGAAGTGAAATTATAAATCTTGTGATTGATTTTGAGAATTTCGAAATTATAGAACCAGTTTCAATCTCTTCAATTCGCACTCAAAATCAAAATGTTATCAAAGACTATTGACAAATTGCTTAAGAGATTGGACCAAAAATTTAGGTTTGGAACCTGATAATGTTTTGTTTTCTTGAGAGAAAAAGAATGTCACACCAATAATTTCAATACAATACTAAAGGGTGTTCAAATTTGAAGAATCTTTTCAAATTTTAAAAAAAGACGTAACTTATATGAAATCTTTATTTATTTTTATTGGAAATTAAATAAAAATTGTTTCCGGTTAATAATGAAAAAGAATGTCGTTCAAGGGACCTTAGCAGGCTGTCAATCTTTTAAATTTTTCCAAAATTTTGAATAATTTTTACTCATAATGATGATTTAACCAGTAATACAATATTAGTTCGATGATGTTGTCTTTGAGGTGTTGAACAGTTTGAGTATGATTATTCGTATAAATTTTTTACTCTTCAATAAACCCCATAAGAAGAAGTCCAATGGTGTCTGTTTTTTGAGAAATTAATCGATTATTAAACTTCTCTTCCACAAGATCAAATGATTCCATTGATGTGTGGCAAGTTGTACCATTCTAAACTCGTGTAGCGACCAATTTTAACAAACCGGAACACATTGAAAAACATCGGTATAATCTAGTACATGTAAAAGAAAAATGGAGTCAAATTTGAACACCCTATTGTATGCTCGAAAAAGTAACGAAAACCATAAATTGAGGGAATTCGATTCAGGAAACTTACACATCCTTCACCCTAAAAATAGTTCACCATAATTTCTTAAAACTATTTAGAATGGCATAGGAAAGACACGATGATGCTTGGCTTATAGTTTCAATGTTTTTGCCTTTGACCTTACCAATCCATGAGAGGCGTTATCAGTGCCCTATCACCAATAAGACCCCTACAAGGTGGCATTCTATGTACAATGTACAATAGTTTAAAAATTTTTGTGTTCATTTTATTGGATTGGATTTGATTAAATTGGGAATTAAATGTTTGAGGGATCCCTTAATTTTACATTATTTATTCTCTTTTACTCACTAAATAAATATTGTAATGCTGCTATTGCTCTCTTACTCTAATAGACATATGTCTGTAATACATATGTGCATCTCACTCACTCACCCACTCACTGATACACGTTTTTCCTAAGCGCAATTTAAGGAAAATTAAAATTAAAAAAATTTCGAAACCAAAACACAATAATAAAATACTTTTTAAATTTAATAAAAAATAAAAACAAAAACAAAACAACAACAAACAAATATTTTCATAAGCAAAAAGATAGATAGAAAGAAGGAAGAATGGGAGTAAAGAAGCAACTGAAAGGAAAATAAATAAAATAAAATCACATATTAAAAATTCAACAAAAAATAATAATTTTACATAAATGAATGTTTATACTAATAATAATAAAAAAAAAAAATTAGCAAAAAATAAAACAAAAAATATTTTTAAGCAAAAAAGTAAAAAAAAAAAAACCCTTAATTAAATTAAATAAAATTTATTTATTAAATAAACTTAATCTTCACACAGTTTAACTGTTTTTATTTTTATTTCTTTTGTTTCATTTATCAAAATAATAATTTCTTAGTTAGAAAAATAATATTAATAAAAGGAATAAAAGAAATTATTTAAAAAAAAAAAAAAAATTAAGAAATAATTTTTAAAAATTTAAGAAAAAAGTTAAAAAATTAAAATATGCTTCAAAAAAAAAAAAGAAAACACAAATTCCTTGCTGCCATTTAGTTTTTATCTTTTAATTCTTATTATTTTTTTACAAATTTTTCTATTTCCTATAATTTGTTTAAATTCTAAGCAATATAATTTAAAATTATTATTATTATTATTATTACTTATATAAAAAAATTTAATTAATTAAAATAAAATATCTGAAAATAAAGATATAGAAAAAAAAAAAAAAAAATCGTAGGAATTTGGCTGCTGAAATTTATAAAAATAAACCATTTATTTTTGGTTTGATTTTTTTCTTCTGTGAAATCGTATATGTCGTATATCAAAATCAAAGGCTAAGGAATGGAGGAACAACTGAATAAAAACAGATTTTTTTTTTTTTTTGTAAGAAAAGAAAAGATTTAAAAAAATAAAAAATTTAAGAAATAAGAAATATTGAGACCACACACACATATACACACACACACACACACAAAATGCAAATGCATATATAAAACAAAAAAAAAAAACGTAAAAGGGAAATCAATTAAAGTGTAAAAGAAAATAAACACATCAAGTAACAAGAATTAGTAAATTATGATGATCTTCAATGTGAAATAAAGTACATACTTCTCAAAAATAAATGGATAAAAGCAAAAAACACATATATGGTATTGTATATTTTTCTTAAGGTTCGGTTAAAACAATAGGTGCAAAAAGTCCCATGGGCAACTTGCGGCCCCACATGCAACAAACACAAACCTGAATTGTACATGGGTCGTACAATAAGTCAATAAGTTCGTAGGATGATATATAGATGGAGCTACTATTGACAAATCCATATGATTTTAAGAAACTATCAACTTTCAAACGATACAAGTCAAAATTTTATGACAATCTGGCATTTACTTTAAAATTTACAGATATTTTAGTGAACCAATTTTCTCCTGTTCAAAACAATGGAAAAATCTGATATTCATGTGTTGAAAACATTACTTTTTGATAGGAAAAATACCGTTCAAGCTTGTGTTCAAGTGTTATGTTGACTCTGCTCCATCGAGACAAATGGTAGAGAAGTGGTTTGTGTATTTAAACGCGGCCATACAAATACCGATGATGCTGAACACTCTGGTCGCCCAAACTCGACAGTTGTTGCTTTACTGTACTTTCTGTCTGTAACTTTTAAAGTAAATGACTGATTGTCATAAAATTATGTTTGAAACTTGGTAGTTCCTAAATATCATATGGATTGTCAAATATATCGTCCTACGAACTTATTGAGTGATGTGTTAGAAAAAGATAAAAAATCGCGGTAATTGTTTTTGAGTGAAAACGTTTTTTGTTATGTATCACGAGACTACAATTTGTTGTTGGGTATGTCAAAAATTGCAATAAGAAGAAGAATAGATCGCCCTTTGTGAGTGACTTGTGCGGTCTATATAATTTCATAGTCTTTGTATATGCAAGAGAATCCAAGTATTGGTCTTAACAGAGCAGACAGACAGATACAGAGTATGCACGCTTTGAATTTTAAACAGACTTCAAAAAAAGGAGGAGGTTATCAAGTCGACAGTTTTTTTTTTTTTATGTATGTTACCGCACAACTTTTTTTCTTGATGAACCGATTTTAGTAATTTGGTTATTTGAAAGCTGGTGCTTGTCATGTGGTAAACATATAAATTTGATCAATATCTAACCAATAGTTTTTGAGTTATCCTTAATAATGCGCGTTCCATTTGCGCTACTTAGAAGTCGGTTTCCCATTTAGTTAAAATTTTGTACTTGTGTTCTGTTCTACTGTTGTTAGCTTCGTATTTGATCGTGCGTTTGATCGTCGTGCTGTAATTTAAATCGTCTTACTGTGTGTCGTCATTAACCACTTTGATGCATTTATTAAATACAAATTTATATAAAAAAAGACAATTTTCAACTTTTCCAGATGATTTTCCATGATGGCATGATTTGGCCATCTGCAGCAGATTTTATTGCGTTGCGAAGTAAATGAGCTCCGCACCCAATATTTATTAATGGTTTTTCCAGAGATGATTAGCAGTCAAACTATTATCTGATAACACTTGAACTAAATAATTGACAATGATATCAGAAGTTTTACCTGCTTGGTGTTGGAGGTTTAAAATTTTTATTTGCACTCCTTCCTAAGGTTGGGAAAAGCGCACTAAACTAGGATACACGTATATTCTTGTTACCGTGATTTAAAGCATCGGCTAATATTGTTATAAAGTTGGTTTTTTCAAGATCATCTTTTAATTCTATGATCGCTCTACGCGCCAAAACATTTACAATATTACTATCGGGAATCATTATTATTGACACATTTGTCGACTTAAACTTATCTTGTCGCTCTGAAATAATCCAACTAATGGGCACATCGAATTTGGTCAAATCTATTTATGAAATTTCTCACATCAAAACAAGCAAAGAATTCATTTAGGGACAACATTTTTAATAACATGACATTAGTTACAATTGCGATTATACTTGAGGTGCGGCAAATCATCGTTATCATCAAGAATTGTAACGTAGAAAGCAACTACTTGAGCAAGGGAAAATTAAAATCCCCGAAGTCGCAATAAATGGACGAGTAAAAGAATTTCGGAGTCTGAAACTATGACACAAGCAAAGATCAACAGTAAACAAGCACCGAAATCTCAACTGGGAATGCATGAACAAGTTTTGACAAATAAATCCTCAAATTCTAATTCGAAAAGTCCATTGCTATACACACTAGACCCGCAATCTGAATTAAATGTGAATGATTGCATTTTTGAGAGTCATGGGTCACGGACAGTAGAGAGAGAAACACAACAAATGAAACCAGTGATGCGCAACCTTTCGATGGTAGTGCGCCTCATTATTAACCTATTTCGTTTCTCGGGCCACAATAAAAAAGTATGTAATAAAAAGGTATAATGGCAGGGTAATTCGACTTTGTGACATACTGGGAATACAAGCCATGGAGTCCGACACTATTAAACTTTTCATGTAGTCTGTGTTGCATTGCAAGTCAATACGCTCCATTTGCATAAATGGCGGGGAATCAACAACTGCAGTGAATGGATTTGAAAAGCTATTTAAAAGTTTTTCTTCCAATTTTTCTGCAATCTGACGAATGGAATTCTTCTCTTCTCTGAAGGCCAGAATTTTCCTTTTTCTTATTAAATTAATCTTCAAAATAATATTGAATTTGAACCGAATATTTCAACTTACGGCCGAACTTAGTGTAATCAGCATAACTGACCTCAAAAAATGACGCGCGAAATATGGGTACTTGAAAACTTTCAATTTGGTGTCCTCAATCAAATGAATCGGAGTGTATGTATACCTTTTGATAAATTACATTAAAATTTAAATTTAAAATCTTATATCACAATCTTTCTTTGACTTCTGGGTTTAGGATCTGTAAAGATCTTGTTGTTTTTTTAAGACGATCCATTATTCTTGCTATTTCTTAGATCAGGGAAATTACTATACTTTTCAGTAATAACTAAATTTTTATCTTACCCATAGACCACCATGTATGTAGATTAAGGTGCTTATCACAATTATAAGACACTTTCTTCTTTTAAGTCTTAAAACAACAAAAAATTGTACTTCAACGGTATTTTATACAAAAACAATAAAAATTAATAACCGATGTGTCCACCTCGGTTTTTCCCCAACTTCAAAAATACGGGTTTTCATTGAATTTATAAGGTTGTGAAGCAAGGCTGGCTCAAGCTTGTTCCACTCATGTAAAATCGACCTTTTTAGATCGGAAACATTTTTGAATTTTTTATTTTCAGCATAAACTCGACGTGGTAATACTCCCCAAACGTTTTCAATGGGGTTTAAGTATGGCGAGCATGACGGCCAGTCCATCACCTGGACAGAGCAGTTTTGCAAAAACGCCATTGTTCGCGACTTTTGTGTATTGGAGCATTGTCATGCATAAAAACATACGGGGTTTTTCTGTTTTCGGCCAAAAAAAAAAAAAGAAGCACATTTATGTAGTCTGCGCTCATTCATTTTTGACCTTGTAAATTTCAATTCGAGTGTACCACATTTAGTGAATGCGCTCCAGACCATTACTGATCCGCCACCAAAGTTTTTCTTAGAGAAAACAAAGGGCTCCTTTCTCAAATCTAGATTGGATTTTATCTCATCGGAAATAATAACATATGTAAAGAAATCACGTTAAGATCAATGCGAATGTTGTAGAGTAAAATTGTCTTACTAAGTCCCAGCGAAACGGAGTCGAGCTCCTTTGTGGCGCTGCTGTAGTGCGGGCACCTTCTTAAGCACGGCTCTGACGATGTGCTTCGACGAATTTAATGTTCACCAAACAGTCTACTGCAAGAAGCAGCAAGTTGGAAGCACGACACTGTGGAATTGCTCGCTTTATTAATTATATACCTTTTATCCCGTGTAGAAAGAATTGGTTTTCTTCCCGAAAAAATTCTCAATTACTGTGCGACTACGACCAATTTCCCTTGAGATTTGGCTTACATTTAAGTTTGGACTTGAATAAGCCTTTATTAAGCGCTTTTCTTCTTCCGTTAAACGGTTTTTAGTGGCATATTAATTGAAATCGGTTAAAATCCGACAAAGTTGGAACCTTCCCGTACTTAGACTTCAAAACTTCAAACAGATGGCTTGTTTGAATATAAAATGTGTCAATTATCAATAACTGTATTATCACGCAAATTACTGCACTATTATGATAAGAAAAAACTGCATTATACACAGAACTATATTCTGCGAGTATCCAAATAGCACTATTATAGCACGTTATGAAACCTTTACTTAAATTGATAAAAGCTTTATGAAACTTTTTGTCAACAGGGTTCTTGCAACAGAAATGTGTGTCGTCTGTTCAAATTTAAGTTAAAATTTAGTTTAGGCTATGAAATCTGCTTGAGTGCCATCGTAAATCTCATATCGGAAGATCAAGAATGAATGTCAAATTAATGCCATTGCTTATCAATCCTATGAACCAGAAAATAGCAAATGCAACAACCAAAAACTAATTGTGTTGCTCTGTATTATCTTCAATATATTGGTCTAAGTTTAACAAACTCTGGTCTGCTTATATGAATTTCTGTTTGTTTCTGGAAAATACATGACCATAAAGGTGACCATGTACCAAGGAAATGCAACGCATGTGTGAGTGTGTTTCACAAAACGTGCACTCTTAGACCCAACAACAATGGAAATAGCAACAAATGATTATGAGAGCGAGTGAGTGAGCGAGAACAGTGTGGCAGTTAGCAGAGAGTATGAGAGAACCCAAACAAGGGAGTAAGCAGTAAGTGAGTTTCAATTGTAATCATCATTTCGAGTTGAGCATTCTAACAGTAAACAGCGGCAGCAGTAACAGCAGCGGCAAAACAACACAAGAAGAAGCGGCTTATGTTGAAGATGATGAATAAATATGTTGAAGAAGAAGTAAATAACAAAACACAAAGCGCCGCGTAACGACGACGACGACGCTAAGCCACAGTAGAGTCTTCAACAACAACCAATGGTCGTTCCGTCGGTCGGTCGGTCGAACGTTTGTTGGTTTTTATGAATTTTTTTTTAAATTTCTGAATCTGTTTTTTTGTTGTTTTTTTTTTTTTTGCTTCATTCGTGTGAAGTCGAAAGCGCGTTAGCGTGTGTGTGAGAGAGAGAGAGTTTACCGTACTCCGTCATTGTCACCGCAGCCGCCGTTGCCAACATCGCCGTCGTCCGATTGTCGCATTTTATTTCGATCTCTTGCTCAAAGCGAGCTTCTAGTTTTATTTGCCTTCGCTTATTCGGTTGGTCGGGTCGCTTGAGCTGCTTCTGGTTGTCGCCGTCGGTTGTTTGCTTAGGCGTCGATCTGTCTTACTGACTACTTGTCAAACGGTTGGTTGGTCCATCGTCTGTCTGTCGGTTTGTCGTTGAGATCGTCGCTTCTTTCCGAGAGAAGCTTAAGAAAAATAATATTAAAAATTGTTATTTATTTTTTTTTGTATAATTTGTTTGAAGTAAAGTGAATGTACTTCATGCATGCGAGTCGAGTGTCGACTATCGAGTGAATTTATCTCAAAATTTTCTTCTTTAATTTTTTACAGTGCATCACATCTTGTTATTATTTTTTTGTTTTTTTTTTTAAATAATATTTTGTTAACTTCTTCTTCACCAAAATAAGAAGAAACGTGTGATCTTGATCTTTGAGAAGTAAGAAGGAGATAAAGTAAAAAATAAACACAAAAAAAAATAAAGAAAAGAAAATCAAAAAGTGAGTGAAGTATAGTGTCAAGTATCAACATCAACAACAAACACAACAACAACAACAAAAGTAAAGCAAGGCAAAGCAAAGTAAAGCCTTGAAGAAGGAGCAGGAGCAGCAGCACATTGAACAAAAGTGTGTAAAAATTTTATTTTTTATTTATAAATTATTGAAAGAAAAAAAAACAAAAGAAATATGCTAGAATTTAATACATGTTTGTTTTGAAAGAAATAATAAACAATAGAAATATTTGCTCTTCTATCCTATTTTTCTTTTTTTTTTGAATGTTTGTTTATGTACTTATATTTATGTGTGTGTTGAGTTGTATGCGTGTGTGTATGTTTTGTTATTTTGTGTTTCAGTTTTTATTTGCAATGCGGCGAATTCACTTCATTGCTTGTTGACTTTTAGTTGCAACCAGTTTCAATAATACATGAGTATTTGAGAAATAAAATACAAAAACAAAACAACAAAGCAACAAAAAAATCAACAAGTTTCTTTGGCCAAAGAAGAAATTTTCTCTTCTCTCTCACTCTCTTTGTTAATTTTGCTTTCTGTGTTTTGTTATCAATAACAAATTTCATAAGTCATGTGGCCCTGTCACAGCGTGCGTGCGTGAGTGAGAGTAGAGTAGAGTAGAGTGCATGCGTGACACAATATTATTGTGTCGTGATGTGTTTTTGCACCGGCAGCAGTTAAACATTAAAAAATTTCAAAAATAATTTTTGACAACAACAACTCACTCTTCTTCTTAACATTTAAAAGTCGTCGTCGTATTCTTCTTCTTTCCAAACTCAATCTTAAAATCAACATCTTCGTCTTCACTACTCACACGCAACAGTTGCGGCGAGTTGTTGTTACTGCTGTGTTGGTTGTTGTTGTTGGATTAATTTTTTTGCATTTCGCCTTGCGCTCTCTCAACATCACTTGCTAGCTCACTGAGCTCTCTCTGAGTCTCTTGCTCTCCTGTGCTGTTTGCACGTTGACGATGACATTTCGCATTCCAACGCATGTTTGTGCTCTCGCTCGTTCATTTGTTTGTTCGGTTGCTGTTTCTGTTGCTACTACTGGGTTTCCTCTCTCTTTCAATGAACGATCGATGAATGTAGTACTACGCTCTTTTGTATATACTCTCACTTCATACTGCACACACTCACTCGCTCACACTTATTACACTCTCATTCTCTCCATGCGTGTGTACAAGAAGGATGGCAATAGCATGGTGGCATGCGATCGTTTATTTTTCTTTTGTCTCTCTTTTTGTGATTTTGTTTTGTATGTTTTTTTTGCTGTTTTTTTCCCTATTGCATTTGAACAAAAACGAAAGCAATGGTGAAGAGAAGTGAAGAAGAGAAAAGTTTAATTGTTTTTTGTTTTAACCAAAAATAAAGGAAAATTGTGTTGTTTTTTTTTTATAAAATATAGAATTTTAATATTTTCCATATATGTACATACTTACATACATATGTATATATTTTTATTTATTTCACTTAAATGCATAAATGTTAAGTGTGTGAGTTGTGTTTGTATGTGTATGCATATAAAAAACTTGTTCCATCAAAAAAAAAAAAAATGCATGCGAGAAATTATGAGTAAAACAACAACAACAACAAAAAAAAAACGATGAAAAAGTCAATAAAAAAATTATCCACGGTTTTACAAAAATGTCGAACACCCTTCACACTTTGGTTGGGTTTTAGGATTTATAATATTGCTGTCCTAGTCCTAGCTTCGCATGGACCAACAATACTGGGTTGGATTTCTAGAGATGTCATATAAAGATAAAGATATTCATGGTTTTACTTACTCTATTTGCCGTACCTTGGTTTAGTTAGATAAATTATGATTGTCCTAGTAGCACCCCTGCATAGATTATTGACTGGGGAAGCTGGGTTTTTGGGCGATATTAAATAAAGTGGATACTATATCAGGACTTCTGAGTAAATTGAATACTTAATATTTAAATAAATATTGACTGATTGAATATGATAGTAAGAGGTAATAAAATCAAGAAAATTACTACAATCGATCCCAATTCGATATGCCATAAATTTTAACTTCTTCACATGAAAAAATCAATATTTTTTTTTCTAATAAAACCAGCTTTATTTTCATGTTTTTCTTTGATGTTCATTACCTTATACTTAGAATTATAAAGACTTGAGTATTAAAGTTCGTAAAACTTCTATGTATATCGAATTTTTATTGAGTGTTGAAAGATTAAGACTTCAATGTTTATGAAGCTTCCTCTTCCATGCCTTATCATTTTTATGGCCTTATATGATGTCTATATGTGCTATATGTATGTGTATAATATTGTCTACCAACACACATTATTTCATAATAGTTCTTTATGCAAAGAGATCTCATGAAAGGATCTCCTTTCTCTCCTAGCATACAAGTCCTACTATTTAATGCCTTCCAATATTCTCAAAGAACTTCTATTTATAATAGTCTTATTATATCCTACAAACTTTCATTTCAAATCTTGAAGGGGCGCGCTGTTAATTCCAAAAGAGAAACATAGAGGGACTATAGTTCATTCAATCAAAGAACTTCCCATTAGAATGGTATAACATTTCCCACAAAATTTCATTTGAAATTTTGAATCCCAAGAGTGTTGTTGGAACATAGAGAACTTCCATATTTTATATTATATTTTAAACTTTTTTCCTAACAAACATCATAGCCAAATAGTCAACAACATTTTTGTGTATTATGAGTGTAGGGTATACGGGAACAGAAAAAAAAAAACCAGCACATTGTATAAAAAACAAGAAAAGACATTTTTTAGCAGGTAGCATTTTCAATGCATGTGTGTGTATATTTCTCATTGTGAGTGTGTGTGTGTGTGTGTGTCTGTGTCTTTACCTGGCATACACACACACAGGGCATTTTTATTATTATTGTACTTTGTTGTTTTGTATTTGTATGTTTTTTTCTTCATCAGACTTTTGCAATCTTATTAGCATTTTTTTTTTTTTTTTTTTGTAATTTTACGCATTCTTTTGGATTTTTGTTTTTATATTTTTTTTTTTTTTATTATCAAAATGCATTCTTATTATTTTTAGCTAGCAACATGTTTATAGCAACATGATGTTTATGACAACAAAATTTTATATATACATAATTCTTTTTATAAGTCGATGATTTCTACATGTTGTGTATATTGAAATCTATCAAATATTGTGATCTCTTCTTGGCCACTAGACTGACTAATCTGAATCTATGTAGTACAAATGTTTGGTAAAACCTTTTGTTGTCGATCAAACATCATCATGTGATTTGATATTTAGTTATAACGATCTGCAACCTCATTATACTCTTCCCAACTGCAAGTGAAGCATAAAAGGGTTTAGGCACCTTGAATTGGTGAATTCATAAATTCGAAAATTGTTTGCAAGGTCTGAGAACCGGTTTATTTGTGATTGTCAACGTGATCCCTTTAGTAGAACTTGCTGGGCCTTTTAAGGGCATATTACATTTATGTCACAGTTCGGTTAAATTTTATTTTGGTTTTCAATTCACTAAGTATTTGCTTAAGATTGCTATAAGATTTTCTTTACTACTTATAACCCGAAAAAACCAGAGAATAAATCGATTTCAATTATTATATGTAAGTAGCTGATCGATCAGGCAGTGGATCATTTTGTTCTTGGAACCTTTCATCACTTTTCATATACATACATTCAATATGTACAATATGTATTTCCTCCATTTTTTACTAGTCCACATGCAATGCTAACAAAAAATTGATTAGTCATTAAGCTTTGATCTCCCTATATATTCCCGATTTCAGTTTAAGTTTTAATCATTTATTCATTATTTTTAATATTCAAAAATTTAAGTTTATTTAATTGTATTATTGGAAGTGCTTATAAGTTTCCGATGTTTTTAATCAAAAATTGGGCATTTATTGTGAAAGAATGGTACATTATGTTTTATTGAAAGTATTATCCATTGCTGATACGAATTTTCTGGCATCGGAAGAACGCTTATTTTTTGAGACTATCTTCATAAGACAGGCCATGTGCCATCGATAGTGATAATCGCATGGGGCAATGTCTGGTGAATACGGCAGATTGGGTAGGTCTTCCAATTGAGTGTTTTCAAGTAGATTTTCACCCATGCCGTAACATGTAGACAAGCATTATCATGCAGGAGAATAGATTTGTCGTGTCTGGACTAGTAGTAGTGTGCCCACCTCAATCTCATCAATTGTGTTCGGTAGAGAGTCCTAGTAATGGATACATTCGGTTTGATCAACTCATAACACACGACACCAAGCCGATTCCACCAAATACACAACATGAGTTTTTTTTTTCCAGGAATATTCGGCTTGGTTGGTCGATGATGAAGCATGGCCACAATTCCTCTTCTTTGGGTTATCGTAGTGGGTCCATTTTTCATCAACAGTGACTAAACGATGCACAAAATCCTTTTGCTTATGCCTGGCAAGCATATCACATTTACAAAATCGGCATTCAACGTTTCTCAGCTTCAGATCATATGGATCCCAATTTCGTTATTTTAAATCATTCCCAACGATTTTAAACGATGCTAAATTGCTTGCTGAAGCACTCCATATGTGCAAGTTCTACTTGTGTTTGACACAAATCTTCATCCAATAATGATTCAAATTCCGCTACGATCTTTGGCTTTGACTTCAAACTCACCGATCTTAAACTTTTGAAACCAATCATGACAACTTCTCTTACTTAAACCAGACTCTCCACCATAGGCTTCTATACAAGGCTTTGATGAGCCTTAGCTGCAGATTTCATCAAATTAAAAAATTAAATCAAAAGCTCCCGAAAATGAGAATTGGCTCAAAACCAAACATTTTCGCACAAAAAATATTATGCGATTGGTGATAGAAAATCGCTTAATAGTGTACTCAAAGTTAAGGTGTTGACAAACTTACTATGATGTTTTACATCTGAAAATACTAAAATGCTAACTTATGACAGATGACTTAAAGTCATGGAAAACAATTTTGGTATATTTAAACTCTGTGCTCTTTGGTGTCCGTATACCCAAAGGTCGGCAGGGTGAAGGCGCTTGAGCCCTCTCCTGGATGTGTTTGTACTCAGAGCAGAAGCTACATGAGACTTTAGTCGGTTATTATACCGATTTGTGTGATGATTGACGGACCGAAAGAATTCGCAGGTTGTTAGTTATAACGTCATTGTGCACATGCCAAGTAGTCTTAAGAAGCTGACGGAGGGCATAGTTCTGCATCTTCTGAATAAGATAAACATTGGTCTTAGCAGCAGTGTGTCCCATATAGGAATACCAAATGTCCAGGATGGCACCACTATACCCTTGTAATCTTATTTCTAACGCTAAATTGACTTCTGTGCCGAAGGAGCCAGATCAGCTTCTGTAGCCATGTGGACCTCCTGTCCAATATTATATGCAGGTAGCGGCTGAGCTCACTTGAGGTATGACCGAGTTATGTAGCGTTACGGTTGGACAGAAGTCCCTTCTAAGCGCAAACGTACATTGCTGAGATTTTAAACTGTTGACCTTGATGTGGCCATCCAGAAACTTCTGTGTTATTTCAGAAGCCTCGCTGGCACTGGGTTAGCTGGCGATAAATGCATAAATTCATCAGCATATGTGGCTATCAATGTATTGTCAGCAACAGGTGCTGCAAGATCAGTGGTGTAGAGTTTATATCAGGCAGTGTCCTTGGTGTCCTGTTCGATCCGGGACCTCAACCATATAGCTTCGTCCAAACAAGTACTATGTATCAACCATGCCTAACTGATTGGGGGCCATCTTTTCTCAAACGGCGAAAATTTATTTGCATACTCATACCCAATATTTTTTATGTATCATTTATTATTATTTATTATTAATTTTTTTTAAACAATATTTATTTATTTTTATTTTTCTTTGTTTTCTTTTACTTTTTCTTTTTTCCAGTGTATTTGTTGTTGTTCTATGCATTGTTCTATTCTATTGTTGATGAATGACGAAAAAAATTATAAATAAATTGTGTTTAACAATGCATTTTTCCATTTTGTTGTCATCACTTAAAAAATATTAAACAAAAAAATAAATAAATAAAAAACAAAAAATAAATGATAAAATATACAATTTCATTTTGAATTTTGTTTTCAACAAAAAATTATGAAGCATATACAAATAAAGAATTACAACAATAACACCAACAACAACAACAATAACAACAATAATAATAACAACAACAATAATAACACAAATAATCTAAATAACGTCATCATCCCAGCAACAACAACAACAACAACACCATCAACAACAGCAACAACAACTAACAAAAAATATAATTTCGAAACAACAACAACACAATCAACTGGGACAACATCAAAAGGATCTTTAGCTGAAGGAACAACTAATACCAACAACAACAACAACAACAAGAAAATTACAACAACACCAACACCAACACCAAGTAAAAGTATCTCAAACAAAGCTTCCGCTTCCGCTTCATCTTCTTATAAAGGAAAACATTTAAATTTTAACGTTCAACGTCGATTTCGTCGTAATAAAAATATTAATATTGCAACAACAAGCAACAACAACAACAGTCCCAATAATAACAATTCTTATAAAACCAATAATAAAAATCTGAATAATCAGAAATACAAACAGCAACAGCAACAACAACAACAACAATTGATAAATAATAAATCAAAAAATAAAAATAATAAATCAAATAAAATATTAAAAATGGGCGGCGGCAAAGATATACGACGCGGCCTAGAGCCATTAGAATTCGATGAATGCATTGTCGATAGTCCAGAATTTCGTGATAATTTGAATCGTCATGAAAAAGAATTGGATCATACTAGTCATCAGATCAAGCGTATTATCAAAGAAGTTAAAGATCTAATGAGTGCAGCAAAAGGTAAGTCCAATTGAAATTCTAAATACTCTTTCTTACATAGGTACATATATGATTCAATGTGTCAATATGACAAAATGTCTGTTATAAAGAGGTTTTACAATTAATTTCTTCAAAATCAGAACGAATTTGAATGAAAAACAATGGAATAGGACAGACTGGCTGGCTGTTCACCCGGCAGCTTGTGATGCCTGTTTTAAACTACTTTGGCATGACAGATCTAGACTACCCATAGCCGAAGCTACCACCGGCATCGCTGAGTTTTTTATCATAGCAAAGTGGTGGTAATCCAGCAAGAGGGGACTACATAAATTAGTTTAAATTAATGAATTGGTCCAGATCCTCTGACCTTCTATTCAGGGTTAACAAAAAGCCAAAGGTGAAGAATATTACTGAATTTGTAAGCAAATAGGAATAGTCTTTTGATCCTAACTGAATACCTCACAATAACACACATATCATTATTGCCTCAATTAGTTATCATGATCTCTAGATCATCTTGACATCCATACATCTTTTGGTTTTTGGTTTGTAAATTTATAAAACATTGAATTGAATATGATCTTGAAACATTGCATAATAGTAGATAAGATTATGGAATATATATCGTACATATGTATGTAGTATGTACGAGTTTTTATTAATTAAACTGATTATCTACTGACCTTGAGCTCCAACTAAGAATACAGACAGCCAATGTTTCTATAACCAACCTCGATGATCAGATCATATGGTACAATAATATAAATGTTGGTAATTCGGTATAGACTGAATTCTACAAAAACTATTGTAATAAGAGCTTTTTGAATGTATTGGCTTTCTGAAAGAAATGGGGCTATATTTTTCTTATACAATGTTAAAGAATAAACGTGTATAGTAGGTTTTTGATGAAATATATTCAAAACTAGAAAAAAGGTTTGCTTTTGCCATGTCAAAGTTGTACTCGTTCTCTTCATGCTGCTGTAATTGAGCATACAGAAATATTATATTATTGATTTGACTTATGTTTAGGGTAGAGTCAGTATTCATAGTGTATTTCAACATTGAGACCGTGAGCCATACGATCCCAATAATCCGAGGATCTTGAAATTTACACTTCAAGTTCAATCAGACAAAAAACAAAAAAGTTTTCCTAATAAAAACATTAATTTTAATTTGGGTTTGTATGGGTGGTACTCTTCCTAGTGTTCCAATTCGGCTGATTCCGACAAATGCTCTCTAGCTCAAAAACTGAGGGACTAGTTTGCATACATACAGAGGGACGTGGCTAAATCAAATCTTCTCGTCGAGCTGATTAAGAATAGGTACTAGAGGAGCCTCCGGCCGACACAATCGACCGCATTCTAGAAAAAAGCATTTATTTTTTTAAAGTGCTAATGCAATAACTTCTGTATAAACAGTGTTCTTTGCGAAAACTCTATAACACGGCTACACACAATCAATGAGCGTGCAGCAATAGAACAGAAGAGACAAACACACATTATTATTATTATTATTATTCTCTCATTCTACTGCGCGCACACACGCACACATCAACGGCTGTGTGTTGGTATTCTTGTTGTAAAGCGTTATTTTGAACACCTTATTACGCCTAAACCTCTGGACCTATTTTGATAAAGTACCTACACATCTAGCGAAAAATACCTTTCAATTGGCATTATTTTTGTCAATATAGGTTCAGTGGTTTAAACAGGAATGGACTCACAAATCCAATGTTTGCCGTTTAATGGGGTCTCCGATGTCTAACATCTTGACAAACTTATAATACTATTCACTGTGTGAAGAGTATAAATACTTATGTAGATTATTTCTCTGCATAATTGCTTCAGAATATCCTTAAAACTAAGGAATTTGAATAAAAGAAATCAATTAGATAAGTGAACTGAGATCTGCTAAAGTGGATAGCGATATACTCGTAGCATATTGCAAATGTGATATGCTCATTTGTTGGAACTGATAGATTTGGTTACTGCCAAGGCTAAAAACTAATTAGGGATTAAAGAGATTGAAGAAGATACAAATTGGAAACAAAGGATTGTAAACTCATCCTCATTCGTTTGTTCGATGTACTTCTTGAATATAATAATAAACAAATTGCATTGAATTGATTGAGTGTGGTGGGGTATTATAGGAATTGCTACTAGAATTTTCAACGTAAATGTTATTGTATAGGATTGCAACAGGTTGCTAGCATCAAATTCTACATGAAAATACACTTGTTATTGATTTGATGTATTTGTATTTGTATCTGAGATACAGATACATGTCCATGTATCTCATTGTACTTTACTTGTACGAGTGTTTGTTGTATGTAATATTTTTTATATAAAGTTTTTCACATACAAATGAATGAGTTGGTCTGATCGTATCGTATTGGATCGGATCGGATCGAGTGTGTTGCATTGTTGTTTTGTGATTTCGTGTTTAATTTGTTGTTAGATTTGTACTTAGTTTTGTTGTGTTTGTTGTGTTAGAAAGCTAATTAGACTGTTTTTATATTTCTGTATTGAGCTGAGAACGTGCATTTGTCAAGGTCAACTAGAGTCACCTAATAGGAAAACAAAAAGCGCAAACAACAACAGCAAAAAACAAAAAAAATTAACTTGAATGAAATAAATGACTGAGTGAGTGAGTGAGTGAGTAAGTTTGAATGAAGTCAATGGATAAATGTTGATGTTAAAAGCGAAAACAAAAACAACAGCAGTAGCAACACAGCAATACTAAAATGTAGATACAATTACAACAAATTCAATTGCAACAATAAGTTGAATTGCACCAGCAGATCAAGCAGCATCAAACAAAAAAAAAAAACAACATTTTAAGCAACAATTTTGTCTTAACATCATCTATGTAATTGTAATTGTAAGAAATTTAAACATTTGCAAATACAAAATAGATAAATAAGCCATCACTCAATAGGTAACAAATCTTAATCATGGCACTTCATATGATTTTTAGAAAGTACATAGTACCAACATAATGAAAAATCAATATGATTCCTAAAAAAGTACTAACAACCACTTCATAAGCTTTTTGTCAGGACATTGCAGAGTAATGAAACCCTTACATAACATGCGAATCAGTCGCAGCGATCTATGTAGTCTATGTAATGCAGAAGAGGAGTCAGCGAGGGCCTAATCTGAACCAGACCCTGTCACCTTGTAAACCAGTTTTTGGAACCAATTGAAATTGCAGATCTGTCTCCGAAGACGATCAGAGAAACTGTGTTTACCGCAGTGACGAGGTGTACTGGTTACCGCCCTTTCCCTTATTTAATCTACTACAATGAATGAACTGAGAAACATATGTTTACAATTCTTCGCCATCTATATTGATTTAAAATTATGAGATTTTGTGTTTGGCTATCCCATAAGGCCAAACTGACTGGCTGACTGATCGTTTGCATTTTTAAAATATCAAGTAATATCCACTTATGGGAAGTGGAGTTTTTAATGAGTAGAATCCACCAAGCATGGATTGAATGGAGTGAATCTTCGTAGATTCATAGTCTTGTAAATCAGGGCAGGATTTAAAAATGTTTGTTTTTCAGATATCTTGAATTAAACAGGATTAAAATTTGGAATGAGCATAAGCTCATCACAATCTTGTATCTAGCAATCCAGCAAAGGAGCTAAGTTGTAGTAGATTTAAATTTAAACAAAAGAATTGCATAGTACAACATGATATTTTTAATATACCCTGTAAATTAAAGATGTTAACACATTTGATTGTTAACAATATACAAAATTACAAAGAAAACAGAAAAAAAATAAACTAGACACGAATTCGAAACTCGAATTGGAAGTTCATAGAGAGAGAGAGAGAGAGAGAGAGAGAGAGAAAAAAAAAACTGCTTAAAATGTACAAAGTCAAAATAAATACAGCTAAAGTCGGTGTAGTTTAAGTCGTCGTCTTCGCCATCGCCATCGCCATCGCCATCAGCATCGACGTCAACGTTTAATGTAATGATGGCGCTGGCATTGACGTCGACTTCATCATTTTTTTCCATAGGGAGTATTACATCTCTTTCCATATACAATATTATACAATAGATATGCATATCCATTAACCTAAAGTAATTGTATTAATGTCATTTTGCACTGGTCCATTAGACAGCCATTTCTTATTTTTAATTCTTCATTCTGAAGCAAACGATGTCTGTTAGCGTTTCTTGTTCTGCGACCTAGTATATAAGAATATGGCATAATTGATTTAAACAATTTTAATTTCGAGCCGATAATAAATAAATAAATAAATAACTTTAATATACGAAGTCATAATTAGTATTAATTAAAATGTTTTGTACATGAAAACTATTCGGAGAAAATTCTTTAAATGACAGTGAAAACCGTATCGAAATCCGTTGCGTGGTTTAGAAGTAATCAGTATCCAAACTTTTTAGTAATTTCGACTTTGCTTTATAGCATGTAATAAAAAAAAAAATTAGTCACGTTAAGCATACCTTTGTTTTGTACAAAGAATTCATTTCAGGGGTCTCTTGAATAAATTATTATTATTTATTCTCAAAGGTAAATTATATTTACACGTCCATTTTAATTAAATTTTGATTACCTTTATCGAAATATTCACAATAAACTTAGTACTTAAATATATTGTATTAGTCGCTTGACTTTCAGATTAGCCAATTTTGAATATACTAGAAAATTTGTGAGAGCGCCATTGCCAATAGTATTTACAACAAGCGATTTCGCCATAAATTGTTGTGTATCAAATTACAGATTCTATGTATTTGTTCTGAAAATTAGAAAATCTGGGGTAGACAGTGCAGTTTCCCAAATCCAAGTGTATTAAGATCAATCAGAGACTGCAATCAGAAATAAGAAAAATAGAAAAAAATAAAGAAAAACATAAATAAGTAAAAGTATTACCAGAAATGAAACTGGAATCATGGATATTTTTATAGACTTGTTTAATTAACTGTCGCGCCACTCTTTGTTCTTGCTGTTGTCTGTCCAAAAATCATTTCCAGATTTAAATTATGCCACTGAATGGTTCATTTCATTATAAAGTAAATCTTATGTTCTCGCCGGGATCAACATGTTACTTACAATATATGTACCTATGTAATTGTAATTTTTTTAAGTTATTGTAATATTTACTACTTAGTTTTTTTTTTCTTAAGAATGTATTCCAAATGTGATGAATGACTCTCTGACAATTGGATTCTAAGATCCGAATCTGATGTTGATTCTTCCGAACACATTTTTCATTTAATCCGGATTCCATTTTAGATTTCTGGTCTTCAGATTCCTGTACTTCAGTTTTGGAACATTTTAAGTTGGACTCCGATCCCATTTTATTCTCGTCTTTTTTGCCTTTCACTGGGTTATTAGTTGTAGGAGTGACTTCAGGGGTATTCGTCGAAGTACTACTCATTGGGTTTTTTTGTTGTAGGACCGACTTCTGGGGTTTTCTTCGAAGAACTACTCATTGGGTTATTAGTTGTAGGACCGACTTCTGGGGTTTTCTTCGAAGAACTACTCATTTGGTTTGTCACTGTTGCTGTTGCTACTTCCATTTTGCTTAATACACCCTCTGCATCACTTTCAGACAATTGGTTACTGAGATTCAGAGAACTAAATGATGTAGGTCGACTTGTCGAAACATTTTCTTTCATTGTCAAATCAGACTTCGGATTATGTTCTATATTGCTATTTGTTAGTGTTGTATTTTTGATAGAGGACACTGGGGTATTCGTCGAAGAACTACTCATTGGGTTATCAGTTGTAGGACCGACTTCTGGCGTTTTCTTCGAAGAACTACTCATTTGGTTTGTCGCTGTTGGTACTTCCATTGTGCTCAATACACTCTCTTCTGCATCTTTTTCAGACAGAGATTCAAAGAACTAAATGATCTAGGTTGACTTGTCGAAACATTTTCTTTCATTATCAAATCAGACTTCGGATTATGTTCTATATTGCTATAGTCTCACTTAAAATCAAGGCCTTTCCAACTTTGCCAACACAGTACATTTAAGCAGAAGCTGACACCAGTCTTCAGGAATCTTCTAATCGAAAAGAGAACCAGACAAAAACTTGACAATGAGATATCCTGATGTCTCAGCCTTTCCTTGTATATACCAAGAAGATACAATATTAACAGCAGGATGGCTCTGCTTTTTCGGCCGAAGCAGTTGCCATAATAAAAGCAAAGAAACAGGGCAAATTTGTTATTTGCACTGATCGCCTCTCAGCTTGTCAAATGGCAACCCCATAATTTACATTATACAGGATTAAGATTGATTCCGATTCCTCCTAGTGATCTATATAATCCTAGAAACTGAATAATCATTTGTTTGATATATGAATAGAACATATTTAAAATTAATGTTATCTTTATAATTTTTGAGTGTGTCTTGATTTATGATTGATACTCCATTGATGCTATACAATCTTATTGGACATTTATCTGTGTTTATAGTACAATAAACTACAATAAGCTTAGCTCATATTTCTATATAATATACAAATATATGTATGTGTGCAAATAGTATAAAAATATACTCATATTAAGCCTTTATATACCGTATTATATACGATATTCGAGTATCTTGTGTTGTATACATATATTGTAGCAACAAGTGTTTTTGTAAAAAATATATAGTATTTGTTTAATGAGCCAGACACAAAGAAGTAAAATGGATATTAAGAAATATAATATTATATATACTATAATATATATAAGAGAAATACAAAACCAATTGCACTCTCTCGAAGACTCAAGAGCAATTGTATCAATTGGCTGGTGGTGGCATTGATTACTTGTAGCGTCGCGCGTCATAAGTTGTTTGTTTTTAAAAAACATTTGTTCTATTCTTATCTCCAATCGTATGTATGTTTTGATTGCAATTGGAATAAAACAGATGAGTCTTATGATGATTCAATTTCTTAATAATTAAAAAATATATTTATTCAATTCTATTCTATAATAATATGATAATTTTATGAAGTTATAATCCTTAGATTAGACAGTAGTTAGTTATTGTATAGTATACAAAGTAAGTTAAAGGCTTCCTTTAAACAATGTTTGTCGTCTGAGAGAGATGAGTGCTGTTGAAAACCATCAAGCAAGGTTAGGTTTGTAGATGAAAAAAAAAAAAAATAAAAAAAATATTGAGAAATCACCTTAGAAGGGCAGGCAAACAAGAATAACCATGCCATTGGACAATCTGTTTGGGCAGTATAAATGGGACCAAAGAACATTATAATAATCAATTGTCATATGTCATTTGGTTGTCATTTGGCAGAGTGTTGTTGACTCTTCTTTCCTCTATTTCTTTAAAGATCTATTCTGTGTAGATTAATCAATATTTTTAGGTTTTAAAGCTTTTAAGTTTTTAACTCTATGGTTGTTGAATGGTCAAGTCTTTTGGGGATTTGAACTCTATTAAACTCTATACTCTTCTCTGCTCTTTCATTATTTCTGCTGTTTTTACTAATAACGACGAATCTTCAAAGTCGTCTTTAGTTTCTTCAGCTTGGATTTATTTTTGTATTTGTATCTATTGCCTGTAATGGTTTAACATGACATAGACATAGACATAGACATAGTAGTAGACCCGAGGTGATAATGAACACATGACAAAAAGAAAAAGAAAAAAATTGAAGGAGATTATAGTAGTAAGAGAGATGATGAGTTGATGATGTTGAAGTTGAAGTTGGGGTTAAAGACAAATATAATTTGATTCTTTTATTTTTCTGTGATTAGTAATACTATGATGTTCATCATAGGAAAAAGCTCTTTTGTTGTCGAATGAAGTCGAATGAAGTTAAAAATGATGACAACGTCACCGAGTTTAATTTAAAAAAATTAAAAATAAAAAAAACCCATAGTTTTCTTTTCTTTCTCTGTTGTGTGTCTTGTCTTGTTTTGTTTTGTTTTGTTTTTCTTTTATCTCATCATCCTCTTAGTTAAGCTTTTTCTCTTTCTTATTGCTGTTACCAGTTATTAGTGTTTGTTTGTTTGTTAGTTTGTTGGTTTGTTAGTATTGCTGTTGTTTTTATGGCTATTGGGTGAACATACTCACTCTCCTGTCTTGATATCTGTCTGTATGTCTGCCTGTCTGTCTGTCTGTCCATTTGTCAGTGTCGTCTGTCTTTATGACTGTCATCGGTGTCTTGTGTCTTCTGTTTGTTTACCTCTTCATTTGGCATTTGTCACTTTCACGTAAATTTTTTTCTTTTTATTTTCATCATTTTTCTTTTTTAGTTAGTATTCATCATCAGTTGTGTTGTAAAAGACGTTTAAATGCATTTTTATGCTTTGTAACCATTTATGGTTAAAGACTGTACATACTTATGTTTGAATGTATGAATAAACAATATTTATTGTACATAGAAACGATCACCTTGATAGACATAATCGATTTAGACAAGTCGTCGTCTATCTGTCTATCTATCAGTCTGTGTCTCTCCATCCAGGGTAATGCAGTTTATCCAAAAACATAAAGTTGATTTCAATTTCAATTTCAATCGTTTTTAAAAGTTAGGAAACCTTTTGTTCATTGAACTTCCAATTATATAGGTTCCGAAAAGGTCTGGATTAGGCCTCAGTCGGTGCAGTCATTTAAAAAAAAATCAAACCCTGGAACTAAAAAAGAAAGGATTTCAAAGTCAAAACTTTAAGTTAGCATTTTCATAATTGACATTTATCAATATTTATGTATGTATGTTTTTCTATTTGATTAGCAAGACCCATAAAAGCTCCAACAAATCCAAAGAATCCAATATTTTCAATGGCAACTCTCAACTTGAAAAACAAGTAAATTAATTAAATTTATGGTATTTGCCGTCCATGCAGTAGCTTAACAATAGGGTGGCATGACCCGGCCTAAGAGGGCCATGAGCACATGAGAATCCTAACATTTATTATTACAACATTAAATCCAATTACAATAGTTGGGCAGGTCCTTTCGATGACATTTTCGCTTTAAAAGTTCGGTTTGTTGAAGTTCAAAAAGCGCTTACATAAACTGTTCTATTAAATTCCAAAGCAGATAAGAGAAATGAAGCTATTTTACTGAAGAAGAAGATCGAAAACTACAACTTTATTATGATGCTGACTTCTCATTACAAAATATTACAGACCATCGATATTGGTCTGAAGCACTTCAGTCTAAAGCCATCGCATCGATCTTTTAAATGCCACGAAGCGTTTGCAACCCCCTTGTCTGAAGGACCTTGAAAAATATTGCAATGAATTTAATTTATATAAAAAAGACATACATATGTATATGTCTAGTTTGCAAAGGAAATTCCATATAAGAACTTGCTGATTTGTTAATCATTAAGAATCATTTTATTTTTATATTATTTCAAGTTTTCCTGAAGTGTGCGCGGCTTTTCTGTTATTTGTAACCTTCCCTGCGACTACGGCTAGTGCCGAGCGACTATTTTCAAAATGAAAATTGATAAAAACATATTTAAGAAATTCTATGGGACAAGAAAGGTTACGGTTCTATACTTCGAACATTTCATGGCCTGAAATTTAAACTTAGACGATGTTATTAACACTTTCTCCGAACAGAAAGCCCGAAAAAAGGATTTTTTTATAATTAAAACTCCTAAATTGTATTATTAAATTTAATAAATGAACATAAATAAGAATAATTAAAACTTTGCTAGAGCGGTGTCGTTACGCCACTGCTTCCATGACTACTAAAGGTTGATTTTATTTAATATTTTTTATCAAAATTAGTTGCTAAGAATATTCTTAACTTTATTTAAAAAATTTTACTTATGTAATCCCTCTTTTTTTTTTTTTTTTGCAAAAGAATATAAAAAAAAGCTTAAAAGAGCATTTCTCTTGCTTTAACTTGTATCCAGAAATTAAATTTAAGTTCTTTTATGATTATTTCATTGGGAATTTCAGTGTGGTGGTATTTCCAGAGAACTTCATGTATATAATACTCTATTAATACCATATAATGTTCAATGTTGGTTTTGCGATAAGCAACTTATAAATGAAAGCAACACATGATTATGAGTACATATTTGTAGTAGGTGGTCATATGAAAAGTTAGGAGTCCCATAATGATGGTAGGTTTTTACAATAAAACCTGATTGCTCTTAGTTGTTTATTGTCAAGTGTTGGTTACAGATGACGATGTTTGGCAAGGAAACAATTATTTCGTTGATATTGAAAATAGCAGGTTCATCTAATGCAGTTCACTGTTTTGACTTTGAATCTATGGTGGTCTCAACAGTCATACATACTATGTAGTCAACAGCTCATGAATGATGATTTGAATTTGTTATTGATCCACCCACAGTAAAGACTAATATTGGCTGAAAGAAAATATGGGGTTTAAAATTATTGAAACGACCCACGTAGTATATTATGGTGTTGGTGTCCATAGAACTGGCAACACTAATCTAATTGTGAATACACATTTGAAAGATGACATTTCAGGCTACATTTTTTGTGAAGACAGCTGTGTAATTCATTGCTCGTGTTAGAAGTTATACTGATTTGAATATGAGTGAAATATCTGAAGAAATACGCTATGTGATGCTTTTTTAAAATAAAAAAAGGGAAAAACGCTACAAAACATTCCGAAAAATTTGTGCAGTGTACGGTGAGAATGCTGTGAGCGACGCCGGACCTAGAGTGGTTTGCTCGATTTCATTCCGGAAATTTCGATATAAAAGATGCACCTCGCACTGGTCAGCCTGTCACTGAAAAAGTCAAAGAAATTTTGCAACTCATGGAGCAAGACCGGCACGGATGCTGTCAGGAGATAGCGGAGGCACTAAACATGAACCATATGACAGTGTAGAAACATCTAAAAAGAGCAGGCTACGCAAAGAAGCCCGATGTTTGGTTGCCACATCAATTAACTCAAAGAAATTTAATTGACCGAATAACCATCAGTGAAACGCTGCTGAAACGTAACGAAATGGAACCATTTTTGAAGCGAATCATTACGGGCGATGACAAATGGATTAAATACGATAATATCCAACGCAAGCGATTATGGTCAAAGGCCGGTGACCTTCCACAAACGACTTTAAAGCCTGGATTGACGGCAAACAAAGTTATGTTTAGTGTTTGGTGTGATTGGAAGGGAATTGTCTATTATGAGCTGCTAGAACATGGCGAAATGGTCAATTCGGTCCTCTACTGTGCACAACTCAACCGTTTGAATGAAAAATCAAAATAAGAGCGACCACAATAGGTCAACATAAAGGGAGTTGTCTTCCATTATGAAGACATCATGATGACCCGGAACAAATTGACGTAGCTTGGTTGGGAAGTTTTGATGGATCGACCGTATAGACTGGACCTTGCACCGTCTGACTACCATTTGATTCGGTCTCTGCAAAACTCTCTTAATGGTAAAAAATTGGCCTCACGAAGACCTGCTTAAAATCATTTGGCCAAGTTTTTCACTGATGAACCACAGAAGTTCTACACCGACGGAATTATGAAGCTTCCCGAAAAATGGCAAAAGGTCATAGAAAAAAATGGCTCATATGTACTTGGTTGAAATTGTTTTAGAATAAAGACATTTTTTGTTCAAAAATGTACCAAAAAACCGCGCAGACTATTTATATAACCCAATATTACTTTTTTACTATCAACTTCATTGTTATAATGTACTGTTGTTTCTGTTTAACAAATGTTTTAAGTTCTAATACTCTACACATGTATAGGGTTTTAATTAATGTACATTTAAAGAAAATATACCAAGCAATCCTCATAAATTTCTGATTAGAAATCGGTAAATGAAATTTTTCATTGAACTCTCTTTAAACAAAACTTTTGATCTCAAAGTCTTTATACTGATATATTCTTATCTAGAACATGTTAAAGGTATATTTAGTGTATTAAAAAACTAAAGATAAAGTTTTACCCGATATATGTTTCTCTTTTTTACTTTTCTGTCTTTGATTTTATTATTATTTTTTTTTCACATAAAACTTCAAATAGAATTGACTTTTTATTCTGGTATATTTGCTTTGGCATTGGGCCAGAAAATCGTCTGAAAACACGCATGTATATTGAAGTACACACAGACCATATTAAGGCATGTGTTTCTATGTCCACAGACATTCCTAAATTGTTCAATTGATTGATAAAAATGCAAAAAAAAAAAAAAAAAAAAAAAAACAGATATGGAGTCTTGAGAAAAGGAAAACCAAGAAAACATTTAAATTTTAGGTATTCTTAAAAAAACCATATGGAATTGTTTCCATCTTAGAAAATTGTGATAATTCTCAATACACTTCAAAGCACCTGAAGATGTTCTTATCAAGCAGATCAAGGTCATAAGATTATCCCAAACAATAGAAAAGATTTATAATGATTCAAGTTTACTGCATATCGCTCGAAACTCATGATGATAAAGAGTTTGGTTGGCATTGTATATTGATTCTGTTAGATCGATCATCTTGCACAAATCAGAAATGTTTCATATTTCAAGTTTTTGAGGATCTTAAGATCATCTTCAAATAATATATATTTTCCTAAATTGCATGGCAACCTATACTTCCCTTTTGAGGAGTTCCTTGAAATGATTGAAGAGCATATAGGTTTATCTATTACTCTGAACTACATAAGTTAAAGAACCGCTGATCTATTGCATGCAATATTTTTACTTGTTTTGTTATGATGTCTTAAGGATCTAAAGATCATCATTTCAAAATTATCTATGATTTCCTCAATTTCATGGCAACATATTCTTCTTCGCTCTTAAAGAGTTCCGTGAAATGATTGAAGAGTACCTATATACAAAAGTAACCGTTAAATTACTATATTTATTATTATTTTATGACGCATTTACAATTTAAAGAAATTATAAACATAATCTATTCTCTGGACCTCGTCCCTTGAGAGTTCCATTCCAATATGGCATGGGGTATTTCGTCGTTATTTTTGCGAAGGGTATGTCCCAGCCAACCGTACTTTCATTTCCGTATCATAATTTCAATTGAGTCTTGCTCGCAGATTTGCTAGAGTCGCTGATTGCTAATAATTCTTGGCCACCAGATTCGCAGAATAGTACATAGACATCGGTTGATGAACGTTTGTATGTTCCTCATGTTTGTAGTTGTAGTATGCCAAGTCTCACAGCCATAAAGCAAGACAGATTTTACACAAGCGTTAAATATTTTTATTTTCGCCTTCTGGTGGACATGTTTAGCTCTCCAGAAGTTTCTTAGTCTCCCAAATGCGGCCTTGGCTTTTTGAATTCTACATTCTATATCGATATACCAAGATATTCAAAGCGTTCAACCTCTTCGATGTCGTTACCTTCGATTATAAAATGGGTGCTAGTAAGTGGTATTTAATCTCATGCCCTTGGTCTTTATGCAGTTAATATTCAATACCACTTTTTTAGACTCCACAGTGAGTTTGTCTAGTTGGGTTTGCATATCCGAACAGCGATTCGTTAGCAGTGATACATCGTCGGCGTATTCCGGGTCGCTTAATTTTCTACGCAACTTCCAGTTGAGTCCTATGTTTTCGATATCTGCAGATTCAAGGACTAAATCCAGGACGTTGATAAACAACAGCGCTTAGCTGTCCGTTGTATAGAACACGGCTAGTGGAGTCTTCATAGCTGGCCTTGATAATGTTGACGATTTTTTGCGGGACTAACTTAGCGCTTAGCGCTAACCATATACCATTGCGATCTTGTATACCTATATTTATTATACAATTTCTGATCAATCTGGCATGGTTGTAACATGGTTGGTTTCTTTAATTGACATAAACTTTCTTTGAATTTATTTTTGAATTTGATGTTTCTTCTTGATGTTTTATATACGTAGTGTAGTATACATACATACATATATGTACATATATTTTTTTTTCTAATTTGTTAAACAAAACTTGTAGAAAATTAATGAAGCAATAAGTTTTTTTGTTAAACTGTTTTTTGTTTTGTGTTGCGAATTTGAAATTTGTTTAGAGAGATTCTTGTGTTTCTTTTTCTTTCTTCAATTTTATTTTGTTGTGTTTTGTTTTTTTTTTTCCACGAATTTGGGTTTGTATGTTAGACAAGTCGAACAAGAGATACAAAAAAAAAAAAAAAAAAAAACATTGCGCATAAAACACAAAACACAAAGCTGTGTGAAGTTTCATCGTTTATACTCGTATGTAGTATTTCGTTGAAAGAATGTTCAACCAAATTTCATTACCGGGACGGGACAAAAGTTAACTTGAATTGAATTGATGATTCTCCTTTGCTCTGTTCTGTTCTGTTCTGATCCGTTCTGTTCTGGTTCTGGTTCTGCTGTGTATTGGTTTCAGTTGATCTACCGATTTACCGTGGCTAATGGCTGTGGAATGCGTTTTTCATTTCGGGTTTCTAGTCATGCTAATGCTTTGATTAGATTGAGAAAATGTAAAACACAAAATATGTATGTTGATAATGAAATTGTGGAAAAAGCAGACCTAAGACTTAGATTAGGAAGTCTGTTTTCCGTTGGCGATCAAAATATCTTTCTGATAAATCACTAAGAAGTTTTAATTATTTGATAAACATTTATACTATATTTTAGAAAATTTCTTATAGCGATAAAAAATAATTTTTTCCTTTTTTCATTAGATGCTGATTTTTATACAGAAATATAAAAACAGGTTTTTTTTTTTTTGAGTCACCTATCAAAAACAGAACATTAACATTCTTAATTCATACTTTTCTCTATACTAATAAGAATATAAGTATAGAGAGTGTACGAGCTAGTGGGTTAGGATATTACGAGAATTTGAGTTGATATTTCTGCTTCAGTTGGGCCAGTTCAGTTTTAACTAGTGGGATGTTGAGGTCCCTGTGGATGTTCGCATTCGATATGTACCAGGGAGCACATGTTAAAAAGCGAAGTATTTTCGATTGAGCTCTTTGGATGACTTCAACGTTACTTGGGCTAGCGTTCCTCCAAAACTAGGAACCGTATGTCCAGATTGGCTTTAATATGCTGTTATATATTAGCACCTTTAGATCGAGGCTTAGACTAGATCTTGGGTTTAAGAGCCAGTTGAGGGATATGTTACCGCCAGGTGAGTCGTCTGATGATAGACGGACAGACACTTTTATGTAGGGTGAATGTCACGTGCTAACATTTATCCGGATTGACTTTTTACGCCAATTGTCCAGCCAGATCGATACAAGTTGGAAGTAATTGGTTAGCTCTTTTCACACATTTTTGGGGCGTCATCTGCAAAAGTTGATGTCATGAGGCGGGGATTGGTTGGGATGACAGCGGTGAATAGTACTTATAAATAAAGGATAATTTGAAATAGAATCCCTGCAGTATGCTTGGTGGCAATAGTCTCCGTTTCGATAGTAATTCAATAGCCTCTTTTCTTATTACCTTGAGGCTAGTGAATTCACTGGTCGTAGATTATGCACGAGTGTCTATAGTAAGTCAGCAGCCTCCTTTTCGCATTACTGGTGGTTAGTGTCAGGAAATGCGGGCGGTGGCAATGACTGGTGACACACCTGGAAAACGTTAATGCAGGCGGTGGCAATTGACCCTTTCCAATGATATCGTTTAATTCACCAGTGGAATACATGTAAAAGTTGGAACTAGTACGTAGTAGTAAGGGACAAGCTACGATCCAGTTTTGGTACAGTGATTGAATACTTAAGTAAATATGACTAGGTTTATATGGGAGCTCTAGTATGTTTTTCATTAAATCGTTAAATTTCTGTTTAAAAATTGAGTATAATTTTGCTGTATAGGGTTATTCCGGGTGCTGATTTAAAAAGTTTCATTTGCTTTAGTTAAGAAGTAAATCAGTATTCCAATACCAATAATATTACTATATTTCTCCCATAATTAGATTTTTACAATCTAACTAAATTGTTATTTCAAACCTTATCAATACATCGATTTATTGGTTTATTTTTTGTAATTGTTTGGAAAGGTAGATTTATTATTGATCTCCCCCAATCTATGTTATATATTTTTACCATAGACTTTATGCACGGGGCTTTGTTATTGCAATATATCTACATTTTCATTTGAAACTTTAGATTGCATAGCTTTAATGGTTTGATCTATCTAATTGTTTCTTTAAAACTCTATGGAATGGTAGATGATGACATACATTTGTTGATCGGATCTCCTCTCATATTGTTAATTTTTTTTTATTTGAAACCTTATGGTACTAAATCCATATCTTACCTGTTAATAATAACTAGGTTATCTTCTAGCATCTTCTTTTATCTTTTCTTTTATTATATTGTATGTATAAAATATTATGTACATATGTTACCTATGGAATCCGAAATTGCTGAATTGAATTTGATGAAATTTTCAGGGAAACTATAACTTGGTCTGTAGAGTGTCCCTGTGAAGTAGGGTGCGGACCCTGTTGTCGAGAAATTGCTGTATAAAATTCTCCATATAAAGCTTAGAGACATATTTTTTTTAAATCAATTCAATTGTTTTTTTCATCCCCCATCTATGTCATACAATATTATTATGCTTAAATTGTTCAATATATCGAAATTTTTATTTGAAACATTATGTGTTAATGGGCCTTAAGGCAAATCCGCCACTGGTTGTTGCTTTTGTTGTAAGAGAATTTTGTTTAGAATTGATAGGAGTTGGAGGAGTCAATTGGTTGGTTAATATAGTTAATCAATTTTGAAGACAGCATTGACAAGGCTTCTGATGTTGTAGAGGCATCAGTAGGGACAAAGGCCTCAGTGAACTCAGAAACTCCAGAAAGGAGAACGTGCCCGGGAATAGGTCTCACAACCTACAGATTGCCCAAGGAACAGAGTGAGAGAACGTTAGGTGGCGTTTTAGTTCGTTCTTATTCTTGGTCTGAAAACTATTTCTTCTTTATTTGCTGATAGATTATGTAAGTTGTTTAGAGGTGACATATATTTGTTGATTTGATCCCTCATCAAGTTATAAGTATTGTTATATTGTTCCAAACCATCAAATTTTTCATTTGACACCTTGTGGAAAGTGAAAGAGATATGTTGAATAGACGATCAAAAGGTAAAATCTTCCTGTAACTAGAAACACTTAACACATCTTCTTATGGAATCTTTGACAGGGTTACAAACAGCATAACATTGTGATTATACACTACACTTATGTAGTATGTCTAAAAGGCATAAAAACAAATCAAAAGTGTATGAGATGCTGCTGCTGCTGATGTTGATGGTGATTCATGCAAGTTTTAAAGGTAAAAAATGATGCGTTGTTTCGATTTTCAATATATGTATCTTCTTTCTTCGTTTTGAGATCGTTTTAAGTAAGGTTTTTTGTTGTTGTTGTTGTTTGTTTGTTTGTTGGATGGTTTGTTGTTGGCTTATAGCTTAAATTTCTTTATTTTCTTATTGTTGGTTTTAGCAAAGAAGATTGATCGATTTTTTTTTTTGTTATTCTTATAAAATAAAAGAAGTAAGATAGAAAAGAAATGAAGTGATGTAAAGAGAAGAGAAGAGATTATAAACAAATAAATCAACCGATGATGATGATAATGGTGATGATCGTTTGGAAAGCAAGCAAGTAGCAGGGAATACTTAACAATAGGCAAATGTGTATCGTATGGAAAGGGGGCTCATGCAATTGAATAATGAATAAAGTAATATTATTGGAAATTGTGGCTTGAAAGAGTATTAAAAACAGCTGTGCAGTTTGATCATAGTATCTGATATATATACTTAGGAATAACATCTGATTTTTTGTATATATATTTTTTACAATGACATGCATTGAATAGAATAGATAAGGAAAGAGCGGGCGTTAGTCACTTCTATTGCCCATGGTCACAGCACCTCTAAGAGTCTAGTGGTACTCATTAAGATTTCCAAGATTTTTTTCGGAGTTAAGTCTGCAAATGTTGTTGGTCCTAGCTGATGGTGTCCGGTTAGATATCAAAGTCTGGTTCAAATAAGATCATATTCATGACTTTTTTTTTCTCCAGAATATGTCTTGAAACTATGCAAATAACTTTCCGATTTTGCCTTAATATCCCATTTAGTTATATTCCTTACATAAAATGTATTATACTAGTAGTTCTAAGTACAAGTGGAAAATTTTATATAAAGTCTACCAAACCCAGTTGCTTGTTGCTTTGCTGTCTTTATCTGTCTATGGTTTTTAATTGATATAAAAAAATTAATCGTTTCTCTCATATTACAAAGTAAATTTTTTATCAATTTCGTTTTGTTTGTTTGTTTGTTATTTTGTTTTTGTTTTTTTCACAATATTTTCTTTATTGATTTTTCATATTAAATTGTGAATTGATACAAAATAAACATTTTGACTAATAACATTTTCCAACAATCAATTTTTTTTTTTTTTTTGTGTTGTTTGATTAGCTCAAATATAAATAGATTATATTATATTATATTATTACTGTTGCTGTCACTGTTAGGTGTTAAGTTCAAAATAAAACAAGAATACTCGTCCTATTTACTTACGTCAGTTCTATAAACAATTGTGTTTGAGGTCATGAACACCTGCAAGAGAAGAGTTTTTAAAAGGGAAACTACAAATGAACTTAAAATAAAAGTTTGTAATACAATCTTCTTATCTATCTTCTGTTTTCTATATAATTAAATGGCAAACATTGAATTTGTGAGTCCTTTCCTACTTAAACCACTGAACCTATTTTGACGAAAAAATTAAAAAATAAAAAAATACCAATCGCAACATGTGTACAATCTTAATTTTATCAAAATTGGTTTAGTAGTTTAGCTAAGAATAGGTGTTAAAGATAACCGCTTTCCAACAACAACAACAACAACAATATGCAGCCTTTGATATTGTGAATGCAGTAGAATGGGAGAATAGAGAGGTTTGTGTGTATGTCTTTTCTGTTCTATTGCTCATTGGTTGAGTGAAGCCGTGTTATAGAGTTTTCGCAAGGAACACTGTTTATAGAGAAGTTATTGTATTATTGCCGGGAGTTCCTCTAGTATAATAATATTCTACGTATACTCGTTTAAGTAGATCATTTACGGGAGTGAATAGTATTATAAGTTTGTCGTACGTTGCACATTTGTCGGGATCAGCCGAATCGGACCACTAGTGGGGTACCTTCCATACAAAACGCCATTTAAATTAATGTTCTTATTATAAAATGTTTTTTGTTTTTTGACTTATCAAACTGAAATTTGGACACTATAAGTTTCTGATCCATATTCATCAACCATGTAAATTTCAACTAGGGTTACTAGAAGGGGTACCTTCCATACAAACCCAAATTCAAAAAGTACATACAAAACTGTAATGTGCCCCTCAAACTGTGCTCACATTTGATACTCGAACTGTGTTCTTTATTAATACTCAAACTGTGACAGAGAGAATATAGTGCTGCTTAGAATGGAAGATCTAGTGTAAGAACATGCTTCCACATAAACCATACTAGAGACCCGTCTCTGCTTTGCACGGGTGCATTACACAACCATTTTCCATTTCCATTTCTTTTGAACGGTCTAAGACATCTTTAAATGACTTCCGTACTGTTGATTTAGACAGACTTATTGATATTGGTATGATTAAGCAATCTATTAATATTTATATCTGATATCTCTGATATACTCATTTAACTGATGCCTAACGAAAGTCACCAAGCGAGAAGCAATCGCTGTGATTTGTTAAGAGTCAGATTGCTTTTTATATACAATATATTGGAGTTAATCGCCCATTCTTAAAATTGTGTTTGTGTTGCGGGAAGGTCTTTATTTACTGACCCAATTTTAGGCAGTGCTTTTTAGTTTCAGCTGTATCTGTTTTACGTAAATTAAATGATGAGGGTTTTACAGGTAACCGCCTGCCTTTGATCCAAGGGCATCCCGAAATGTATGATTTGTATGTATTCCTCCTTCTGAAGAACACAGATACCATATGTACGAGTTTTTTTCAAAAAGTATCGAGAATTTTGAGTTTAAGCGGGTTACGTATATCCAATTTCGATTTTTTTTTGGCGTTATGTTGGTACTCATGTCCCCCACTTGACTGTCTTGGCTCATCCGGCAGCTTCCATTAAGATGATTGAACTTTTGTTTCCACGTCATAACCATAAACCAATGATTTGTCACCTTCTGGAGCAAATTTGGGTCGTTTTTTTTAACCTCGTATGTCTGTATTGATAAGATGATGTTGACGATGATTATGATGATGAGATTTAAAGACATTTCTCTATCATATTGCATAGTATAAAACATTCGTTTTCTTTCTGTTTTTTTTTTTTTGTAGTTTGAATTTTGCTTAATGACAATGCCAATACCAATGTTGTATGATGTATTTGATAAATTGATAAAGAAAGCTAAGAAACCCATCAAAAATTTACTAAAACAATTCAGGAAAACAACAACAACGCCAACAACATGGAACTCAAAATGAAAAGGAAAAAAAAAAACAAGAAATAAAGTTCAAAAGAAAGTAAGAAATTATGGTGTTGCGATCTTTTGTTGTAGTATTTACAATGTTTGACGATGATGAAAACGAAGAACCGAAGACTTCCACAACATCATTATGATCAATAATAATAATAATAATAATAACAACAACAACATCATCATCATGATCAGTATTGTTGTCATAATGATGTTCATTTAGTCAGTTGAGAGCGTCGCCTTTTTCCAAAAGATTTGCTTTATTCTTTGGTGGTTAAAACGGTTTCATCTGCCGCCTTGCTAGCCTAAAGCTTGTTGGCCTGGTCTCTCTGGTTACTCTCTTACTACTCTCTGAGTGTCTTAATCTCTTTTCATTCTCTCTCTCTCTCTCTCTCTCTAACTTTCTGTCTCTGTGGTGCGACAATTGTACTCAGAGAGTATTATTCTCTCTGAAGCAGCAGTTGTAGTTGTTTTGCTAAACGATTTTTCGTTTTTTGGTCAATTGACAGCGTTCGGCTTCATCAACCTTTTGCAAATGACCTAAATTTCATGAAGAATAAGAAGAAAACAAAAAACCAAGGTAGAGGAATGACTTTTCTGACTTGTTTTTTGGCTAAGTAGAAAGAGCATTACGAGAAGACTCGTGGTTTTTTTTTTTGTGATAATATTGGGCAAGTTGTGCTGTTATGTTGTTGTGTTGCTGCCACTGCTGCTGATCTTTTGTGGGACAATAATAATCGGTGACGCCGGTACACTTGTTCTTTATGAGAAGCTTATTATGTGGTGCCCTAAACTTACTTAAAATGAAGCTTAAAGTTTTAAGTTTTTTGTGTTGTAAGGATGAGGTTTTTTTCTATCATATGTACGAGTATATGATTCGTAACTTGCGCCTATAAATGACTTCTGTCCTTTAGATTAGAGACAGCCTCAAACGTTAGAGTTATCTTATCGCTTTAAGCTTTATAGATCTTCCTATGACTTGTTATCTATGGATGTACATTAACTTTTGGTAAACCCACAGAGCAGCATGTCTTCATGTGGAAAATTTACATGAATTGAATTCATAGTTCTACATAATATTTTGTTCGATATGAATGACACATTTACGCTGAAATCCAATGATCTTAGCCAATGGCAACATTTTGTGGAAGCTCTATGTCCTAAAAGGCACGATAATACTGAATTGAGAGAGATAGAGAGAATAAAGGTTTTGACTTAGTGGTGATCTATTACTAATTGAGTGAAATTCATTTCAAATATTTTGCCTATATTTGGTTAGATTATTTACATATCAAAGTGACCTAAAAGATCTCTTGGGATGCCCCAGAAGAGGTGTCTCGCATCTATTCAGTATGTATTTTTAAAAGTATATGAACCTCTTATGCCACAGAGCTCTACAAAAGCTTTCCTAGATGGATCGTTGTCAGTATATTTATTGCCTTCCATTCCTATGTGATTTGGTCCCACATAGGAGAGATTTGCTACTCCTAGTACTTTTTTTGTGTGTGTCAATATTGAACTGAGAACATATTTCTATTGCGTGAATGTCCGTTTAAAACTCGTTTAAGTTATTCAGGTTTATCTCTGAAGATGATCTTGGAATTCCTAATGAATACCAGAATTTCTGAGGAACTGTGATTGCGGGGCTTGTCACAATAGGCCCAGGTGTACTGGTTACCACCCTTTCCCTAATCTAAGCTATTCTAATCTAATCTAATCTAATCTAATCTTAAGGTAACGAAATAAAACGTGGACTCACTGGCTGCATTATGTACATTTCTATGTAATATTTACCTGGAGTCAACCAAAATAATTTCAATCCATCAATAAATGAAAAATTATTGGACCTAGCATTTTTTATCGCATAAGATCTTTACAAAAGGCGAACAGAGAGAAGAATAAAATTCTCTTCTCATGAAAGATTCTCAATTTCTTCATATTGAGAAGCATAATGAGATGGTTCTAATTCACATTATTAGATAACTAGATAATTTCATTGAAACCTCAAGTCTTTCTATTAGAGATCATGCTCGAGAAACTCTTGAATATTACGAAATTTGACACTTTTTAGGAAAACATTGCATTGCATTTTGCTGGTTCATGTTGTTGGGCCAAAAACATCTTAAACACACCATTCGCACCATTAATTCTTATGCATTTCATGTTCGCAGAATTGAAAGTTAAATGAAGTTGAAGTTTTTATTTTAATTTACAATTTAAACAATAAATTTTTCAGTTGTTTTGTTTTTTTTCGTAATTTTTTTTTTTATTTTTTATTATTTTATTTCTGTTTTTTTCTTTGCTGTGCTTCATTTTGAATTTTAAGTTTTGTTTTGCGGTTGTTGTTTTTTTATTCGTTTTATTTTAGTTTTATTAGCAACTTTTACTTTTAATTTCAAATTACGTATGCCCTTCACTTATCATTAGTTTTCTTTTTGAGTTTATTTTTGTTTTATTATGTTTTTCCATAGAAGAATAATCATCTACCTTCAATGCAACTTTTCCTATTAGAGAACCCAGAAACATTGACCATAATAAACATTCGTAAGACATTATAGTTGACCACCAATTAATTGTTTTTTTCAAAGTTTTTTTTACTTCAAACTTTGGTATGTCAGTCTAAATAAGAATATTGGATCGATGGATCAACTATAATAATAGTAGGTATTTTTTATATGCCATCTAGACAACCATTTTTCATATCAGAGGCGCCATAAACATTGATCGTATGGAGAATCGACATTTGAAGATCATATAATATATACATTTCTTCAAATTCTTGTTCGAAATTTAATATTTCCAACTCTGGTAAAGCAGTCTAAATAGTAGGTATATTGATTCGATCGAACTACACTACATATAGATGGTTATGGTACGGTTACTGTAAAGAACGGGTATGGCACAGTGATTTCAATTCAATTTTCCATAAACATTTGCATTAAAAAAAGTTTTGTTAGGAAATATGGACAAAATATGGATTCTTCAAACAAAGTATTTAACTGTCAATTGACAGTTTACGTTGCTGGGTCAATCAAATGAACTGAAGAAATGATAGGTTCTTCTTTTGATCGCAGCTAAGCTCAAGCTGATCCATCGTCAGGTGACAAATTTATCCACATCCTATCTATTTGCTGAGTTATGGGAAAAAGTACGTGTAATAGTCTCTGTCGATGCTGGCAGAAGAATTAAATACACATTTTGTTGAATAAAGATATCAGTTGAATAAAGATAAAAAAAACAACTCTTCCAGAGCATTGCAAAGACATCATTTCAACGAATTACTGATGAAAAAACAATTTTTGTCATCGACTACCCACCGTATTCGGCTGATCTATCACCATGTGTGTCTATTTTCTGTTTCCAAAACTGAAAACTGCAAATCAGGAAGTTTTTTCCGATGACATTCTAGTCATTCCAGCAGCCGTGACACAGATGCTAAAGATCATTCTAAAAACCAGAATGTCTAAAATCTATAGATAAATTGATTGATCGTTCCAAATGTTGTATTGAGTCAAATGGATCCTATTTTCAATAAATACCTACATATAACATTTGAAACATAACACCATGGTTGTTTTATTTTATAACTAAAAAGTTCGATTATGTCATGAACAAACTGTGTAAGTAGTTCTGGCAGCTCCTTTTTTCATTCCTGCAATGTGTTGTATTAAAATTTTATAAATTCATTTACAATTTGAATATGCCATCATTAGCTGTTAAATGATGCCGCGTAACGAAACATGACCTAGAATGACCAAAAAGTTGGTAACAATGCGTAAAAAGTTGACAACAGTAATCAAAATTTGCCAGCCCTTGCTGCTGATTTTTAAGTATAAAAAAAGCAGCTTAAATTTCACCAAAGCATCACTGAAATTTGATCATTTGCCTGTTGTAATGGAATTTAAATAATTTTATTAGCTGCTTCAACAAAAAAAAAAAAAAAAAAAAAAAACGGATTATGGCGTACTGTTAATAGGAAGGGCATTATGGGATCCTCGTTTTCAAACTGCCTTTGCCTCTTTTGCAATTCATTAGTAATGAATTGAATACACGTATAAAAAATTTACCTTCATATGATTGATGTATGACATCCAAATGGACAAATATTTATTATTTTCAAAAAATTGTTCGAAATTAGGGTTGTGAAATGCAAGGTAATAAAGAGTCGTTGTTCTGTTCCGTTCTGTTCAGATATTTTGTTATTGAAATTATGAACTTATTAAGATTGCTTATATGAATAGATTTGTAATCATTCATATAGAGTCTCTCCTATGTTATATTTCTATTCATAATTCCAATTAGTTCAGGGAAACCTCATTAAGCATATTATTGGATCAAAACAGGTTCTTTAGATTAGTGCAGGGTGAAGACTACAATTGGTACAAGGGATGGGAGTATTGCCTGCAAAATTATTATAAAACAAAAATATTTTCTACATAAATTTGTTCTCAGTCTCAGTCACACTATTATGGACAGTAAATGTTGTAGGTTCTTTTTTTTTTTTTTTTTTTATTTAATTTATTATACTACAATACTAAGTATGAACGAATGGAATTAGTACTCATATTTATCACATATGTACCTATGTATGTACAATATTATGGTATGTATAAATATGTAGTAAGTGTATTTTTATTTTTTATAATATTTGCACGTATGCTCGTATAAATAAATTTATTATTATCAAACAAAAAAAAAAAAAAAAAAAAAAATTTACTTGTATAATTGATAGTAAATATCTAGAAAAATGCATATAGTATTTATTTAGTTTGCGTCATAGTTTTCTACATTTCACAAAGTTAAATGAATATTAGGTTTCTTAAAAAGTTTGTAACATGGTAACTGATAAAAATATATATGCTAAAGAAATTTAAATATTATTATTATTATTAAGTCTTTCTTACACTAAACAGATCTCAAATCACTGTAAATATCACTAAATATAAAGCCAAAACTTCCAAATTTTGCTTCTTTTTTTAAAGTTTCATATGTAAAAAATGAGAGATTTTAATAATAATTAGTGGTCTTTGATGTCCATCAACCTCGGTCAATAAAACTTCTTATTCTTCTTGAGGCACTTAAGCAAGTTTGGTTGACAATCTCCTCATTAATTGTTGGAGTCTGCAAATCTCGGTGGATGACTGAGTTCCGGACAAACTACAGTGCACCTACAATCCTCCGCAGTAGCTTAGACTGAAACCTCTGTAGAATTTCTAGGTTTGAGTCAGATGCAGTGCCCCAAAGCTGTGTACTGTAAGTCCATACCGATTTCAGTATCGCCCAGTAACAACTTATTACGCAGGATGAGTTTCGAATTTATACTGAGCAGCCACCACATTCTTCGAAGTTTCAGGTTCAACTGTTTAACATTTATATTGGAATTAGTGTTGTCTGGGGACCTCCAGTTCCTGAGCTTCATGGAGCTGTACTGGTAGTGACTTTGTCACGCTTCCTGACCAGAGGTATTTTCTGGTAGCACAGGCGTTTGGAACAGTAGATGTCTCAGCCTACTATCCATTCGCTAAAGTCCTAGTGACAGTGGGGACATAGCTCGTTTGATTTTTGATATTATGAATGCTGCCTTTTGTAGGAATAAACCTCGCTCCGTACAGTGAGAAAGCTATAGCCATGAATATAGTGTATACTGTGCCATTTGTGGGTTATGCCTGCATTCGAACTATTTGGGGTTCAAATTGGTAGTACCTCGGGTACGAAGTCTGACCAGAGGCTGGTCTGGTACCACGGCTGGTCAGGAGTCCATGGAGCTTGTACCGTCGGAGACGGTCCCTTTATAGGAGTTTCGTGGTGGCTGCGGGTAGAGCGTGAGCTCGATGTGGAGTTGCGTTAAACAACCGGTTGCTGTGACCCACAGAGCAGCAGTTCCTAACCAAGGAATGAGGCTAAAGTAAGTACGGCTTGAGATTGGTACCTGCCGATATATATCCAAGGGGACGTTGATTGACGTTTATCGATCCTTGTGCTCGGCACCATGATATTAAGTCTACGACAGGTGTTCACGTAAAAAAAATTTAATTTCATGTTTCTTTTTGGTCATGTTGTCAGGTTTCCATGTGAGGCGTTTGTCCATTGTTAGTCCCAGATACTTGAAAGTGGCACTACTTGGAATACCATTTAATGAAAGGCAAATCACCTTTACAGTTATGTATGTACCTACATATTTCAATTGGTATTTCTATCAACAAATGCTAGCAAACATTTGAGATTCATTTGAAGTTTCACTAAATGAAAATATACCAACCGAATTTATTTTGGAATAAAATATACTTAGATCTATGTCTTCTATTAAGTGGTTCTTTGAAAGGTATTAACCAAAATTTAATAAAATCAAAATCTACAATTTTATTGTTGCTTGCAAGTATTTAGTAATTTTTATAGGTGTTTTTTTTTTGTTTTGTTTTGATTTCTAATTTACTAAATTGTTTTTAGTCAAGTACGAGTACTTCATCTCACAACTACTTAATATAATATTTACTATAAGTGACTATCGAACTGTTGATTCATATCCATATCCATGACACCATGTGAGTTGAGTCAGTGTGTGTGAATGTTTTTGTAGCTGTTTCACTTACTTAGTTACTATATATGTATGTATATATTGACTGAGTTGACTGATTTAGAGGTACATATACCTACTATATTATATTGACTTGACTAAGTGCTGTTTTCTGCCTATCTTCCTCTCTGCCTTCCTGCCTTCTTGTGCCTGACTTTGCAGTTTGACATTTATCAATGCGAACGTTTGATAGCAAAATAAAATACAAATACTTGTGTTGTATAGCATATTGTATCTCTTTTTTTTTATAGGTATATTGTACAATATAAAATATATAAATACAATGATATAAGAAACTGTCTTATGTTTTGTCTACTACTACTACTACTACATATTTATAGGTATTTCTGTTTAATTCTGTATTATTGTATTTCTCAAATTAAACGACGACCGTCTTATCAAGGTCACAAAACATTTGTTTTTCCCTCTATTGTTCTTTAGCAGCCTGCCTAAAAGAAATCTTATCAGTTTGAGTACAATTTATTGAATTGTTTAAAAACTGTTGAATTTTTGGGTGCGGCAAATTATGGTATTAAACAAACTTTTCAGAAAACCATATGCATAGGAATTTAAATTAACAGATGCCTTGCTTTGGTACCAAATTTCTCAAGCCCTACATGTAGAATCAACAAAAAGAGTCAAGCCCCGCTTTTCATGTACCTAAATAAGTTCACTAGTTTTGTTTGTGTCGAAAAGAAGCTGTAAAAATAAAATAAATACCCTTCACCTATTTAGAAAATCCCTTTAAGATAACATGTTCTCTCATAAAAAAATAAAAACAATAATAAAAATAATACATACCACTTTTTACTTGAGTACTGATTTTGATGAAATTTTCTGGGAAATTCTAGCAGAGTGCATAGAAGTGTGTTCCTGTGAATTTTGGTGCGGATCGGACTCGCAGTGTTCGAGAAATTGGTGGATTTATTATTCTAAGAATGTTTTAAGCAATAAAAAATAAATAAAAAATCCGCGAGCGGTTCATCTAAGATCTTATATTCCCATTTTTTTATGTCAAGGCATGATATTATTGATGTTTTTCTCTAGAAAATTCTGTTTAATGTCGGTAGAGATATTTCAGTATGCAAATCTTAATCATCTGTCAATATTTCCAGCAAGTTGTCTTTACTGAGCTGTCCATCTTCAAATAGATGATATGATTGCTTGGATAATAGAGTCATAAATGGTCTCCGAAATACTAGTTTCCTTAACACACATCTGGCCACTACATTTTTCCAGCAGTTATTCTGAGTTAATAAATCAGATCACTTTAAACCGTTACCAAAAGCAACATTATGCAATATAACATTTATCCGCAACTGACGAGTTTCTACTATAGTTCATAGTAAAGAGAAAGTCCTGGGTCTCGCACAGAGATGTCGCAACGTGTATGGAATCGTGTATATTTTCGTTGAGAGCATGCCTTTAGATGGCCTTATACCAAATTTCATGACAACCCATTCATCAGTGTTCAAATAACAGCCGATTGTGTCAGACGGGTTCTAGTTTTCATCAAACGATGGAAAAAGACGAGCCGACAACGCACCAGCGCATTCATGCATGAAAGCAACGGTCAAATTGAATGATTTGCGTTTCGAATTGGTTCGCCACCCCCCGTACTATCCAGACCTGGCCCCCAGCGACTATTTTTTATTTGCAAACCTGAAAATATTTCTCAAGGCAAAGAAATTTTTGTCGAATGTTGAGGTCATTGCAGAAACGGAGGCCTATTTTGAAGGCCTTGACAAATCTTTTTTTTTCAAAGGGCATTAAAATGTTGGAGGACCGGTGGGTCAAGTGTATCGCTCTAGATGGAGACTATTTTGACTTTTTCTTTGTCAGTCCCGGGACTCTTCATTCCATGTAGTGTAGTTATGTATATCATTGTCCATTTTATATAAGTACTACCTAATTTTCCGATAAAAGCTCATTGATATTGGTACTTTCTCTGGTTCATCTCAATTATTTTCATTTGATTGAGATTCATAAAATAATATAACCATTTGTTGGCATAGTGTAGGGCATATATTTAGAAGTGTAGAAAAATTATTTAAAAAAAAAAAAAAAAAGGAAATAAAGACTTGAGATTACGAGAAAAGTTAAACCTGACAATTGGTTAACGAGTTAACAACTGAAACTTATGTGTTGTGTAAATTGTGCGGAAATGTGGAGGAAAGGGAAAACTCAGTGAAACAAAATAAAATTGGTATTGTATAAGCTAAGCTAATCTAACAAGTTTATTACAATGTTGTCTTTACTTACAAGATGAAAATTAGTTTTCTGTAATGAATTCTAAGAATTACAGGTAGTAAGTACAATAGTAGTGTGCTGAATGCCAAGTGTTGAGGCCCTTTTTGCCTAAACTGAAGACATTGAGGGAATAAAGGTTTAGAATATTGGTTCATGTTAAAAATTGTGTTAGCGCTAGACAGCCATCCTCTATAGTATAGAAAATCAGATTGTGATTTCACTTGCGAAACAGGCACTGACCAGATCAGACGTAAATCATCTTGACTTTCATTAATTGCTAAAATAACGACGACAAGATCGATTGCAAGTCAATTCGTCTATGCTATGGACATTATGCATGTTTATGAAATGAAAATCGATCTTATTATCGGACATTATATTCTTGACTTTCTTATTGACACGTTCTTACTACTCTGTTATTACATTAAATTTTACAAACTTGTAAGTTGGACAATAAAGGAAATCGCTCTCATAGTAAGTGCCAAACTCTGGGGTTTTAAAAAATTTTACTTAGGTTATCTATTGCAAATTTGTACATCTAGTAGGACTCCATAGTGTAGAGCTTTCAAGCTGAATTCAATATCAAGAATAGTTACCTAGCAATTAGAGATGACCTAAACAGTGACACAGTGATTCTAAACTGTGATTGAGTTACAGTCATTTGGAGGGAGAGAGACACAGTGTACTTTGTTTAAACTGTGATTGGTAATCTGAATCAAAGTGAGTCACAATCAATCAAGTAAACTGTGTCTCTCCCTTCAAATGGCTGTGACTCAATCACAGTTGAGAATCACTGTGATTTTGAAATCACTGTTTAGCTCATCTCTATTAGCAAGTACATAAGTATGACATAGTATAAGGCCTAATTGTCAAAATTGTAACTATCGTAATTGGCTTCAATGGTGGTCTGGACATTGATAACTAACAGTGAAACAGTCAATCAATTTTATGTTTATACAAAATTATGATAATTATGATGAGGTATAACCATCGATATCTAAAATTAAAATGTACTTCTAAAAATATCCAAGTTGACAAAAATTTTCCGCTCATCAAATTTACGGTGATTCCATTGCAGCAATTACAATATATTTAAGTAATAAAATCAATCGGATGAATGAACTCATGTATTATCATACAAAATTAAATCAGAGTCAGCATTAATTTTTTATTTTGTTAATTTGCTTATAAACAAAAATGTCATTAACCCTCCCAATGTAGTCATGATCTATAATATTGTAGTCATGAAATATAATATAGAAAAAGACAAAAAAAAAAAAAAAAAAAAAAATCATGTTTATTAAGCAAATTTTTATGTCTCAAAGTAAAATTTATAAAAATTCAATACCAAATTGTAACATTATTTAAGGAATATTGGATACTTGTTATACTTATGTACATATGTTTATAATTTGATAACTGGATAGTTAGAAATAGAACTCTTTCTCATACACAGTGAAACAAAATATTAAAAATACTTACTTTGTTGATCAGCATAGCAATAATTGAACTGTAGTTTTGTCCTACATAGGAGATATAACATTCAACTGAAGTTCCCCGATTACTAGAAGAAATAGTTCCGCTATACGAAAATAAAATCAATTTTGATTGTCAAAAGGTATTTCTCCTATGCGGTGATTAACTTACACAATATACATATATCAAAGGATCTGACTTTACCAAAGATAATCGAGGGTTTTTTATGAAATTCAAAACAACATCAATTATGATTTTTAAGTGAGTTTTGTCTGAGGGGTACCTCTACCTCTGTCAGTAATCTGACATATCTGCTGCGTACGATAATAAAATACGTCTGTTTTTAGTTTAAGCTTGAGAAATTGAGAGCATACATTGTATATGGACGGATGGTCATGACTAATTCCTAATTCCTAATTCCTCTTCTTGCGTGAGACTAATCATTTCCTCCATATATTATTAATGAGATTTCCGATATATGGTTCAATGAATTTCATACATGAACCAAGATGATAGATATGAAATGATCTGATCGTTCACATTAGTGTCGAAAGCTGCTCGCAGCAATAACGTCAGTTATGCATAAGGCTGCCTGAATTTAGAAAAGGTAGAAATAGGTTCAGAAGACGTTGCGGTAAGGTATTGGAGGTTTCCCTCATCCACTGGAACCAATCCAAAGAATCAACGAACAAAGCCAGGTCTCCCATTGGCAGTTTTGCCAAACTGCAAAGTGTTTTCCTTAAAGACTGATCCGGCTTCCAATAAGAGTAGAGCAGTCACTTGTTTGGTGTTAAATACTTTCTAATTCTTCCTCAGACATTAATCCTGATATGGAACATGTAGTCTTTGGACTATTAATCCCAGTACGCTGCGAACCATTAGGACTCCCGTCATTATCCAAATCATATTCTTGTTAAATTTTAGGAGTATAAGATTCAATGATTATGATTTTAAAAGACAATATTATACTCTTCAACCTAGTGTGTATATTCCGTCCCTCAAGAGCATAAAATGTAAATAAGTATGAATTTTTTTAGTGTCACATATGTCCATACATATGTAAGGACTCAGAGCAAAGAGTAGTGAAAGAACTATGTATGTACTTATAATTTCTAGATTTTATAAAATAAATATTTTTTGAAGTGCGAAATTGTGCATGCATAAATAAACATTTCTCTTTTTGTAATTATTTACCAATTGCCAAAACCCAACGATCCACCATCGTCATGATGTTTTTTTTTGGTTAGTAAAATAAACTAAGCATTTAAATTATGGCAAATGGGAACAGAAATTCGGAATTGAAAATTGAAATTTCGCATTATGGGCAAAAAAATAATAATAATAAAAAAAAAAAAAATTTGCTACGAATAAATAATTTTAGTGTGTGGTGGGTGAATTGGAACAAATATTAAAAAAAGAAAAAGAAAAGAATATGATAATCAAAATAAAGAAATCGGCCAGCAACGTTAAATGGTCGATATAAGAACTAGAAGTAGAAGGAAAGAAATAGAGGTGCGGAACCCACAAATTACTATAAAAGCATACATGACGAAATAAATCGATCCATATATTGTACGTGTATGTATGTACATCTGAACGGTAAATAAGTAGGTTGGTTTCTGTTTGTATCAGTCTGTCTTTTTTAAGTGACCTATCCGGAAAAAAATTTCAAACATCCCAATCTATCCTGTTTTAGTTTTAGTGTATTTTTTTTTTTTTTTTTTCAAATCTTTGAATACGATTAAATTATTGGTTTTTACAACCACAAATATTCACTCAATCGTAGTCGCACATAATCGAAATAATCTACATATATCGGGTTGTGCTCATCACTATCACTATACCTTGACATAAACAAACATGCCAAAAGAAATTTATAAACAGAAATTGCGCGAGTCGTAGCTAAATCAGCCTGATTTTAAAAGTTGGGTGAGCCGCGATCCAAAAGACAACATTAAAGGTTACTGCAAATTTTGTAAATACCGCAGATGAAGAGGATTATGACCTGTTAGATGAGGCAATAAAACTTATCTGGTTTATAAAAATAAATTTGTAAGATAAAAAGTACTGAAAAGTAAAATAATAAGGCAACAAATTTTGTCCTGATTTCTGTCCTATTTTTTCAATATATCTTTTGGCCCTTTTTCCCCGCTTTTTTGGGGTCCATCTGTCCTGATTTTATGATAGGTAGCTGGCATCACTATCACTGGTTTGTATGCTGAAAAAATGGATATTAAATGTTAGCAAATAACACACGATTCAGGAGAAATTCCCTTATAATTTTTTTTTTTTTTTTTTTTTTATCGAAACACCTCTTATGACCTGTTCTGATCTGTTCTTTTCCAATACAAGAATATAGAACTTTAAAATTTTAGATACTTTGTTAGGATATGCCATCAAATTTGGAAAAAGGTTGTGGTTGGTCATTTGGTTTGGTTGGTAAAATGTGTCCGATAATTGTTTTCCTTTGATTATTGATCTATGTGGTATAATAGACTTAACAATTAGTTTAAGTCATCTATTCAGTTTCAGTTTTCTTCATCCTTATTAACTTTTGCTTTTCACATACCATACAACATACTATGTATAATAGAAAACAAGGCCAGTGCAACAAAGAAATGATGTTCAATAGTAGAACAATGAATGGGTATTACCCGTTCTTGGTAATGCTTTCAGAGCAACCAAGCAATGTTGTTGCTTATTTGTGGCTGTTCACATCTGACCTGGTGTGGTGTGTCAATAAACAAGCAGCTGAAGACTTCTTCTTCTCCTTAACGAACTTAAGACGCTTGTCGGCATTTCTTAATGTTCTCGACATTGTTGGCTATTGTCATCATCATCAACATCGTCATCATCAAGGGCTAATTGTGTGTCGTTGCTGTTACTACTATGTTTGGTCTATATAACAAATATTTTACGCGTTTAATTGCACTAAATCGGCTTAAAGTGTTAATAAACATGGATTAAAAGACCACAAGAAAAAGTTGTAGTATTGTAGAAAAAGAAGGAAGAAGAAATAAAAGAAAATAGCGAAAACTAGAGAAAGGGGCAAAAATATAAAAAAAGAATGAGGATGGGTAGGAAGAAAAAGAGACCCCATTGAATGAATATTAAAGTCTCTCCCTCATCTAAGGAATATACTAGGTACTTATGTAAGATGTTTCTTGGGTAAAAACAATATATCAATAATACATTTAAATTCAGAATGTTAATATGCTTATTCTTAATATTGTGTCTGTCTCGGCTTATATGAATGGTTGATGACCTAATGATATCCAATTTAGATCTTATAGTACTCTAGATAAATCAAAACTTTTCAGCGTTAAATAATTTCTATGCATGAAAACTCATGGGTCTTGAATTGAACAAATGCTCAAAGCTACTAATTTCAGATTAAGATTATTACTGTACAGGCTATATTATGATGTTCTTATACAGTGTTCTTAAGATGATAGAAAGTTCATAGGTAGAAGATAAACAAGATCTGTAAGATCTACATCAAAAAAGGAGGGATTCGTATATTTAGAAAGGATTCATATGAGTCATCACTTAGTCTCACTGTCACGAAGTTTTTTTTTTCCTCATTATCATGTGCATTTAAACTCTATATTTTGATATAATATTAAGTTAAGTTTCATCACTTATCCTGAAGATTGTTTCTTGACATTGATTGCTCGGTGCCCGGTTCATTTAGGCGCATCTTTACAAACTATTTAATTTGGATCTATATATAATGTTATTTTTGAATTTGCGACATATGCCTTTAAATCGGGTACCCTATAGAGATTTGGTGATATTTTTCTTTGTATTAAGATCTCTGAATTTTAACTAAAATACTCGCATTCAACAAAGAAACGATTGATTAGGGGGAGTTAGTTAAAATCGTAAACTGAAAGTGTTTGTTGGTTGCTCAATTAACAATCTGCGGCTTCTTCTGCAGCCGTTTAGAATCAACGAAATTGAACCGATAATATTACTGTTGAACGAAACTATGCTGGCTTTACAAATTGCCACCAACACAGACTTGTGGTTTGCTTTTTCCGACCTTCCATGATGCCCTTGCCTTAATTCTCGATTTGCCAAATGAGGAACTTCGATAAATCGATCCAAGCAGGTAGCTTGTGACCATCTCAGGCACTGTCCCACTTATCAAAGGTCTCCTCATCTAGCTTGAACAATACCAACTGTACTAAAATTGCATCAAGGACTCTATAGCACTTAACGGCATTTGACTTAGACTCGACCTTAAATGAATAAACTTAGTAAGCACGTCTAAGTTTGCATCCGAGAACCTACCAATGCAACGAAATCATTATACCAACTAGACCAGTCAGTCTGTGTACTTGCCTGAGAACATGGGCAATTTCACCTTAGGCAACATACTAGACCAAACAAGCGAACAAAAGTCTTACTATAGAACCAAATTTTTAATATATTTTTATAAGATTTCTATATCTTTATTATTTAGTGTTCATTGCAGTCTTCAAAGACAATTCAAAAAGTGAGCGATATGAATGATTTATTGTAAGTCCTTTCAATACATTTCCATTCAGAATCGCTACCTATGAGCCTGTTTTACTGTGATACTCTGATACTTTATGAACTTTTAATGATATTCTTATTATGTGTGAAAAACTTCTCTCATAATCTTTGATTACAAAAGTAATGTATATTTTATATATCAAGGTGATCTTGAACTCATTTATATTTATATGTACATACACGTATTAAATTTACCTGACTTTAATTGAAAGCTAAAGAATTTTAATCCCTTTTTAAGATTCTCCTTCTTATAAGTACCTAAATAAGAAGAATCAAGTGGCTGAATAGACAAGTCAATAGACAATATTATATGCCAATTTAAGTCATCAGAGAAGAATGTATGTATGTATGTATATATGTGATATAAAAACAAAAGTAGAAAATAGAAATAGGAACGACGACGACGATGACAACTTCGACTTCAACTTAATTGTGTTATTCCAATTTCAATTCCGATTCCGATATTTGTGTTTGTGCTTGTGCTATTTTTTCTTTCTTTTTGTCTTATTTTGGTCTTAATTTATTTATCACTTTTTATGCAAAGTAGTTACTAGGTTAGTCGTACCTAAATTGGTATTGTTGTCATTAGTTGTTTGTTGTGGGTTTTTATACTCAGTAATATCTAAGCGCAACGCTAACGCTTCTTCTTCTTCATTATCATCATCAGTATGATCGTCATCATTTTCTAGTTGTTGTTGTTGCTGTTGTTTGTATCTTGTTGGATTTTGTTAAGGAAGCAACAACTACATTTCTGTCTGTCTTGTATCTCAAATGAAACTGAAAACTTTTTAACTTGTGTAGTATGTAGTAGTATGCACGAGTATCTAGTAACCATTCTAGTATATCTTACTATGTACTTCCCATGCATCTTCTTTTTCCTCTGAGTTTTAATATATACCTATATACTTTAGATAGATGTAGAGATATTGTTTGTATGTACGTTTATATAGGTAGGTATATTTATTGTTTTTAATTGACTTTGTCTCTATTAGGGCAAACATATTTTGTTTGACATTTCCTACGCTTATTTGTTATTGCTGTTTTTGCTTGCTCTTGCTTGTTGTGTGTATTGTGTTCGTCATCAGACCTACATATGTATACACTTATAATATATGTATCTGTCTGCATTTTAGATACTTCTTCTTATTCTTCTCTTCTCTTCTCTTGCCTTTCATTTCTGTTTTCCAAAGATATCAAATAAAATAGAAATAAACTCTAAACTAATGTCACTAATACCTCCAGCACCACCACCACCACCACCACCACCTACGTTTGGCTGTACAAATTTTGCAAAAATTTCAATTTGTTGAAAGTTTTATATGAATTTTTGTTTGTTCCTAAAGTTTTAATTAAGAGTTCAGCTTTAATTAGAAATTTACCAAAACAAAATATTCAGAACTTTCTTTTTAAATTAATTAATATTACTTTATATATACATACCTACATATACTACTACTAAGTTATTGTATATTGTTGGTATATATTTTTTCTATTTTATTTCATTTTATTTGAAATACTGATATTTGTCACAACATTTCACTTTTAAAGGTTTTCAACTTATTCAAATTTTATAATTTTGTTTTTATTTATTCTATTTATTTTTTTGGGGGATAATTCCATTTTGAAAAAATATCTTCTATGAGTTAAACGTTTTTAAATATCCATAATAATCATTTTATATCTACTTATATGTGGTGGCATCGGCATCGGCATCGGCATCGGCTTTGGCATCGGTTATGATCTCAGAGTTTCTTTTCTTGTCAGTAGTTTTAAATGCTCGTATTGAGTAAAATCTAAACAAAAGACATGACTCAATTTGATTGTTTGATTTTGGTTTTGGTTTTAATTCATTGTAGGTGGTGGTGGTTTTTATAGTATTTTGATTGATTCTTGGTTAGTTGGTTGAAACTTGACAATCTGAAACAAATATTCAGATAAACATATGATTATCTTAAAGACATTATGGTAAATAAAATAAACAAAACACACATATGTTGTTTTGTAATACATTGAGAAATTGTCAGCTGTTTCTTTGTGTGTGTGTGTGTGTGTGTGTGAAGATTTTGTTGAATCATAGACACTTTTAATTGCGAACTGTTTTGAAATTGATAAGCAATAGTAATGATCTTCTGATTCTCTTGTTACAAAAAAATATTGAATCATATGTTAGTCACTTTTAATTGCCAACTGTTTTTAAGATGATAAGTAATATGATAGTAAATAGCAATAATCTTTAGTTTTTTTTTGTTTGTTTACATGTAAATAAAGATTAAAGCCGGCTTGTGCGACGACTAAGGCGTTGCCTCCGGAATGGGGTTTTATTGATCAGTGGTTATTGTGAGATGTTTGTTATATCGGCTTGTGTGAAAGGCGATCTGGTCCTCGACTACCAATTACATATATATCTCTATGCATGGTTCCTGACATACCATGGGCATCCAGTCATTCGACGCAATGTCCGCTGTGATTTAGTAGCAGTTCCCCATATACGATTTTTTATTTTTTTTTCAGTTTCTTTGTTAATATATTGACCAATATATTCCTCATTTCCAAAATGAATGAATTCCATGTTCACAAATATTAGAGCAGCAATTCCTGAAACTGTGGTCCACGAATTCCATTGCTTTGACATGGTGCCGGCCTATGAGGCGTCCAAATTGGTCTGAAGTAAAGTTATGTCATCCCTCATGAACCATTTGATGATTTTCATGTTGCTACGACTCATTTGATTATGATCCACAAGTTCTCTATTAAATTTAAATTGATGAACTGTGAGTCCAGCCATAATTCGACAAATGTCATTATCAAGCTGAAAAATCCATGCCAGTGCAAAATTTTCAGCTTAGTCGTTTATAAACTTTGACAGTCCTTACAATGTTAATCCTGACTATTAAACCTACCCAAAATTCGGTAAAACAACCCCAAATGATTATGGATGAACCACCACATTTAACAGTCTTTCTGGTTTACTATATTTTAGGTCCAATTCTTTAATTGGAGGATGGCGCAGATAGGGTTTACCTTTATTCCCAAATAAGTTGAATTTGGATTCTTTACTCCAAACAATCCAAAATATGTCAAATAGATTACCACATGACTTAATTGTGTTTGTAGTTTTTAAAATGCTTAGGACTAAGTTGATTAGATTAGGGGAAGAGCTGGAGCTAGTTAACTCGTCACTGGATTGGTCCCAACAATATGTTTATTGAGAAAAATATGGATATGGGAAAATATGTTTTTTAAGAAAAAAGGATTATCCAAATGAACTACATATATTGGTCCGATATTGAAGTCGATATCAACTTTCGAGCACTTAATTGTTGACAGTAGCTTAGTTTAAACCTTCTACTGAACGAATATGAATCGCTTCACTCCAAAGCGTTAGGATTACTGAAAATTTATTTTGAATGTGGGTCTTTCATGGCAAATTGCATATAAAATTTGGAAGAAATGAAGCGCCCACCGTGCGTGCAATTCGAAAATTGGTAGGATTGCTGAATTTCAGGAACGAAAAATCCACACATCGTTGTACAGGATGTCAATGCATCCAAATCGAGGCACTGAATTTTGATCAAATCAAATGAGTCAAGTTTGTAGAATTGTTCTTTGTTTCATGAGTTTTAGGAGTTTTTAAACACACGAACATAAGGACAGGGCTGCAGCAACGCGCCGCCACTTTAAAGTAATCCAAAAAAAAAAAAAAAAAAAAAATTGCAATTGTTGTGTAGACTACAAAAGAGAAAAATACCAGAGCTTTTAATACCATTGTTTGATAAAGAACCTTTACGAACGAACACATTTCAATAATCTTTGAATTGCATGCATGAAAATGTTAAGATTTCAGATAAGAAAATACATACAAATGGATTGACTGACGATGACAACGACTAACTGATATGATGATGATGATGATTGTTATTGTTATTATTATTATTGTAAATAACAAATTATCTGAAGGGGAAAGAAGAAATCACAAAGTTAAAAATATTGTATAACTTGCTAAGGCACGTACTCACTTGCAATCCATAATCACGACGACGCCGCTGCTGCTGCCACTGCCACCCACCCTCCAAGTAACAGATACTCGTCAACTACAAATTGTCGGCTGGCGACTGCGATTCGTGATTTTAACAAAAATAAGTAAGGGCGCCTTATGTTGGTTGGATGTTCCCGACAATCAGTTACTCTATATAAGAAATCGAAGCTTTATCATAAAAACCTAGAACAATCTTAGGGAAATCTTAGAGAGGCATAGAGAATTATGGTTAGAGTTGTTAGCTTTCGCATTAAGTAGGGCAAACGGGAGGAAGTATATAAGTAATATAAACTACAATAAAATTTCAAGCAAATATCTCAAGAAATGTGAGTGTTAAATATACATAGTTTTCTATTGTATGTATGTGGGCCTTGGGGAATTTTGGAGTGTTCATTTGTCTATATACTTACTTTAAGCTTTCTTAGTTATTTTATACGATTTTCGGACACATTCATTCGATCCAAACAAGTCTAGGAAAGCAAATAGAGTAAGTAAGTATACAGATAAAACAAAAAATCTATTTGTGGTCTTAAATTATCCCATTATCATGTTTGTTGCATAGATGAGCATTCATTTAATATACCAGTTTAACCACATATGGAACTGGGTAGAGGGTATACGATTCTACAATATTAGTATATACTACATACGTATATACACAATAAATAGTGTATACAGAATACACAATTTTGAATTTGTTTTGTTGAGAGATGTGAGAATTGAGATTTATTATCGCAACAAATGTTCACAGCACGAACTACTACTGACTGGAGGCTGATGGTGATGACGATGTTGTTGATGATGATGATGATGATGATGATGGTGGTGGGAGAGTGTGAAAAACGAATGAAAATGAAAGACATGAATGTAATATGCAAAAATAAATATGCATAAAAAAAAAGAAGAAATTAGAATTAGAAAAAATAAAAATTGAATGAATAATAACTTTAGTTTCAACTAAGATTACATAGTCACTTACCTTTCTTACCATCACAGATACTAGACATTTTTAATTTTAGGTCCCGTTTATACAATATACGGACCATATTCCATAAATGATCAGCCTCATAACGAGGAGAATCGATATAGCCTTATCCATTTGTCTTCTTAGACACATTTTTTGTCATACGCTGAGGATACTTTAAAATGAAAGTTCTCCGATTACTCGAATCGAGAGAGGGTCCCATAAAAAACTTACTTCGATAACATGATTTGGGATTGTTTCGTGTCTCTTAACCTAAAAAAATATGAACTTTAATGCTCGTATACATTCTCTAGCCAAATTCAAATATATGGTAGTGATCGCGGATCTCTTTTGACTTAAAATAGAAACGGTCTTTTTTTTTTACTGATAAACAGAATATGACAAGCTACTTGCATTTGGGAAGTTTTACAAGACATTGTGATGCCTGGTTTGGTCTGTTCTTAGCCTTAGTGTTTGCCTTGGATTTTAAAGGCATGGGAGACCCTACATACCGTTCGCCATTATAGCTCTAAGGATTCTTACATCTACTGAGCCCTTTACCAAAACAAGGTGGAAATCCAGCAAGGAACTGAATTGTTGCGATTAATTCTCTTTTCAATGTCAATCCATGAAGTATAATTTATTGAAAGTCTTCTCTTAAAACAAAGTTATATCACCTACCTACCTACCTACTATTCATGTGACATGTAGTAAAAATATACAAATTTTTCTTAATTTTTCGTAATGCTTTAGAGGGGATTCTAATTACAAGGTTTTTCAAATGAGTTCTAGAAAAATCTGAATGCTTACAATAATTCAATGATTGTTTACTATACTATATACTTATAATGAAAAATAAGTACTTGTATGTATTAAATTTACCATACATATAATGAATAAAGAATTTTAGTTTGTTATTTATTATATAAATGAATAGAAATGAATATCAAAATAAATTGTCTTGAATTAAATGCATTCATTGAGTTGAAGTTTGAATCTTCTAAGCTGCTGCTGCTGCTACTGCTGATAAGTTCTTTAAGGAGAACAAGAATTTGTTTAGTTCATACTATTGTACATGAAACCCAAAGTCAAAGAAAGCAAAATACATTGGTCGCTGATAAGACTAAAAAGATGATGACTGACGACGGCGACATTGACAATGCCGACATATCAATGGATGATGATAATGTTGTTGTTGTTGTTGTTGTTGCTGCTGCTGATGATGATGATGATTTCGGCGTCATTGTTATTATTACCGAGAATCTTTGGAATGTTGTGCGTGCATTTATTTTTGTGATGTGTTTACATATTTTTGTTGTCATCGTCTGGCCTATTTTGGGTTTCATTCTAAAACAAAACACTACACATAACACCACCATATGTATATTTTTGAATGGATGTGTGCCCATGAAGAATTTATGATTAGTGGCGCTCTATTGTTACCTATTATGATTCTATGAGTTATAAGTTTTTATATGGTGACAACAATTAATGAATGCGATATCAGTCATTCAGTGAGTTAGTCAGTCAGGCAGTCAATCAGTTTGTTTGTCAGTGAGTCAGTCAGTGAGTATGTCAATGGCAATAACCATATGTGTTTTTTTTTTTTTAAAGTATTTATTGTATTTGTTCTGTTTTTTTTTTTTTTTTTTTTATTACATCCGGTGACTTATATGGTTTTTCAATTGTTTCAATTTTATTTGTTGTTGTTTTTATTTTCATACAATATTTTCGCCAAAAAGTCTATAATCGTTGCGACCATAATAATTAATTATTGATTGGCGATGAATTCTTTATTAAGAAAGAATATTTGCTTTGTACAAAATATGGAAAAGACAAGGATACATAAATGTGTTTATTGATGATAATAATCATAATAGTACATGTACATACATGATATAGAAAATGATGATACTAATTTATAAATACATATAATTATTATGATGATGATGATCTATCAATCATAACTTAAGACAATGAAATGAAAGTGAAAATAAGTAAAATAAATAGGAAATGTAATGGAAATAGAAAAAAATTTTAAGAAGTGCCTGAGAGAAATGATATTCGAAGTATAAGTACAGCAGACTAAAGAAGATAGTACACAGAAAATTTAAGAACAAAGAACGTATGTATTTGATTGAAGTATCTAATAATATAATAAAAAAAAAAAAAAAAAAAAAACCATCAAAATGTCAAGATTCCAAAAACAATTTCGTTGCATTTTATTTTTGGGAACCGTACAAAATAATTTCACACTTTCCCTGATTCAAAATATCAAGGTTCCACTTCAAAATCTCAAGATTCCCAAGACTATTTTGTTGATTTTTGTTGTTGGAAACCGTACAAAATTATTTCAGTCTTGCACTGATTCAAAATGTCAATGTTCCTCTTAAAAATCTCAAGATTCCAAAAACAAATTCGTTGGTTTTTGTTGTTGGATACCGTAAAACTTGTTTCAGACTTTCACTGATTCAAAATGTCAAGATTCCACCTAAAAATCTCAAGATTCCAAAAACAATTTTATTGGTTTTTGTTGTTGGAAACCGTACAAAATAATTTCAGACTTTCCCTGATTCAAAATGTCAAGGTTCCACCTAAAAATCTCAAGATTCCAAAACAATTTCGTTGCATTTTGTACAAAATTGTGTCAGTCTTGCACTGATTCAAAATGTCAAGGTTCCACCTAAAAATCTCAAGATTCCAAAATAATTTCGTTGCATTTTGTTGTTGGAACCCGTACAAAATAATTTCAGACTTTCCCTGATTCAAAATGTCAAGGTTCCACTTAAAAATCTCAAGATTCCAAAAACAATTTCGTTGGTTTTTGTTGTTGGATACCGCAAAAATTGTTTCGAACTTTTACTCACTCGAAATTCCGTAACGGGAAAATGAAAATGCTTTGTTGCGTGAGCGAATTGTCTAGTCTATGTAAGTATGTAGTCTTTGCACTTATTCTCAACTAAATTTATCTTCGACTCACCGCATCATAGAAAAATGCTTCATTTTTTCACACCTTATCGCAGCTCTTCATGCGAATAACCCATTTATAAAGATATTATGACCAAACTTCATTGAGTTTCACTGGTTATGAAGCTTAGATAAGAATGAATTCTGATGTAACTTCCAATTAATAATAATACAATGACTGATTTGGACAATGAGACTTGCATAGCAAGATCTAGTAAAACCAACTCCAAGTTCTATTGAAGATGGTGATGACAGTTCGGAGGAAGAATTTATTCAATATATGCTATAGCTCAGTGACCACCAGAGATCTGCGATGACATAGCGGGGCCAGTGAAATAACAATTTTGACAACAGCCAAGTCAAGTCAAACGTTTAGGTTTGTTATTGAAATTGGCAGGGTAATATTTTGTTCTACAGGTGAGATTCGTGGAGGTGCGAAGCTATTAAATCATCCCTCACGCATTCGTCTCAATACCTTTCTCTGACATTGGCAGAAAGAAAGCTTTCGTCGCTTAGTATTGATCGGAAATATTTTTGATTGCGAACGAAAGATGCCTCTTGATCAATACATTTTCTTATTCATTCTTGAAATCAAATCTTATTAGAAATTTCAGATTCTTGATCACACGTAAAAGAAATCAGCTCGAAAGACACTGCCCTATTTTGTTTTACCTTAGTTTCAAATGATTTCCTTTCAATTCCTGAACACCAGAATAGCTTTTGTCATATCTTTTTTCAATTCATAAAGGATTTTAATGGATTCTTGATATTATTATCTGAGAACGAACAAGGTTTGTTGGTGGAAACAAGAGAACTGACAATGAAAACAATTTGTATTACTATCATTTAAAAATAATAATAAATGTGTGATTAATTGATCACTTCTTCAACAAATACAAAAAAATAAAAAAGAAAACAAGCAAAATTTTAATTTGAGAGGATATTCATATGAAGTAGTGGCCGCACATCTCTCTGCCCCAAAACTCTTTTAACTAGAAGCCTATTGTAAGGAGGAAATCGTAGAGAAATTCAACAACAATTTTGGGGGTGAAAGAAAAATACAGAAAAGTAAAAATCAAATCATCAAAAAATATTGACGTCAGCAATTTTGAACTTAAAAGTACGCGCAAAGTGTAAAAAGTAGAAAAAAGTTGGGTTAATGGTTGGGGGCATATTGTGTGAGGGTCGAGAGTCCAAATAGCAACAACGACAACAATATCGACGACGACGACGACGAGGGCATATCTATAAAGTGTATAATAAATTACCAAACATTTCTAAACAATTAACACTTCCATTCAAAAATACGCGATGCGAATCCAAATAAAAAAAAAAGAGAAAAAACCATTGAAATGAATCTAGTAAAATGTATACGATCGGCGATATCCATAAGTAAAGCAAAGCAAGGCAAGCGAATTGTTGTCGATTTCGTGCCACTTTGCATGTTAACAAAATGTTTTCATATTATTTTCAAAGAATTTTGATTGAATTTTTTTTGGTTTTTTGGGAATGAGAACCAAAACAATTTAACTTACACTTAGTTGGAGAAACAAAAAAATGAATTCTTTCAATTTCAATTTTTCGTATTGGTGAATTGAATTGAATTATTCAAAAGAAGTAAAAGAATTCTGAATTTTGTGGATTAAAAAAAATTTGAGGTTTTAAATAATGTCTTCTTAAGCTTTTTTCCACACCATTTAATTGATTTGATCTGCTAAGATATACGCATAATGGCAGACGGACAGACGACAACCACGACGATCACGATGATTAGGATTACTACATATTGTACACATGATGATAATGATGCTGTTTTCGGAGATCAAATGTTTTCAATAAACGTGAAATTCTTTGCTTAGAGATAGAGAGAGAGAGAGGGACACACACAGATACACATTTGAAGTCAACCACTGAGTGAGAAGGAACTGAATGAGACTGAGGCGCAGGCTGTTGCGTGTGCCTCTGCATAATACATACATATGTACATATGTAGATAAAAAGATACACGATGAGCGCGAAACACATTCATTCTTTTCTTTTTTGTTTTTATATTTTAATTCTCCAAAAGAATAAAAAAAAAAAAAACCAAAGAAAAACATACTAAGTATTTTATCTGTTGCTGCTGTTGTTGCTGCTGCTTTTTTCCTGTGTGTGTTTATGCATGAACAACAAAAGAGTAGCCATCATCATCATCGTCACCATCTCACAGCAAAAACAAATAGTATCTTTAAGATAAAAAGATACAAACACAAAAACAACAAAACAAAACAACCAAACTGTGGCAGCTGGCAAGCCAAGGCAAAGCATGGTAGGAAGGCAGAAGACAGGCAAGCAGGCAGACAGGCATTTAGATAGGCGGCAAGCAGTCATGTCTGACTACTGGCATCAACCTCAAGATCTCATCCTCACTCAGTAGCTAAGAAAGCATCGCGTCGCGAGCATTTGCATGAATTGAACAAATAAAATACATTTTTTGGTTTTTTATTTTGTTTTTGTATTTTATCATTTATTTATTTTTTTTTAGATTTTTTTTTTTTTTAAAGTGTTTTTGTGTTTTCGAATTCGATTTCATTCTACTTATTTCTTTTGTCATCGAATTTGTCACATTTTTACTTAAAAGAATCAACTAAAAAAAAAAAAAAACTTAGTAATTGCATGGATATCAGCAATGCTATGTTTTGTTTAAAATAATTTAAAAAAGACTATCAAATATAATTGTGTCAATACATTTACTTAGGTTTTTTTTTTGTTTTTTTGTTATTGGAAAGAAAAAAATAAATAAAATAATAAAAATAAAATATAAAAATAATAAAGAAAAATAATAAATCAAAATAAAATAAAATATATAAAATAAATGTGAAAGAAAAAACAAAATAAATAAGAAACTGTGCCCCATTTGATGAAGTAAGAAAAATACAACAAAAAATTTAATCTTTCAAAAGAAAAATATAAATCCCAAACACACACCGGTTGAAGCAAACCAAACCGAACCGAACCGATCAATGAAAATGTGGGCGCGTTCTCTTTTTATTTTCTATATATTTTTTTTTTTCGTTTTCTTTCTCTTGCTATAAACAAATCCCCCAATGTTGTCCCAATTTGGCCATAAGCGTGATGTCACTTATAACGAGCAAAAGATACAATAATAATGATAATCAAAAATAATAATAATAAATCTACCTACTACATAATGAAGATCTTCATCATCATCATCATCATCATGATAGAAGAAGTGAATTGAATTTGGGTTAAATAAAAACACTTTGTGTTGTGCATTCAATTGATTAATTTTTAAAAATCAAAAATTCTTTCCTTCATAAACATTTGATCTTATATGTACCTAGTATTAGGATACTCAATGGGTGAACTGATTTGAAATCAGTAATCAAAACTGCACTTGGTAGAATCCATTGTTTCTTCAGGTGTATAGCGATAATGAAGTCATGAGTCTTGGCTTGGGTCCCCATGTTTACTATATTTTTCTTTGGAAAAATTGAAATTATGTTATTTATTATTGCACACTTTCAATCTTTGCCCAAAAGATAAGCCAAGCCAAACCCAATGTTGATGATGGTGATTTTAATCATGACTTTATTTAGTTTGCATTTAATCCATAAGAAAAAAAATTTAAATAGCATGCATTATCTATTGTGACTACATGACTCAAGAGAAGTACATAGTACATTTTATAGATTCATTTTTTGTTCAGATAAAATTTAAGTTTTGCCTTATCTTAAGTGTAAACAAATTTCCTTTTACTAAACATTTTTCAAAACATGTATTTTGATGAGTAGAATCAATTGATGTGAAGTGGTGAAATGAAGTGATGACAAAACAAAAGTGAATGAGTCAAAATTGGAAGATTTCATGAGTTTTTAAGATAAGAATTTGGAGATGGATATATGGAGGAGAGAAGGAGAGTCTTGTATATGATTATATTATTTCATGCATAAATTGTGAGAAGATTACAAATTTGTTTTAATTTTCTGAATTTAGTAGTATTGTTGATAATGAAGAACATACATACTACATATTTTCTCTAGATAAGTGACTCAAGTTCAGGGTCTTAAAGTAAAAGTTTGATTACAGTTTTTAAGTACCTACTTATACAAAAAAATACTTTCAATAGTTTTAAGAATTTCTTATCTGTGCATAAAAGCGATAATGAAATTTTTAAGATAACAACAATAAGATAGATAATAAGTGTATTAAAAATCGTGGTGGGAAGGGATTGATTTGTTATAGACTATAAATTATACATACTACATGTTCTTGGAGAAAAATGGGATCTGAGTTAATTTTTTTAAATGTATGATCTGTTACAATAGGCTTAATTGAGAGTGCATTGATCAGATCCTGCATTTCCCTCTATTCTAATCTAGATGTAGGGCATATGATTTATATATTTTTTTTTAACAATTTTCTTTTAATATTCATCTAAAAAATTTCTATTAAAAAATAATTGATCTAATCTTTAATTTTCCTTATTTCTTTTGTAGGTGAGTGAAAAGTGAAAACATTTTAATGAATACATTCTACTGGCACCACAATTTGGAGAAACAAATGTCGGGTAAATTTCTTATTTTCTTATGATTTCTATGTATATTCAATTTTATGAACAAATAATTTAATTATTTTCTTTTTCACATTATTTGACACATCATAATTTTGGAGTGGTGTGGTAACGCATTCAAGGCATCATATTATCATTATCATTATGAAGACCCTATGTTATGTTCAATATTTAGAAAGGAATCGAACGATCAAGTTGTTATCTATCGTTTTTGGTTCCTTAGTTTTTGGAGTACATTTTTTTATATATTTTCATAATTTTTGAGATATCGAACTGATTTTTGTACAATTTCTTCATTTTTATATACAAAAAACATTTGAATTTATAAAGTTAATCATTCAAGTGTGCTATACTGTTGCGAATTTTTAAATTCTTAAGCATATAATAACATAACACAAAATTAATCGGTGGCAGAGCTGGCGTTACTCATATGTACTATATAAAAAAAATTTTACACATTCATGTACCGATTTCCAGTCTTCTGTTGTGAATGTCCACCACTATAAAAGCGTCACTGATTTATTAGATTTTCTTTTTCTCGTATTGCTATCATTTTGATGTTATTGAGGGGTTCTTGTTGTAGAAAAAAGTGGATGAAAAATCTGATTATTAATCAGAATCACCTCTTTTAAGCAACTGTGTTCCCTACTTGTTGGCGAGGGTTACAAAGTTTCTACCAGTGCTGTTAAGTTTTTTGTTTTTGGCCTGTCTTTCTCTTTTTAGGGTACCATACCCAAAGAGTTCCAACGGGACCCTATTACTAAGCCTACATCAAGAGGAAGAGGAGTCACTCACCCACTTTCTATTTCAATGCCCAGCCTTGGCAAAGACTAGAAATAAGTTTCTGGGCAAATACTTCATAGACAATGTCTCGAACTGTTCAGTCTCATGCCCGGGTGATTTACTCAAGTACCTAAATTCGACAGATTTGGTTTAGTAATACTGATTTCGTTCGGCAAGGAAGTGGTATCAAAACGGCACTCTAGTGCTAATTGTGGCTCGTAGTGGACTATACGAGCCTGCCACGGAAACCAACCAACCAACCAAACCTACATCTCCGTAATAGATAGAGAGAACAGAGTGTGTAATCTAATTGCGTGTATAACGACAAATAATAAAAATAAAGTAAAGTTGAAAAACTTGAGGGGTCCCCATACAAACCTAAATATAAATTATTGTTCTTATTTGTTTTCTGTCTTATAAGTGTGTGACCAATATTCACGAAGCATGTAAATTTCAAGATCCTCTGATTACCAGGAGTGGTACGATACAAACCCAAATTCAAATTAATGTTCTTATTATAAAAACTTTTTTGTTCTTTGTCTTATCGAAGTGAAATTTGGATACTATAAGGATGTGATCCATATTCACTAACCATGTTATTTTCAAGATCCTAGAATAACCAGGAAACATACTTCCATACAAATCCAAATTGAAAATAAATGTTCTTATTATCTTTTGTTTCTCATTTTGATTTATTTTTGTGTAGCATACTTTTAGGCGATGTTAATTTGCATACATAATATTAAAACCTTGTGCGGTGGTACAGAATCCTTCGTGTGCGAGTCTGATTCCCACTTGACCGGTTTTTTTTTCTCGAGCCAAACAGCTGATGATGGCACAAAAAAAAAAATAACAAAAAAGAAAAAAGTAGATGAAAGAACTAAGTGCACATAAATTTTCCATTATAATTTCTCATGCATCAGGTGTATGTACATATAGAATTTTCTGATCTGCGTGATCTGATAGGCTATTACTCTTCTGATACTTTTTCTCTATCGCCATGTTACAGAGACACGCTTCAAGCCAAGCTGTTACGCTTTATTGTAACATTACCAACTACCATACTCTTTTTTTTGTTTATGAGTTTAACAACATGTGAATAGATCTTTAACCCATAACAAATACATAGGTACTTCTCTCTGAGTCATCAAACAAATATTGGGTAATATATCGTGATAATAAAGATACGAGCATCATAGATTATAGATAAGTTTTTCTTATGAAACACGCTTTTTTTTGATATAGATGATATCTTTTATACATATCTTGAATTTATTCTCCCGCAATTTATTCTCTTTATCATGTACGTAGTACGAACTAGTCAATTATGTTTTTATAAAGCTAAAGTTCAATTGTCGAAAGAAAACACTTGCTGATGCTTGAGATTATCATAAATTACCAAGTATTTCTACCTTGGCTGACTGACTCCCTGCTGACATTAACTTAGTAGTACTTCCAGTTGTGGTGGTTCAACTACATACATATAGTAGGTATTTTTGTGACTCATGATCTCTCTGTTTTTATTTTTTTGAAAATCATTTTAACACTTGTTGACTTGAGAGAAAGGAATTAATGAATACACAAAATTTAGCTCAACATGAAGTGGAGCGAAAATAAAAATAAAATGAAAATGAACAAATAAATTATAAATCAGCAAATAATAAACATATAATAAAAAAAATAGTGAGTACATTGTGCTAATTATTTTATTACTTAAAATGTTCAGTTTGAGTTCTTTGAGCTGGTTACCTCATTTTTTTTTTTTTTTTTTTTTGAATACAATAGTCAAAATGAAATGAAATGAAGATCAGATCGAGTGAAAAGTCAACAGAGCATGTGAGTACTGAGTAATGAGTACTAAAATCTGAAATAGTCGTAAACAAAACAAAACAAAAGAATGAGAAAATAAAAATGAAAAATAATAATAAAATAATTAAACAAAAAGAAAGAAACACAGAAAAATCAAAAAGAAGATTTATCAAATTGTTTATTATTTTTTTTTTTTAATTTTCTATTAATTTTTGCGCTCTTTTAATGTCTTAGTAGTTAATTTTTCGGTTGAATTCACTGAATCATCAAGTATTTTTTATTATTATCTAGTGGGGGGACTTTACTAAATACTGTGTAAACTCTATAAAACGATTCTCAAGGGACTGGTCATTTTACGGCGTTATAAAGAGTTGTCGTTAAATAGAGAGAAGAAAAAAATCGATTTCATTTAAGAATATGATAACGTATAGACAACGCATAACAACCTAATGGCAGTCTAGAATCTTCGGTACGTATTAGAGAGCTGCATCAGCGCATTTACTTGTTTAGTATTAGTGATTAACATTGAATTTCGATTGCCAAAGCCCCAGAGTGAGAAATGTCACAAAAGTTGCTAGCGTCGTGAATGGCATCACTAAAGAAAAATCAACAAATGAGTTGCTAGAAAGATGCATCGTGAAAATCAGGTCTTTGTAGTGTATAAGAAAAAAAAAAAAAAAACCCCCGCAAGATTGTTTAATATGTTGTCGTTATTTAGAGTGGGTGTGATACTATATAGAGTGTATCATTGTATGGATAACAAGGTAAACCAACCAAAGTCAAGTAATTTCGCCGCTTTAGGGAGTTTGTCGTTAAATCGAGAAACGTTATATGGAGTTTCCACTGTATATGTCAATGTAGTCTCGTGGCTAAGATCGATTTGTGTTTCTAAAAATTGATGGTGAAGATCTGATAAAAAAAAATCTAATTTTTTAATGGTGTAACAAGACTGCTATAAGTAAAACTGCAGCTTCAAATTAATAAAATTTGTTAATATTGTGATAACAAGGGGGGTCATACAAGTGAAACTCCAGCCTTGGTTGTGTCTGTTGATTTGAACGAGATTCCCATAGAAAAACGCTCCAATCTGAGCTCTAAAAAGAGTCTTAATACAAGTAAAACTTGGTTCCCTATCGATGTTGCATGAGATTCCGGGATAATCTCATGGTTTTAAACAGAATCAATATTGTTAATGTTTTTGTAACAGTAAATGAAGCTTCCTTGGTTATCTATTGGTCTATTGGTAATGATCACAGCAAACACGCGTGCTACAAGTGTATTTGAAGCGTCATGGCTGACATAATTGATCCTTTGCTGTTGTTTATAGTACATATCGAAAGAGTCCAGGTATATTTTAATGCCAGATGATTGCAAAGGATTGTACTGTAATTGTATTTCATCGAACAATGAAGGCATCTTGGAGATTTCTGTGCATGGTAGTGTTGGGGAAGAACCAGGGACCGTCATATAACCTTGTTTTTATGGCAAGCCTGAATTTTATGCAAATTAATAATAAGATGGTGTCTTCTATCAGTATAATGGGTATATTGGGATTTATCATATATTACAAATATATGTATATATAGGTACATATTTCATAGTTTATATTTCATATATATACTTGTATGTAGGTATATTTTTCCATATACGATACCAGGTTGTGTGTTCCTTTGTTTTATTTGTGCTGCCTGGCTGACATTCCGACAAAAGTTTTGAATTGCAAAAGATAATGTTTTGTTGACTGACGTCGTCTCATCTTTGTTGTCGTCATCTTAATCATCATCGTCATCATAATTATTGTTGCTTGTCATTGTCGTGTGTCGTCCCTTATTTATAAATAAGTATACTATTTTTCGCTTTTTATTTAAATATTATTATTATGTATTTTTATTTTTTATTGTTTGTTTACTTTTTTAATAATTTAATCACATCTGCTGGCTGACAGTTTATTATTTTTCTTTAAAAACAAAGGGGCAGAGATTTAATATTAACTATAATTGTTGTGTGTTGCCTGTCTTTTGTTTATCATCGTCATCATCATTCATTGCATGATGAATTCATCATGACATCTTTTTATTGTCTTTTTTAATTTTTTTTTTTTTTTTTTTTGGATAATTAAAATTTGTAATTTTTACATGGTTTCAGTGGAACTGGAATGATGATAATGGTAATGGAGAAAAGAAAGAGCACAGGGTAGTGGAAGTGGAGTTAAGGAGGGGAAACAATGAAAAATAAGCAAAAATTTTAGTTTATACATATGAATATTTGTCAAGGTTGTTTGGTTTTTGAGGTACTCTACTACTTTCGGAGGAAGGCGGGGGTTTGCATTTAATTTTCAAGGTTCATGATCATTTTATTAAACAACATTAAATATACAAAAATACATTTTACACTAGTATGAACTGCATTGCCATTTAAGACAATGTAGTGGTTCTGAAACCTATGTATTCCGCGGACCCTCTTAAAGAAAAACATAGTTTTTTCTTAAACAAAATTCAACTCTAAGCGTTGAACGATTTATGTGTAAAGTCATAGCCTTCTTCATACTTCAAAAAGAAACGCTTGTTAAGAATACCAGTTCCCAGTTTTTCTTCAGATCAGTTGTATTGCAATCCTTGAGATCATACCACCATACTGAGAGAGAGAGAGTGAGACCTTTAATTTTTATTTAATCAAATCAAAACAATCAACCGATCAATCAAATTCATGTTTAGCTTAAAGATATGAAAATCAAAGAAGTTGGTAGTTGACTAAAAATATTGTAATACAGTAAAATGTCTAGTGGACGGACTGCTATGATGGTTCCAATGAAATTGTTCGGAAACGAGAGACGTCTGCTTGGGTGAAATGTTCGCAACTAAAGATTATACTATCCATTAAAAGGATTGGATCAATCGAATTGAAAACGTAAAAAGTATATAGAATTTTTATTTATAGTTTCTAGTTGATGAGGAAAATACTATATTTTTACAATACTAGGTGACCATGACGAAGTAAGTGAAGTGTATTAAAGCTTTGGTGAGACCAAAGAGTGAGTGTACTTATGTATTGTACATGGTATCGCGGTATAAAACTCAATTATTGTTAAACTATTATTATAATTTTAATTTTTTATTGTTTTTCTTTTCGTTTTTTTTTTCTGGAAAAATTGAATTTAATTTTTTAATTATAAATTTTGTTTAATAAATCACTATGACGTTTAGAACGTTTCCTTATAAGCACCAATTTTCTATTGTTTTTGTTTAAATGGATTTTTAGAATTGATGATGAAATATTTAAATAAAAATCTATTTAGAATGTCAAAGGTTAAAGATAATAAAAATAAAATAAAAAAACATAGAAACAAATTTCCAAGAACAAGTTACTCGTTAAGAAACCAATAATGATATGAAATATTAGAAAGCTAAGACCAATATTTAAGTAAATGTTAGTTAAAACTTTGACAGAACAAGGAAAAGAAATAACAAACTGTGATGGCAACAGGTGATTTTAATATATGGAAACTTTGTGATATAGAAGAAATTTGTCAAGTGGGAGTCTGACTCGCACACAAAGGTTTCCCCTTACCTATGCACAAAGTTTAACACTACGTAAAGCTTGTATCTCTGTCTGAAGTTATGATAAATTAATTTCATAAAAATATACTACGAGAAAATTAACCAAAATTAGAAACAAAAGATAACACTACGCGCAGCGTATATTGGGGAAAACGTTTCTTGACTTTATTTTGTTTTTATTATTTGTCGTTGTTATAGTGGCAATAGAACACTCTGTGAAAATTTTAACTATCTACCTATTATGGTTCATGAGATAGAGCTCACTGACAAATGGACGGACGAACAGCGTAGGCTTAGTAGTAGGGCCCATTTGGTACCCTTTGGCAACGGAACCCTAAAAAAAGAGATTACAAAAGAAGTAGAGATATTTTTCCTTTAAAAAGTATTGATAAAATAAAAGAAATTCAATAATACGAGGGAATAGCAAATAATAACAAACATTTTTAAATGAAAACGGCTTTATTGTTTCCCAAAATATTAACCAGCAGTTTTGCATTCGTGCAAGCCATTTGTCATAGCAATTTTTCCATTCCTCTTGAGACACTTCCAAAAGAGGGTTTTTGAACGCTTCAACTGCTTCTTCGGCGCTCGTAAATCATTGACCACACAGTTTACTTTTGATATTCGGGAACAAGAAGAAGTCATTGGGTGCCAAATCAGGACTGAACGGAGGATGAGTCATCAACGAAAACCTTCTCTTGGAATTTCCATTTTTTGGCGAAATTGATTTTCTTAACTCACTGTAAACGAAACAAATAGCACTTGTACATCAAAACGTTGTGAGCACGTTTATGCTAAAAAATGTCCAATTTTATTATGGTGTTGCCAGATTTTAGCTATTGACATTAGTGTTGCCAGATCCCGAAATATACATAGTACCCCTCGTACCATATGGTATCATATGAATTCTTTAGAGAGAAGATAAAGCACGCACGATGAGAACTTTGTAAGATTGAATTTGAAAATTCTATTCACTTTTATTCATAAAACAATTGATCGAGCGGTTCTTAAACTTAGGTGGTGATTACTAAGAGGCACAACTTCTAATCCCCGAGAACCAGCTTGGGCATTACTGCAATGGATAATCAAATAGACTGTGTGTGAGAGAGAGAGAGAGAGAGAGAGAGTGAAATACAATAGTAATGGGTTGAGTGAGAGAATGTTATGGAATGAGAAAGAAAGAGAGTGTGAGAGCATAAGAGATAATTGTGAGAGGAGTAGTAGTAAAGGCACAAAGGTGACAAGAATAAATTAGTACAATATTTATAAAGTATCTCAAACTGATGAAAGTGTATGAAAAAATTTGTTTAATATTACGGTATATGAGAAAGGGAAAGCGTAAGGAAAAGACAAAGAAAGAGAGTTAGTAGGTGCGTGTATGTGTGTGTGAGAGAGATAGATAGAGAGAGAGAGAGTGTAATAGGGAGAGGGTGGGTAGGGGAGGTAATGCTACATATACATTTTTATGCAGTGCAATGGCATATTAATCGTTATTATGCATGGGAATGTTATAAGATCACAATAAAAACAACAACAACAATAACAATGTGCATATAGTATATATGGGGAAAAACAAAGAAGAAGATGATCATGATGAAGAATAAGTAGAAACAGAGATAGAGAAAATTCACAGAATGAGCGCAAAAAGACAAACTTAATAAAAGTTTTACAGTCACGTAGTGAATAACAACAACAGCAACAACGATGAAGATAATTAACCTCTAACAACAACAACAACAACAACAACAACATATTTATATTATATACAATATATGTATGTATGTATGTATATGTAAATGCCAATTACAACAATTGTTTTTATTATTATTGTTGTTGTGCATTGAACTTTAAATGGTATTTTATTTTATTTATGTAAATCAAGAAGATTTTCGTTTTTATCTTTTTTGTTTTTTTGTTTATAAGCACAAAAGTCTTCTTCTTTTTCATCTTTATATTTTTTATCATATGTGACAAAATCTCAATGAGGAATTTCGGTTATCTTATAGATTTATATGGCACACCAAAGAATCAGAAAATGTAAAGACCCCAAATCAATGAAATCAGATATTTTCATTCATGACTTGCACCTGTTCACACTTAAATTTCCGATTAAATTAACATTTTAATGATACCCATTATGCTTTCCATATTCATCAGATATCGTCGTATCGGTTGTAGTTTCTTGTTGACATATAATAATACAGTAAAAACTAGCTAAGCCGGATCTTTCAGTAATCAGATTTTTAATGACTTACGAAATGTATTCAGGAATACCTTGTACTATGTACTCCTACATGGCAAGAAATGTGTAGCGTTATAGTTCAATATTGTGGCAAATAAAAATACAATGATTATCAAAAAAAAAATCGGTCAAGTGTGTACAGAATTACAAGGGAAGTAATAGATATGTTTACAATAAATTTTTAACTCTATCCGTGTTCTTGCTTGCGAATTCTTGGTACAATTATGATAATCCCGTGAAGCAGTAGGGAATTTTTTGGAAAAATATACTTAATGTTTCAGTAGGTAACGATTCAGATGGCGAAAAGGATCCAGATGGCAACATTTCGTTGTCAGTTCTTGAAGAGAAATGGATGTCAGAACATGAAAATGCAAAAGAATTAATAAAATTCGAAGTTTTGCTACAGAAAAATGAATAATGACAATCATTAACTGCAACGATCTGAAATTAGCTTGCTCGAGATGAAGGCCATTTACCATTCAATAATGACGATAGTTTCACTCACACAAATGGAATCATTCCATTGATAGTTAATATATATCAATCAGGCATGTGCCAGACATCGAAGACGATTTTTTTGCCGATTGATTTCAATTTCTCTATAGTTGGGCTAGAAAACAACAGAAATGATGAATTCTTCAAATAATTCTTTCTAGGAAAACAATAAGTTACAGTTGTTGATATTTTTTAGGTTTTTTTTTATAACTTCAAATAAGGGACAATTTTACCAAACCGTATTTATAAAGGTCAGAGATTTCAAAACCATCGAAAGAGATTTCTGGCACCAGAGAATTGCAATTAGACAGGAGATTTCTGGCACATGCCTGTATGTACATATATGCTTTTTTCCTTATTTCGCTATAATCTTTCTGATTTTTCAATGCATATAACCACCTTGCTATCCCATCCTAAACCCCATAAAGTTTGGATATTCAAATAAATAGCGAAGCGTATGAAATTTTCGGTGTGATTAATCGTTTGTAATTTTTTCTTCTTCATGTTTTATAATCAATTAAAAGTACTTAAAAAGCACTAATAATAATATAAATAGTAGTAAAAATAAAAAAAATAAAAAAAAAATGTGAGGTAAGGTGTGTCGATCTTTGGATTTATAGTATTGTATTTATATATGTACTCGTATTCATAAGTATGCCTGCCGCCTGCCTCTCTGTTTATCTAAGTATTTATGTAATAATAAAAAATTTTATTTCATTTTTATCTTTGGTGTCTCGCCACTTATGGATTTTAAGTTAGGTTTAATCTGCCTCTGCTTATGCCTCCCCCACTCTACTCCACTCCACTCCACTCTCCACTTCTATGCGCATTACAGTAGCACCTACATACGAATGAGTATTTTTATGTCTCGTATGCCTCTTGTTTTTTCTTTCTTCACTTCTCAAAGTATTTCTCAAGTCATTGGGCGCTTTAATTTTTATTGGTGTTGTTGTTGTTGTTGTTGTTTTTACTACTTATATATTTATATTTGATTGTGATTCCAAATATAATTTGCATGCAAAACGTGTGATAATCTGAGGAATTTCTAAAGCCAGAGATCTCTTAAATGGTTGTTAAAGGAGTTTTTTTTTTTTTTCTTTAAAGACGACAAACAATTGAAATGCGAAGAGTTATGAGGAATCGAAGGTAGAGAAGAGCAGTAGAAATGTTGAATAAAGAAAAAAAATTACATACTTTAAAACTTCATAGGACTGAACAAGATGAAAAGGGGTAATAATAAGTAGGTTCAAACATATGACTATCTAAGATTTAGTTTCATTCTAAAAGAAACTCAACAGAGGAAAGTCTGAGGGTTTAATGAAGAATAACAAAAAAAAAAACAAAAAAAAAAAAAAAAAGTAGAGATTATATATATAATAATGATATTAGTGAGATTGTTGGGATTAAGAATTTTTATTGATAAACTAAGTAGTTCCCGTTTCTCTATGATTTTTTTTTTTTTTTTGTAGCAATAATAGAAGTGATTCTATGAGAATTTAAGAATTTTTCAGGACATTTTAGAAATTGCATCAAAATTCTGAAACTTTCTAGAAAAAATGGCGACCACTTTCAACCCTCATATATTCCACACAACTATAATGCACGATAGGAGACTTGGGGGCTACTGCAACACACAAAGACCAAAATCTCATTGGAACAAACACGTCCAGTTTATATAGGTACATATATAGACGTAGATATATATATGTATGTTATACAGAGTTCTGTGAGAAGAACGATAATTTGATATATGGACAATTGATAGAAAAATTGTATTGTTATTTTCTATAAAGACTATTTGTACGTTGTAAGTTTACTAATCCAATTTTTAAACCCATAAACTTAGCTTAATTGATCCGGCAGTAATTACCAAGTTCTTCAATACAAAAAAAAAAAAAAAAAAAAAAAAAAACACTAGATCGAATCAATTCATTTCTTGCTTTATGCAAAATTAAGTTGTATTTCATAGGTTCAAAAACTAACTTAGTTTTTTAAAATACCACCGATCTGATCTTAACAGACCATTTCCCAATACTATGTTGTTGTTCCAATAAATGCCATTAAAACATCAAGACAAAGTGTAGCAAAGTAACTTGGATAGTGAACTGTATTGTATTGAGAAGATTTGATAGGCTACTCGCCTAAGCATAGAGTTCAACCAGAAGCCTTAAGACCGATTGTGATGCTTGGTTTGGTTTGGGACTGCTCTTAGCTTCAGGTTGCTTACATCTACCTCCTTGCCTTCTTACAAGGTGGCAATTTAACAAATAGTAAGAATGTTTTGTGGATGACGATTATGTTTGACTATTAAAAAATTATTAAAGAATGAAAGAAGATGGTAAAACAGAAATCAATTTAGGAAATAATGAGCACAAAATGTATTGCAAATGATTATAAATGAAATGCTAAATAACAACAATAATGATGCTGACGCTGATGCTGATGATGATGATGATGATGAAGTTGAATAACAAAAACACCAAATCGAAACAAAATAAAATAGATAAAAATACTCGTCTTAGAAAATAGAAAATAACAAATTATGGATTTAGATATATGAATTAAGTCAAACAACATATGACTCTAAGACGGGGGGCTGTACAAAAAGTTTAGAGCTTAACAGTTTCTGTAATTCTCTATAATCAGAATGCGAATCTTGTCAATTCTGTCCAACAGCAACAGGCTGTTCAGATGGCTTTTTCATGATCAAATCTTCGTTGTTTAATACCAATCTAAAATGACTTTATGACATTGTCAGTTGTCTGAAATTTCATGGAAGCAAATGTATTATTATATAATTAGTGTCAATCTACATTGATTGTTTTATGATTAATCACTACTAAAATCATCATTTCGGCTAGTTTTTATAGGGGAAACAACGTGGTCAAAAGGAGACTCGACTACAGGTTAAAGTCCTAAACAGAAAACCCTCAAATCTTATGGTTTTGACTAAATTTATAAGCAGATCTTGGACGAAGCTTAAATATGCGGATGTTTTTTAGAATGTTTAGCTGGGATAAGGGGTTCCGAAATATTGTTTAGCCCATGTCTCTCTCAAGTCAAAACCTTCCACTGTTTATGTTATGGATTTAATTCTAGAAGATTTTAATTAGAAACTGCTATCCTCATTTTAAGGTCGGGAACTATTAAAATTTCCATCTAGTCACAATGATAAAGCAATAGACAATTTAATGGTGCCAAGTCAAGTTGTTCATACATTTATGTATTAATATTGGCCCCTGGAGCAGGAGCTGGAGAGAGGAGGAGAAGAAGAAGAAGAAAAAAAAGAAAGAAAGAAAAATTAAAAACGAAATGCTAATTAAGAATGATCAACTGATGATAATGATGCTGATGACGACTAGAAAAAATGCACAGATAGAAGATGACTGACTATACGATACTATATACATTTGTGTGTATTTATGTGTGTATATCTTAACGTGAACTAATGATATGAAATGATGTTGATGTTGATGTTGATGATAATAATCTTAATAATCATAATAATGATGTGTATAACGATGCGTGTCATGGGGCAGTTATAACAAAAAAAAAAAAAATATTGCAGAATAATTGCATATACTTTTTAAATTAAGGGGAAAATTATTGAGATGCAAAAGTAAAACATATCTTAGGAATATATATAAAGAAAAATGAGGAGTATACCATGCAGAATAATACTAAATATACACTTTACACATACTATTTCATCTATTTCAACATTGCCAACACCTTCTGGGTTTCGGGTTGAGACTTACTGGCTACCATGGTCTCTGTTCTAAAGGATCCGAGTCATATAGGCAGACATGCCTTGTCTCTCACTCTTCACTAGCAGATTCATTGATCCAATTCTCTGAACGAGCCTAACTATTTAACCTACTATGTGAGTTTAGTGCTGCTGCCAAACACCCATAAGCAATTTAACCTAAACTAATCTTAAGCTACTGTAAGAGAATTATTGTAGTTGTATGTACTATGTTTTCTTGTAGTTGAACTATTGTGACTGAAATAAGTGATTCAAAATTATGTGCATAGAAAACAAGGACAATGTAGAAAATCTTAAAAACGAAGGTGGAAGATTCTTGGTTGAACTGTAGGCATTCGATTGGTCATAACAGGCCGATTCACATAGTCATGAATAAAAATGATAATAAGAAAAAAAAAAATCAAAATATGATATTTTACAACGACGACATGATTGATTGTTATGTTTCTGTAGACTGCTTCAGTGTCAGACTTATCATATACATGTGTCTTATACAAAGAGACTTATACCATGGACATACTTAAAATTATATCACACGTGTTGACTACTCGTATAAGCTAGTTACACTACCCTGCTTTATTTCCAAGTTTTATATGCAATATTTGATCTACCAGTTTTGCGACAACAGCGCCATATGTCGGGTCCAAAGCTATCCTATGTTTTAGGCCGGAACCAATCATACACATTCACAGAATATCATTGCAATCAGACGAACGGTATGGCAACGCATAAGATACGAACAAACAAAACATTTAGGGTCTTCATGAAAGCGAATAAATCGCACAAACGCACAAATGTATAAAGTTGTGTGATCACTTTCATGTACGACCCTGTTTTTTGTGAATTGTACAAATCGCAAATAAATGCAAACGCTTACTACGCTTATTATTATTCAAGTTGCAATCTCGATTGAATTAGTTGATTTAGCTTCCGATGCATATTACTATACTCCAGGGCTGACCAACCTTTGGAAGAATCCGCAGGCCCAGAGCAGCGTGCTAACGAAATTTCTGTTTCTTCTCTGTTGTCACTTGTGCAGCGTTGGACGGCCTTGCTTTACTCCAATGTACGATTCTATGCATACCATAAAATTATATATACAATACTTACGAATGACAAGTAAAAATCTTTCATTTCAACAAAATTAATAATAGAAGAAAATCCTGAGTTAAAAATGATAAATATTAGGTACTTCTACTCATACTACGGATACTTATACTCTATGTTTGTTCCACATAGTGTTGTGAAGTACCTATATAAGAAGAAGAAAAAATAAAAAACCGCAAACTATTGAAGATGTTTGAAAATTTCTCATTTCATTAAATATTCTACTCTTTTTTTTATTTTATTTATTTTGGATTGTTGTATCTTTTTTTTTTTTTTTTGTAACTAAACTGAGAAATATGGAGAAATCTAAATTTTACCGGCTTTTTATTTGTTTTTGTTCCCTTTATTTTTCGGTTAATTTTAAACACAAATTGTGTATTATGTTCTTGTTATTTTTTTTTTTTTTGGTGTTTTATTTATTCTTTTCTTTATTCAAATTCAAAGTTTGTCGAAAGCAAAAGACACAAGGAAAACAAAAAAAAAAAAAAGAAAAAAAAAATTTACATAAATGCACACATTTCTAGTTATTTTCACTTTCTTTTCCATTCTTTCATTAATCATACACATAGGTACATTTGGTTATTTTATCATAGTAATATACCATAAGTTTCAATGGAATTGACAACTCTTCTTCCTCTCATATCATTTCCTTTCCGCACCTCTCCTCTCCTCTGCTCTTTCAACTCTTTTACTTTGTTCTCATTCATTCATTCATTCATTTTTGTTATTGTTTTAATTTCACTTTTTACCTTTGTTTGTTGTCTTTACATATTTGTTTAAGACACAACAATTCTTGTTTGTTGTTGAACTTGAAGTGTGAAATGAAAAGGTAGAAATATTGTATACTTAGAACACAACAAATTAATGGATCAAAAGAACAAGATCAAGTATAATAAGACAAGAAGAAAGAAACTTGAGGCCTTGACTTAACTCAAGAACACTTAAAACGATTATCTTTGTTGATGATTTCATGATAAGAAATTTAATCGCCCATTAAATAGAAATATTGTTCAAATAAGGTTATAGTATTCCATATTCGGGATCTGCTAATACATTGGAATAAAGAATAATACTCAGCGCCAAGTGGTCCAAACTTTTTTTTAGAAAGAATTAGCTAGTTTAACGATCTTTCTTGTCGTCATCTTCTTCTTTCATGTATACCAAGTTGGGAAATAAAATTTTGAGATCTAATATTCTTGACAACGAACTTGGAAATATTGTATACTAGTATAAGAAATAATTAGTTTAGAGCTTTGAAAATAGTAGTAGCATCAAGAGTTGAGCAATAATTTTTGAAAATTAGTCTAGATATTGAATGGTGATTCCATATTAATCCGTTATAAGATTTATATGTTTTTACCAATAATATTGTAAGAAGGTCAAATTAAAAGACTAAAAATGTTAATATTCTCTACCATTCAAAGCACCTAAAATCCACATAAATAAAGTAAATAAGCAATTTGTAATCTGTTCAATATGAGAGCCAATGTTTTTCAAACCAAAGTATTACAGTAGTAGTATAGTACAGTATAGTATAGGAGGATCTTTGTTTTCGATTAAATAATATTTTTTTGTCTCTTTATGTGCTTATTAATGATAGGTCGTATGGCTGGAGTCTTTTTAACCCCCGCCTTATAATTGGGCTTTGGAACAGGACAGAAGCCAATGGGGTTATAGGATACATCTGGAGCTTTTTTAGGTGACGGCTATTATAAAACTGCCTTGTCTCTAAAAACGTTGGTATTTTTAGATCTTTGTGCATCGTTGTGTCTCTGACAAAGCACGGGGCATCCGTGATTCTTCTGAGATGACTAAAATTAGATGCATTTTATTATGATGTGTTTTGGTGTATGGTGATATTCCGTGTCTTTCAAATTCCGAATATATTGTATTACTATATATGTACCTATATACGCAATCCGGATACTCCCATATTTTATTTATTTGAACAAATTTACGAAATGTAGACTAATTTATAACCGAGAATTATAAGTTCCCTGATAAATCGGCTATTAATTTGTATACATTTCTGTTTCATTTCTTAAATCATCCAATTGTATTATGGTATATGGTATGTGAAAATTATTATTAAAGATCTATAATTATTATAATAAAATTATTTTACAAAATTTCTACAAATGAGAAGATATTTTCCGAAGGTGTGAAAAGGCATTTAAGCTTCGATGAACTGATGTTTCTGGTATTGCTTGTTATTAAATATTGTCCAACCTTACTTCCTTCCTTTCTTTCTTTCATTTGTATTTTTTTTTTGCATCCTTTCTATCTATCTTCATTTATTCATTATTCCTAGTTTTGTGCATTATTTATTTATTCATTGTTAATCAGTCAGTCTGTCAGAGTAGAGAGTAGCATTTATTCTTGACATTTGGAGTCACTTCTGTCATCAGTTAGTCAACTAGTCAGTTGAGTTGTCTGTCTGACAGTCAGAGTTGTGACAGTTGTGGCAAGTATCTTTTTAATACTTTCTTGACATTTCTTCTTCTTCATCATCTTCATCTTTTTTCCATTCCCATCTCCTTTATCTATTTTTTCTATTTGTTGTTGCCATTAAGTTGCAACATATTTTTTTTTTTTTTTTTGTTTGATTGGCTCAGTTCAGTTTCCGTTAGGCCCGCCGCGTTCAAGTGTAGGAAGTACAAGTAAAATACAAAGGAAAGTAAGAAATCATGCCATTATTATCATCATCATCACCATTGTTGTTGTTGGTGTTGTTGTAGTAATATTAAAAGAGTTTAACAGAATAATTGTATGACAAACCGGGGTGCGACAGTTAATACAACAATAACAACAAAACAAAAAGCAAGGAAGTTGGCAAAAAAAAAAAAAAAAAAAAAATATAATACTTATGTCGTGTCGTAGGTAGGTCGGACGTGCACACCTAAGTGAGTCTTGCCACATACTATCACACACATACTACATACATATGTCAACATACAATATATCGTCATTATTATTATTATTATTAACAATATTATCATCATCATCAGCATTATTATTATTATCATTGACAAGAAACGCATTTTGTCTGTCATAGTGATTGCCTACTGTACTCTTGAGTTGTGTTGTGTGATTATTGTCGGTTTTTAACTGTTACTATTCTTAGTTGCATGTAGTTGTTATTGTTGATTATTTAATGAAGTACAAATGACAAAGAACGACAACGTTGCAATTATGTATGTTAAAATCTAATTAGAATAAAATTAGTTTCATAAAGGTCACATACCAATTAAAGATAGATAAGGCGCTTTCACAAGACCATTCAATCAAATTCCAGCAGGAATGGTAACTTCTGATGCATACTTATATGTCTATGTTTACAATGTTTCGACTCTCAAGTAAGTTTTTAATGCATTTTTTTTCTCGGATTAGAAGGTTTATAGTGCAAAATTGGTACTCGGTATTTCATTGAAAGTTTTGCCCATGGTTTGCTATGACTTTTTCACACTTTTCTAGCAACGCATGGATTCCGCGCCAATAAAATTGTTAGTGTTTGGATGCCAAGAAAGCATCAAGCCAATTTTTGATACCTTCAACTGAAGTGAAGTGTATTCCTGCATCGACAGGAACAATTGGTAGTCAGATGGTGCAAGGTCTGAACTATAAGGCTAGTGGGTTAGGACTTCCCATCTGGTACCATCAAGATAGGTTTTGACCACATTTACTTGGTCTGGTTGCCCATTCCGGCCGTTGTTGTCTGTAGAAAGCCCCATCGATGGTCTGACCACTTTTCAGGAGCTCCTAGTACACGATTCCCTTCTGGTCCCACCACATACAGAGTATAACCTTGCTGCCTTGGATGTTTGGCTTAGTACACTTCTTATTGCATTTTGGATTGTCGTCATGAATCCATTTTTCTGGAGGTAGGCTCAACCTGAGTTTTCTCTGCGAACTCACTGTTCCAGGCAGAAATCCATGCAATAGAATTACACCTCAGGGAAGAAATAAAGTGTGTCACTGCTAACAAGCACATATACATTCACTCTAATAGCAATTCTGCCTTATAAACACTCAATGCTTTCGAGTTCAACTCTAAATTGACTGGCATCAAGCTATCATGTTAACATAATCTGGGTGCGTGGACATAGTGGATGCCTAGGGAACGGGAGGTACCACACCTGGTAGCCCTAGGATCATGAAATTTACACGATTGATGGCCATAGATTACAAACTTATAGTGTCCAAATTTCAGTTCGATATGTTAAAAAACCGAAAACTTTTTTAATAAGAACATTAATTTAAAGGGGGGTTTGTATGGGAGGTACCCTCCTTAGTGATCCGATTCGGCTGATTCCGACAAATATATATACTTTATGTGGTCTGCGATGTCTCCTTCTGTGTGTTACAAACTTCATGACAAACTTATAATACTATTCACTGCCATGAAGAGTATAATTATTATAAACAGATACAGACTTACATAAACTTTTATTTGTATAGATATAGAAGATCTAAAAGATATATAGATTTACAGAAATACAAGGACCTGAAGTGTGACAATTGTAAAAAATTGTTTCGTTGGGGGTTCAACCCCTTAATTCTGTTTTGCCCCGAGCCTGCACTGCTTGATACTACTTAGCAACAATCAATTGAACTCAATAATGAATTGATAGTGATAATGATATACAATATTTGTAGTGATGAGGAGGAAAAGCTCAATTAAAATTTTATTGAATTGAAATAGATCGAGACATTCTTATATCTACGAAGTACTTCATTTATAGAAATGTACATATGTAGGTACCTATATATTTCAAGGACCATATAAATAGTAAAGAATCATAACATTCCATTTTATTGCATTGGTAAATTATTTTATGCACTAGCTGTGCCTGCGATTTTGTGCGCATGGTATTTTCGTAGTGTAACACTTAGGAAGTTAGTTTCCTCCATCATCAATTGTGTAATATTGGCGCGCAACAAAAAAAAAAAAAAAAAAAAAAAGGAAGTCAGTCCAAATTGAATCAAAAGTTGATAATAATACTAAACATTTAATTAAAAATTTATATCTTTTGCTATATGTTACAGGATGCTTGCTACAATACACCAGTAAGTGGATAAGTAAGTTGGTTTAGCCGTTTCTAAGTTTCGCCTGCTCAGACAGATTTTTATGAATTTTTTTTTGTAGGTATGAGAATAGGTGGTAAAGTATTTTTTTCACCTTCCTACCCCCTGCCCCCATTTTTTAATCGCAATTTTTGAATTTTCGTATGAACATTTGCCTCATGTTTCTGAGCGCATCACTTGAGTACAGCTGAACTGATTTTGATGAAATTTTTTGGGTAACTCTACCATAGTCTGGGGTTTAGTGTGGATCGGTTTCGCAGTTGTCGAGAAGTTAGTGAATACAATTTTGGATATAAAGCTTAGACACAAATTTTAAAATCAATCAAGTCGCCTATGTCAAATGTATCAGATAATTATGTCGATATTATTACTTAATTTTAGGAAAAATAATAAAAAAAGATTCGCTCGCTCGTCAACATGTTTCAATTAATCTGAAAATTTATAAGTTAATTAAATAAAAACGAAGAATTTGTTTCGGCAAACATTAATACATTCTGAAGTAAATAGAAACATAGTTAAGTTATACAGGATTTTCAAGCGAAAAACTTTGAGAAACTTAAAATAAACTTATGGGGTGTAAGTGTGAGTAATTGGTAACAAAACTAACAACAGCATCAGCATCAGCAACTGCAGCAACAATAGAAACAATGGTTGAAATTTTTGACGAACAGCTGTACTATCCGATGGGTTCACGCATTAAAATTGGCTGCAATTGTGGCACAGTGAAATATGTGGGCGAGGTAACTGGCCATGCAGGCTTTTGGTTGGGTATTGAGTGGGATGATCCGCAGCGTGGCAAGCATAATGGCATAGTCGATGGCAAACGTTACTTCTACACTCAACATCCGACCGCTGGAAGTTTTATAAGGACAGGCAAGCTGGGACCCTGCGCTTCATTGGAGGATGCTGCATGTGAGCGTTATTCGAACACTGGTAGTCTTGATGAAACGCTTATACGTGAAACGCAGGCAAGCTTGCACGCCTCATTTTTCGAAGTTGTGGGAATGGAGAAAATTGCTCAAAAGCAAAGCAAACAAGAAGAATTAATGGAGATCTCTGCAGAAGAGACAAACGTTAATACCGCTGGGTATCTGAAAAACTATACAAACTTAACGACACTTAATCTGAGTCACACACTCATCTGGAATTGGCCTATAGTGGGCGATATAGTGAAACAATTACCATCGCTTATCAATCTGAACTTGAGTGCAAATCGTCTCGTCTTGCCGACAGATGCGCAAATACTTGAATTGGAACCGATATTCAGACAATTGAAACACATTAATTTACGGGATTGTGGTTTCAACGATTGGCATGATGTCCTGAAGACTGCAGAGTTGTGGCCCAATATTGAATCGTTGGGATTGCAGGAGAACAATTTGAGACGTTTGAGTGAAGTGAATTGCAATAAAACTTTTAAAAACCTCAAGGAACTGGACTTACATCGAACAAAGATAATGGATTTTGATCAGATTTGTAAATTGGGAAATATCAGTACGTTGCAGTCATTAAACCTTATGGAGAATGACATTGAGGAGTTACGTCTGCCCGACTGTGAGGCGAATGAAAAGCTGAATATGTTTGTGTCGTTGGTACAGTTGAACTTATTGTATAATCCTATATGGAATGAGGATGAAGCTTTTAATGAGCTGAACAAGTTACCCAAACTGAAACGTCTCAATAAGACACCGCATTTAAAGTCTAGTTTTGATGAAATGTTTTCGAAAGCAGTTGGCAGTATCACTGGTCTGGAAATGCTCAACAAAACGATTATTAAACCGGAAGAAAGGCGTGGAGCGGAATATGATATTTGGAAGAAATATGCACTCGACTGGGTGCAGGCCTCAAAATCACCGGAATTGTTGCGTGAATTCTATAAGAAGCATTGTTCATATGCTTATTTTATAAAAAAATATGGTTCACCTGTAGATTTTGTCTCGCCTGAAAAGCAATCGAATTTAATTAAGTTGAGCATACAGAATCTTAAGACATGTGAAATGTGGGAAAAGAAAGTGCCGCGCATGATGACAGTACAAACATTGCAAGGATTGATCATTAAACGTTTCCAGTTGGACAGTAATATTCCACCTCAACTCTCGTATATTGATTCCAAGTATCCGGAAGTCATTGTGCCTTTAGATAATAGTGCCAAGTCCTTAGATTTTTATTCGGTGCAAGAGCATAACACAATCATAGTCGATTAATCGATCCGGATGCGGATGCACTCAACCCAAAAGATTAATTTAAAGTGATCAATATTAATACTTAATTGATTCGATTTTGTAATACACTAGTAGTATTCCCTATAAAATAAAGAATAAAGTGAAGAATGAAAACTGTGCAAGATTCCTTTACTATTTACAATACATGTATAATTTATATAGAACTGTAAGTGGCCACAAAAAAAAAAAAAAGCAACAAGTAATCGTATTGTATCGAATCGAATCGAAACGAATCGAATCGAAGCATCCATTATGTTATTTTAAACGATTTTCCAGTTAGGCACGTTTCTCCTCTACAACAATAAATAATCAACTATGCATAGTAGATTAGTATTTCCTTTCAATGTTATTATTTCTCATACTATATACATATGTATATGTATGTACTCGTATTATTGTTACTGATGAATGTTGGCTTTGACATTCATGCAACAGTTTCGCTTTTCTTTACGCAATGCCTGCCGCTTTACTTATATAGACGAAATATACATGATCTATCGTTGTTGTTGTTGTTGTTGTTATAGTTGTCATACATACAAAATCCAAATCCCAATTCAAGTTAACTTCCAACTGCCATAACTACTTACATTGTATCTACTTATGTATAACCCCTTCTCCTCTGATCATTATACACCAGTTTAGTCAGTCAATAGCCTTTTTCCAGCCAACACAATTCAATATCACCACCACCTCAATGCGTTCCGCTCTCTTTTGCATAATAATAATAATAATAATAATAATAATAACAAATAAAAAATAAAAGAAAAAGTAACAAAAAAAAAAATAAAAATAAAATAAAACATAAAAGTAAAGAAAAAAGTTGCACATTTCAGTGGCAAATTGTGCGTGGTTGGTTGTGTTTTGTGTTTTTTTTTTAACTATATTTGTTGCCATTTCTTGTTTGGGTTTGGGTTTTGGATTTGGATTTTGATTTGGAAATTCAAGCTTTTGACTGGTGGTGGCGGCTGACAGACAGTAGTAGTTCTCCAAACATATTGTGTATGATGATGATATTAATGTTTATACATAATGTTTGTAACGCCTTAAAGAAGTCATCGATCGACTCTTATCATTAAAACTTGTAGAAAATAATATAAATTTTTGTTTTTTAATGGAGAATTTTTAGCTATAAGGTCTTCTTAAGCTTACTTAATGTTGTGTAGTTAAATTTTATGTTTCTTTCTCTCTATTCTGAGAGTATTAAAGAAAATGCAAATTAAGAGAATATGATATGAATGTTATACAGTCAAAAATTCAAGACTTAAATAAAAATTAATATCTTTTGATTTTGTAGGTCGAATTATATTAATATCTTTTGTTTTTCAAGATCAATTTTGATTTAATAAACGCTATATGTTAAAGGAAGCTTGCTTTAATACACCACTAAAAACCGCATTCAAATCGGTTAAACCGTTTCTGAAATTAGTGTGCACAGACAAAAAGACTATAACGATTTTGTATATTACACATATGTATGTACGAGGGTGAATCAAATATTAACCGGAATTCTTTTTTAAAATTTATTTATTTATAAAACAATACAAAAATACTATTGATTATTTTTCTATATAGTCTCCTTCACGCTCTATACATTTTTCCCAGCGGTTTGGAAGCTTGTTAATTTCTTGCTCGTAGAAACTTTGAGGTTGAGTCACCAACCAATTGCGCACGAATTCCTCAACATCTTGATCGTTGTCAAATCGCAATCCTCCAAGAGCATCTTTCATGGGCGCAAACAAATGATAGTCACAGGGTGACAAATCTGGGCTGTATGGAGGATGCTCAAGGGTTTCCCAATGCATATGCCGTATGTGGCCTGGCATTGTCATGAAGAAGGATAACTTTTCTGATGGGGACACCGCGTCTTTTGCTTCTGTAAGCGGCTTTTGCTGCCTCCAACAGCTGGCAGTAGTACGTCGGTCATGTAGGAAATCAATGAGCAACACTCCTCTGTAGTCGAAAAAGACGATCGCGAGGACCTTACCGGTTGAGAGACGGGTTTTGGCTTTCACAGAACCGGCTTCGTCTTTCCTACGCCATTCTTTACTCGCCATCTTGGACTCGGGAGTGTAATGATGCACCCATGTTTCATCACATGTCATGATACGCCTCAAAAAAGCCCCTCCCTCCCGCTGAAATCGATTCAGATGTCTCTTACTGATTTTCAGTCGGATGTTTTTTTTTGATCTTCGTTCAACAACTTTGGGACCCATCGGGCACAGATTTTTTTGAAACCAAGATGATTTTTAATGATTGTTTGAGCAGTTCCATATCTAATGCCCACCTGTAAAGCGATTTCATGAATAGTGAGCCGCCTGTCATTTTCAATAAGGTCACCAACTGCACCAATGTTGTCACCAGAGACGCTTGATTTTGGACGTCGATTATGACTCACATTTTCCACACTTTCTCGTCCACTCTTAAACTTTTTGGCCCACTCAAACACTTGAGTTTTAGACAGAGTATCATCCCCATACTGAGCCTTCAATCGAGTCAAAATTTCGCACGGTTTAACGCATTCCTTAGTTAAAAACTTTATTATAACCCGTTGTGCAACGGACGCTGGAACCTGTTGCTCACTCATAGCTGTACTGACGAATTGACTAAGTCAAACAGCTCACCAAGCGTTTCCCCCACTCCTGATACACTACACTACAAGAACGTACACTGTGAGAGCACTCGTGGTTGGCTAAGAAAAGTATTGTAATATTCCGGTTTATATTTGATCCACCCTCGTATATAGATAGGTATACATAGGTACATACCATGCCAACTAATTATTTTGACCTATCAAACTGAATTCTTGTCATACACTCACTTTCTGATTACTGGAAATGACACGATATAACTGGAATCCTATACTCCGCATTGATTAATTGAGAACTAAAACTAAAGTATTACTATATTAATTTGAGGAAAATCAAACTTCACTAAAACTTTTTATAAATTTGACGATTATTTGATGAAATCGGTACAATTGTTTAACGATTATCATTATATTATTATTATGTGAAAGGCATATAATTTTCGGTGATACTGAAGTTCATGTTGTTGTAGCCTATACTCGATTTGTTTAGTTTGATTTGATTTGATTTAGCTCACTCAGTTACTCACTCATTTGCGCTAACCTCGGTCATTGTCGTTGTTATCATATTATTGTTCGTCATTGTCAGGCAGCCTCAATCTGAAACTAAATCGGAATCTGACTCTGAATCAGAGTCTCTTCTCTAAATGGAGTTAGTTCAATATTAGCTACTATTATAGTATTGTAACTCTGTGTTTCATATATGTGTGTAATTTGTTTTCTATTTTCTTTTGTTGTGGCTTACTAAGCATAGTACGAGTATAATGTACTCATGTGCAATACAATAAATAAATACATATTTCCAGTGTGTAATGACTATGGTTCAATGATTCTTTGATTGGCAATGATTTGAGGTTATGTTATCGCATTTGTGTGTTGTTCAGCTTCATAGATTTTCAGTAAGTAAGTACATACATAAGTAGTATACTCGTAGTACATCATGTTAATGTTAATGGATTTGTGATCTGTCATTATTATTGTTAGATAGAATCAATTCTGATTTGTTCGCTGAAATAAAAATTCAAATTGTTATTGTACCTACGATTTTTTCCTAATAAGTTTATTAGATTGATTGATTAGTTTTGGGAGTTGTGGAAATTCTAAGCCAACAGAGTCAGTGCATTTCAAAATATTAGGGGAATTCCAATGTGCATTTCATCATACGAGTACTGCCATATGTATATCTCTCTGTAACAAATTCTATATCATTTTTGTATACAGTTAAGTTTCTTATTGTCATGGCATATACTATTTATATTTATTTTATTTAAAAGCAAAGATAAGCCCAGTTTGTATCGCCCCTTGTACTTATGTTCATATATTCATTCGTTCATTGAACTCGTGTTTTTTCTTGATTTTTTTTTTTTATTATAAAAAAATCAAAACTTTCTTAATATTGTGTTGATATTATTTTCTTTTTATCTTTAACGATATGTTTGACAATTCTTAAAAAAAAAAAAAAACCGAAATATAATTACTTGTGTGCTTCTGTGCTGCTGTAGTCTGTGTGTACTATAAGCATGGGTCTCTCTTGAACTATGTTTATGTTTGAATGAGTTCACATATTGTACTTATGAATGATGACATATTTTTGTCTGTTAGAAGTGTCAAAATAATAACTGAAACAGAAAATATGCTTGTCATTTGTCATTTGCCACTTGCTGCTATGATTTTATACTATTATATATGAGAATTGTGTATTGTGTGTCCCCCTTAAATGATAGGGATTTGTAATTTGTATATTTTTGTAAGTACATACATATGTTCTTCTATTTGTAGTTAGATAATTTCATAAATACTTGTATATATCTTGTACAGACATACATATGTACAATATTATGTTGTTCATGTCTACGAGTACATGACACTTGTTAATAATTGTGACAAGTTCTACTATTACATATCATATTATACTTCGAAATAAAAAGAAAAGTACTGGGTAGAATACAAAGAATGGCAGCTCTTCGGTTAACCCCATCCTATGGTACGGTTTCGGAATCAGCAGTATTGATAATCAGTGGCACGATACCGATTGACCTGCTTGCAAAAGAGAGGCAGAAGCTATGGATTCCGAAGAAAGAGCGCAATCTATACAGCTGTGGTAGCAGTGGTGCGAAAGGCAGATGAACACCTAAACTTATACCAGATGTGAATTTATGCCTAAGAAGACAGTGGGGTGATGTAAATTTTTACATCACACAACAGCTATCGGGACACGGTTACTTCTGAAAATATCTCCATAGAATAGGGAAAGCGTGAAATGCAAATTACATTTATGGGGACGCAAAAGTATACGATAAAAATCACACTTTTTTTTAATATGATAGATGGCAAAAACAACGTGAGGCGCTGGGAAACAGTATGGGACCCATCAATGAAGTTAATATAGTAGACAAGAGGCTGGTGTGAGTAAGCACAACTAGGCACAAGGATCTCACTACACTGAAAATATACTAAGATGCAAGAAGTGGGAGGTACTACAGTCGACATATGAATAAAGAAGAGGATACCACCTTGAAGTAATACCAGGGTGAACACTTATCCCATAGAGGGGGGATGTTTTGTTAGTGGCAAACCACATTACCAGAAGTATTCATTTAGCTTTGTCTACACAACAAAGACACTTTCTATAGCCTTATATTAATAAATAATATGATGCACTATGAGTTCCCTTGATTACTGGTATAGCAAGAACACAGTGGCATTTTATCGCCTTTTGTTAATAATAAGTATGATTCACTATAAGTTCCCCCGATTACTAGTATAGGTGGAACTCATACAAGCTTCTCACATGAAAAAATTTGCATATTGTATACACACACCATAGGCTTTCTAATGTTAATAATATGATTCACTATGAGTTCCCCCGTTTAATGATTGCGTAGAACTTATACGCAATTCCCTCTTGAAATAATGTGCATATAAAACATAAATTGATGGTTAAGTTAAATTAGATGGTGGAAAATTTACAAAATTTGTTGGCAAAATACATATACGAGTATTTAGGGATTTCCAACAATACTTATGGTAATTGGAACTACTACTACAAAACGAAAGAGCATGAACCAAATATTTGATTCTATGATAAGTGATTTTTACTATTAACAAATAATTTTCACTCATTACTTTCGTTCATTTGTCTTTTTGATCTTTCTTTCTTTACTAATAGGTAATTTAGTTAAAAATTTGTTCCCTTGTCAAATTAGTCAAGTTGTCATGATAACGTATTTTTGTCACCCTCACCCTCAGTTATGTCATGATTCTAAAATACTATGCACCTAATAAGTTTGTTCTGATTGTTATTCTCTCGTTTTTTTTTTTTTTTTTTTTTTTTTTTGTGCAATTTAGCACAAAATGTTAAGAGGGGATGTTTCTGTCGTCATCAGCCATCAGCCATCATCATACAAATCACTTCGTGAATTGAATGAAATTATCGACTAATTGGCGGCATATATGGGGCTAATTAAGGCGCTTTTATGTAATGTGTAGTGCAATGGATGATTGGCAGTGATTGGATTAACCAATTTTGATTGTAGGCGCGCACACACACACGTTTTGACTAGTATGAGGGGCCCCATTCTAACTAAATATTGTGGTTGTCACATTGGAAAAATACAAGCAACAATTGTAAAATCATATGCATATTTGCAGTGATGTCGAACTTATCCCATAGGAGCTCCGAAGCGTACAAAAAATTATCTCTTTGTCACGAGGTTGTTGGAACAGAAATTGGGAACCTCGCATTTGCTAAAGTTCCCCATAGGTTTGGAAAAATATATTCACATTAGATTGTACATTTTTGATTCAAATACTCGTATATAAACATTTCGGGAAACCAACTTTTAAAGATCTGAAACTTTCTCTTTCGCAGAAAATTAGAGCCAGGAGAATTTAAATTTAGTATTTCTTATGGGGCATGAATATAGTAATAGAACATAGTATGTAGAACATTCTGCATTCAGACTTGAGTTTAAGTTTGGCATACAAGATTCAATTAACTGAAGAGCTTAAGGATCATAATTTCGTTAATTGATCATTGATAATAATGGAAACTGAGTGTAATTTAATCTACTGTTATATTTCAAAGTAATGTTCGAATTGTCTTATTTGAGTGCCTTGTAAACTAATATGAATATGAATTGAAATTGATTTGTTTTCGAACATTAAACACATACCATTTCATATTATGATAAATACCATCTATATACATATATATGACCCCTATAGATTCCGAAACTGTTGTACCGATTTCGATGAAATTTTTCTGGGAAACAACTCCAAGCATAGTCTGAACAGTGTTTCTATTTGGTGCGGATAGGACCTACAATTTAATGTTAATTTGCTATTTTCATTAATGTTAAAGATTTTTTTTTTTTTTTGTTTTTTATTTGTCGCACAGAATAATTATTGCATTCTAGTTAGGTTAGGTTATATAGGCTGCTTGCCACATCAACACAAGTACATCCAGAAATCTTATGGCCCATTGTAATGCCCTGGTAAGGACTGTTTTTTTCGGTTGGTAGAAAGAACACTTTGTCCAGGCTCATTCTAGTTACTTCTTGCAAAATAGTTTGAATAAATTATATTTTGTGTGTTTGAACATTACATTTTTCATTCGAAGTTTACAACAATTCAGTCAGTCAGTCCTTCATTTAAAGTTTCAAGTCTTTTTCCAGTTGACAAATGATAAGTTAGTAATTTGATTTTGCTGTCTGACTGTCATTGTCATTGGTATAAAATTGTTGTTAATGGATCGTTGTTGAGTGATGAAGAATGGTTGGGGTTGTGTTTGGTAATCGAATAGACGGAACAAGTCATTCAAAGTAACGCCGCACGACCCCACACTTCTAAGCTTTATGAAATGTAACAACTTTTGTGGATGGTGAATGAATCAATGAGATACAATACTACAATATATATATGTAGTAAAAGAGACATTGTATATAGTAGGTATACATATTTATTTGTAGATCTCATTTTTGCAAGTAATTTAAGTGAAAATAAATACATGATGATTTACTGTTACGGGGCTTATAAGTAGTACAACAATAACATACATGATCATGATTATTATTATTATTATTATTGGAATTGTATAATGTTGTATCTGTATTGATGCTGGTAACAACATTATTATCATCATTATCATAATCATCATCATAATCATCATTATCATTATCTTCATTAACGCCATCAACACAATTCATGTTAATATTTTGTTTTGTTGTCGTTATTATTTATCGAAGCGTTGCAAAAGTTGAAAATAAGTAAAAAAAAAATAAATAACAAAAATAAGTTAAGCGGCGAGTAAAATGTACAATAAATAAACTATATACAATACTTAAAAAAGAGAGAAATAAAACAAAAGAAAATTCATATCATAATAAAAAAGACAATAAAAAAAATATTGTAAGGAAAGTAGGTACTTATTAAAAAAAAACCCAAAACAAAAGAAAAAGAAAGAACTAATTGTGGCTTCACTAAAGCTTAAATACACTACATTTTCCTTATGTTATTCATTTATACAGTGTATTTATTTGATTAAAGATACTTATAATTTCATGTTATTCCATAAACCATATGTCACAATTTATCTTAAATCTTGAGGATGGGATACAACCTGTGTCAAAGTGTGCCTAGCCATCCTTACATATAATATCTGTGATTTCATATTATACTAGACTAGCGTAGCCCGGCGCGCTTTGCTGCGGCCCCGTCGTGATAATCAATAGCCTCAAACACGAAACACAAACACAGCAAAGCACAAACAACGAAACACACCTCCTCTCCTTCTTGTCCCACTCTCAATGAACATCATATACAGAAACGAAGAGCGCAAAAAGTGCATACTAAGACAGAAAAAATAGAAGTATAAGAACAACCAAAGCATTAAAAACGAAAAAACGTACAAAACATTTTGTTTGGTCTTGCAGTGGTTTTCAAAAAACTTAATACTTAAAAATAGTATATTAAAAGTTAAAAACTGAAAAAAATAAGTATGCAACTTTTTTTTTATAAGGATTCATTCGTCATTTCAAAAAAAAAAATTATTTATATCGGCTTAGTATAGTGGGCGCTAGATAAAAAAATGTCTTTATTCTACCTACCGGGTCCAACTGATGCATAAACCATCTTGGTGACCCCATAAGTAAAACAAAAAAAAAAGTATCGAAATTGGTCTAGCCGTTTAGAAGCAAAACAGTCACAAAATTTTGTACACTCGAATTATATATATAAAGAAAGATATTCTCGCTTATCCAATCCAATCCAATTCTTTCGAACTAATTAATCTAAAAATTTCATTGAATTTAAATAATCCGTGGTAGATTATCGCTGTTAAAAACATCTGATGCTACATATGTTAAATGATCGGAAGAAACAAAAAAAAAAAAAAAAACACTTTGTTAAGAAAAGTCTCAAAAAGTAAGGAATTAACTTATAACATAGTAGTCTAGTCGAATGGGCTTTTGGGGCCTTCGATGCACAGTTCTTTCAATGCGGCACAATTTTAAGGATTACCTTGATGGATAACCTAATCAGCTAATTTATAATATATAATAGTTTTTTTTTTTTTTTTTAAACTTGACCAGTGATTAGTTGTAGATAGTTATATTATTTTCTTTTCTGAATTTACCTATATATGGCCTGGTCTCCTTACAGACAACAATTTACAAAATTTTATATACAACTCTCAAAAACAATGGGACTAGTTCCGGGCAAATATCGAACTATGGGTGAGTAGCATATGTCTAAAGGAATTTCGCGTTTTGAATGCTTGATTAAAATTATCGGTGTGTTGGGATTCCAATGCCACGATCCTCATAACGCCAATATGATCAAGGAAGCTATTCAAAAGCTGAGTGGGAAGTGGTGCCTACGATCGCCATGCTCTCGAGATTAGGCACTAACGGATTTTCACATCTTTCGATTACTTTTAAGTGTGTTTGATTTTAGCAAACTCGCTTCATAGTTCATTGGTGGTAGGCACATATGGTAGAGTGCCGGTCTCGCAGTCCGCACAGTGCGAGTTCGAACCTCAATCAAATTGAATGTATTTTTTTTTTGTTTCTCGTAAGTCTTCGCTTTGAATAGTTAAAAAATAGTGCTATCCTCGGGAATTTAGTGGCCAATAAAATAAATTACGATCAGCCAATCTAAGTTTTCTAAATGGGCCACGAAAAACATTTCTAGCCCTGGCGATTAAAGAGTTGCTCTACTAGTATGTGAAGTGTATTGAGATTCTACATAGGCCAGAGAGTAAGATATTGTATAAGATAAGAGATGCGTAATATAGTACGAGTAATACAAGTATAGAGAAGAATCGTATTGTATAAAGAAAATTGTAAATTGTAATTAAATTGCATTACATTAGTAATAAGTAAAAATAATAACAACAAATTGTGGTTAAAAATACTTGTATGCGTGTATGTACATATGTGTAGGTATATGTAAATGGATAGTTTATGTATGTTTAAAAAAAAAAAAAAAACAACAAAGTTATTGTACAATAACAATAACAAAAGTCAAGTCAACATCAATTTTGTAATATGTATCTCTTAATAGTATTATTATTGTTTTATTTTTGTTGGTTGGTTGCTTGTTTTGTTTTACTGTCATTATTTTAGTTGTTTTAGTTGCTGTTGTTGCTGTTGGTGTTGTTTTTGTTGTGCACCGCCCTCAATTAAATATTTTGAAATGCATTATTATTTTACCATATCTCTCCTTCATACACATATGTACCTACATATCCATATACTTAGTATTATGGAGTAGTATATTTCTTTGTTGTGTTTTATAGTTGTTCATTTTCATTACGTTACGTTACATGATAAATGTTTTCAAATTATTGGCTTCTCTCCGTCCTCTCCCTGTCTGTCTTTTTCACTCTCTGAGGCCATTAAAAAACTTTAAAACAAAAATTGCATAAAATCATTTACTTCAAATAGGAGTTACAAACTCATATATGTAAGCATATAAATATCATTTAGTATAAGTAGGTATATTGTAATCAGTGAAAACTGAAAAAATTTTAAACATACATGGAGAGATGGGAAAGACATAGAGAAAGTAGGCAAAGAGATAGTGTACCATATGTCTGGAAAATTGTTTGTGATACCAAAAAGACAAACATAAGTGTATCAATCATCTATCCATAGCCCAATATATGAAATTATTTAGTCTATTAGTTCCCAAGTTTATCTATTTATGAAAAAAGTATATACTTTAAGTTAACAAATCGAAGTGCTATTATTATTATCCAAAGCAGATAATCTCTATTTCAATTCACGTTCTATATATTTACGCAAATATTTGGGAAATCTCTATGAAATTATATTTTTTTTAAATGGTTTTCTATAAATGGATATATGCTTGTCAGATTCGGAATGTTACTGAAGCTACTCGAATAATGTACTTACATAAAATATATTATATATTCCAACACAAAGAATTGAATCTTGAATATTTCTTTCGTGACTAAAATAATCCAAAGCCTTTCTGAATGATTTTAATCCAAAACCTGAAAGAAGGCTATCATTGGCTATGCCAAAGATGTAATACCCTTCACGCTCCGCCAACCTACCTTTCTTTTCATCACATCAGTTTGAGTGGAACTTTAATTGTACTTTTATTTTTTATAAGTTTGTCATTTAATTTGGGTTTGTATGGGAGGTACCCCTCCTGGTAACCCTAGGATCATGAATATACATGGTTAATGAATATGAATCAGAAACTTATATTGTCCAAATTTCAGTTCGATAAGTTAAAAAACAAAAAACTTTTTCTAATAAGAACATTAATTGAAAAGGGGGTTGTATGGTCAAGTGGTCCGATTCGGCTAATTCCGACAAACGTATGGTAAAAAGAAACCTATGTGAGAAATTTCAGCTCTCTAGCTCAAAAACTGAGTTACAAGTTTGTATACATACAGACAGACTCGGCTCATCGAGTTGATCACAAATATATATACTTTATGTGGTCTGCGATGTTTCCTTCTGTGTGTTACAAACTTCATGACAAACTTATAATAATATTCACCCCCGTGAAGAGTATAAAAAGAGCTGAGGAATTAATAGGTATTTAAAGAAACACACTGTTGATTCTTACTAAAATATATGGTGACTAAACTTATTGAATAGGCGACTGAGTATTGCCTTAAATTAAAATTGCAGACTTCTTGAGAAAGGTATTGATGAATCACTACCTATAACCTAATACGTAACACAATGTAATGCGGTACTAATGCATAAAAATATTTATTTTGTAAAATACCTTCTAAATGAAACTGAGACTTTTAAATTCTCAACTCTTGCACTATACCATATAAGTTCTTATGCAACGCAGGATATGGATGCAGGTGGATATATCAATAAGTAATAAGTTACATAACCTTATAAGACTCTTAGTTATTTGAACAAAATTTATTAACTTCATTACTCATCATTGGATAAGTGTTCCAGATTCATCCAAGTATATTATTGTATGTAGACTTCCCTAGTTTGAGCTTATATTGATTCCAGCATCTGAGATTTACATATATTTATGATGGAATTTTCTTTTCTTTATTCCTTTTTTTTTATTTTTTCTTTTTTGTGTTAAATTTTTGCTTTAATTTTCTTTTCATTCGTGAATACTCAATTCGTGCGTGCTTGCGTGAGTGTTGACCTATTTTTTTTTTTTTTTTTTTTTGTAAGATGCGTATGAGTGCAGAAAAGCAGAAATAAGAAAAAAAGAAAAAAATATTATTATTAAAAGAATTACGAAAGTCAAAACAAGTTTGACAAAAATATTCTTGTAGACTTGAATTAAAATTGATCATGATGATAATGAACGAACGACACAGGCATATAAGCATAAAGAGGAGGTTCCCAGAAAAAGGAGAAGAACAACTCTTAAAGTACCTATATTTACCTCATCTTCTGATCATAGTCAGCCACATTATTTTTTTTATATCATGTTTCCTTACTCAACCTTTATATTATAAAAAATAATATTTTAACGTGTTCATGCGAATTTTAAAACTACAGTGAAATCTCCCATTATAAACACTTTTACATTGTACAAAAGTACCTTAACAATGGGTGAATTGGTTATAGGAAATTACACTATTCATAGATTTTATGATGAAGTTGATTTTTCAAATAGATCGGATGAATTTAATGTATTGATACTATGTTCAGAAAATTCTCTAATAAATTTACACAAGAAATGACCTTAAGTATTCTTATGTTATGTCGATTCTCGTATTGCTGATTATTCTGTAATAGTATGTGGGATTCTCAATGTCTCTTTTATAAGTGTTACAAACATTGAAAGCCTAGTGATAATGCAATTTGCTAATATTCTTTCTAATTGTCCAGAAAACTTGTTTAAGAATAATATATATATTTTTTTTTTTATTACTACATAAAATACTATGTAAACAGTTGAAGACGCCTTCTAATATTGGTGTGATTTAGTGAACAATGATGAGCCCGTCATAGACGTTTATGATAGTACAGTGGAACTTCTCGATAGTGAACTTCTATACAATGAAGGTCTCCCTATTATCGACAGTACATACTAGAATTTTAGTGATGTTTTGTTTTCATGGTTGCCTTGTGCGGAGACCATTAGGATGTAGTCTTTTGAGACGTCTGTGTAATGTATTGATGCAAAGTGATGCTACCAGTGGATTTGAATGACGATGCAGTTTTATTTTATATCTGATGCTGTGGAAGTTTCTTTTGACACTGTTGAAGTACGATATTGCAAATAAATAATCTAATCGATTTTCTTAATGCTGATCATTCTGTATGTAGACATATGAAAGAAAAACATATTAGATTACGGGAAGGGTGGAATCTAGTCACCTTATCACTGCGATATCGTTTTGGGCCTATTGTAACAAACCCCATAGTAGTCGTTCCTCCGAGATCCTAGTATTCATGATAATTCCAAGATTTTCTTAGCAGATAAATCTGCAATTTCAGTTTATTCTAGGTACTAAGTACCTAGATATCGGAGTCTGGTTCCAATTTAAGTCTTGCATAGTAGCAAATGATCTGCTGTTTACTCTTCTTTATAACATTGGGTCGTTGCGAATTAATTCTAGTATCTCCTGAGCATAAAAGTTTTTACCACCCTTATATTTTCTGTGTTAAATGTACTCATATTAAAAACAAACACAAAAATCATTAACTTAACTACTATACCTATATATAATATTCCTTATAATTTGTTCTTGACACTCTTATCTTTTCAAAGAAGAAATATTGTATTATAATACATATGTACGAGTATTATATGAGATACATTTTCTAACAATTGTCTGTCATAAGAGAGACATACTTACATTTATTTGAAATTAACTCAATTAAAATTAACATAAAAATTAATTTTAAATTAAATGTGTGTGTAATATAATTTCTAAGCCTTCTTACATGATGATGATGATGATGATGAGTACATAAGTTATATACGACGAGTATAGTACAGTAGTATAGTACTATACTACATATAGCACATACTTCAATAATTGCATCAAAGTATGTTTGTTAAGTTGGGTTGGATTTGATGACTATGGTCATGATGATGATGATGATGATGGTCAGTATTGATTTTCTTGTAAGGAAACTTAGATAAAGCATCAATAGAATCAATTTTAAAGTAACTCAAGTAAATGATAGATTGAATAAATGAATGAATGTTGAAGTACAGAAATGAGTGAATAAATGCATTAGAGCGCAATAATTAGTATGTAAATTGAAATGTATGAATTGTAGCTGTTTAAAAAGGGCGTTTATATTAGATACATTTGTATATCATATGTTTTTTTATGTTTATTGTATGTAACTACCTCCTCCTCATATAAAATAGTCTATGTATCTGTATGTGCTTAAAGCATGAAGTGTATATAATTTGTGAAAATAGAATAGAATAGAATAATAGAATATAAATAGAGAATAAATACAATATTTTTTCTTTCTAAGTTTCATTTTCGTTATTATTATTCATTTGTTGGTTGGTTGCTTGCTTCGTGGCGATTATTGCGTTTTTTGTGGTTTATCATTGTCATTTTTCTATTTTCCATACAATATTTTCCATGACCTTGAGTTAATTTACATGACTATTAAAACTTTGCACAAAATAATAAAAAATATAATAAAAAAATATCACAAATAATATATAATTAAATGAAAATCAGTTGGAAAATAAATACTAGTCGAGAATAACAAAAATTATTGTTATAAAATCACATAGAATGAATAGTAGGTAATTGTGGGCCAAAAGATTATGGGGTTTTTTCTAGATCTTTTTGACCATACTATTGGAAATTTTCGATTGAACTTTCACTTTCATAATAGATATACTATAAAAATATATTGTATTTAAAAGAATCAATGTCAAAATAAAAATCAGCCAGTCGTTCTCAAGACATACGCTAACAAAGAACAGCGTTTTCATAATTTTCAACGCCCTTGATGATGTAAGTGTACAATGACAACAATGCTCTTACATGCAACGTGCACTCTTCAATTTTCATAATATATAAATTACTTGGCGCTACGATTTTTGAGTCACGTGATATATTAAAAGTATGCGCGACACCGAAGCGTTTCAATATCAGTCAAGCTTTGATCGTTGAAAAGGGCAGATCATATCTGACACTAAAGGTTTTAAGATGCAATCAGCTTTACTGAGCAGAAACCATAAACCGCACTCGTTCCAATTAATTATCAATATATGAAATTTGCAGAATATATTTTTACCCAAATGTATTTATTTGTATGCAAAGAGAAAATGTTAAAATTAATTATTTGCATTTACTAGCTGTGATATTAAGAATTTAAAATTTAATATCCGCAATGTTTCCTAGCTAGAAGGTATCCCTCTAGCTTTTTTGGGGCACATCCCTGAAAAAATCGTACTCCACTCCATGCGTTTACTTCTTATTCCATTAAAATTACTTAAAAATTTATAGTTTCGGATTTCGTCCCAACCTTTGTCCTATAGGCCGACATTATAATTACATAAAACAAAAATAACAGTGTGGATAAAATGTTGTTCCTCTGCTGAAATAATCCCGACTTCATCGGCCGGTTAGCAAAAAAAAAAAAAATAAAAAAAAAATAAAAAATTTATTTGGACAGGTTAAAAACTTTTTTGTTGTAGCCCCAGACTGTATTTGATATTAGTTGTACAAAATAACCAATAGTTTCAATCACGATTTGGACTTAAACTTTGTATGGTGGTGACTACCACATATAGTAATCGAGTAACATTTTACGATGTCTGATGTCTCTATACAAAATTTCAGTTCAATGGCTCAAACACTAAGAAATACTATTTTGCTACCCTGCAGCATGCTCGGTGGCAATTGTCCCCGTTTCGCTAGTTATTCACCGGCCCCTTTTGTGCTTGCGAATTCCTAGTCACGTTTTCAACAAATTTTAATTTGTTTACTCTCTTTGAACTGGTGTCAAGAGCGGAACGTCAGATCGAAAGAATGTGATGACAGGCGAAAAACTAGTGAAATGGGATGCTATGCGGTGGCAATTGACCCCGTCAAATGACATCGTCATGTTAAATTCACCACTAAAATACATGTGCTAGGGGATAGAAATTCGCTAATGCTGGCGAATAAGGGATTAGTCCAGGACTTCATACTGAAGGGTAGAAACCGAAACAGATTGAGGGACGTTTAATATTGTTGTTTAAACGATTTGGCTCGTCATGCTGATCATTTCCATATATAACATAAGTAGGTACATATTTTTTGATTTGACGCAAAGGTCAGATTAATCTAAATATTGCAATTGGAACGTAGTGATCCAAACTGTAACAGATAATTATATTATATGTCAGGCTTCCTGGTGAACTTGAGTATAAATGAATTCCCAGGTCAACATATTTAGGTATCATCATTCTGATTTTTAGTATAAAATTTTAAAGCTTCCCAAATACATGTCTCAAGCTTAGCTTGTGTTGTTTTTTGCGAATTTCTCATTCTAAATTTTTCGATTAAATTTATTCATTTTTTCTTATATTCCTTGTTCTAGTTCTCTCCACACGGATGAAACAATTGGCAACATTGCTCAATGATTTTAATTTTGAGTGCATTGGAACCGCTCAAACAGATGATGAGAATGTTATTTGCGAGAGTTTAAAAAGATTTGGTGCCATTATTGGCACCATCGAGGATGAACGTGAAAAAATGGTAAGCCTAACATAATGATGATGAGATTATTATTATTATATTATTATTCTTATAAATGAAATATGTTTAATATTGTTTTTTTTTTTTTTTTTTTGTAGTTAACACTTGCAGATCGACACATTATCGAATCCCTGGAAGATTTTCGTAAGAAACAAATTGGTGGCGTTAAAGAGAATAAAAAGAAGTTTGATAAGAAAACTGAAAAATTCTGTCAATCACAAGAACGATTTTTAAATATGTCAACCAAAAAACCAGAAAATACGATACAAGAGGTAAGTAATCTATATAGTACCTACATAATTATATTTTCCATCCATGAAAATTTGATTCAATGAAGATAATTTTTGTTTTACCAATAATTGTGACAAGTCCAAGACATAAGTTTTTTTGTTTTTGTATGACTATAACGTTTCTATTGTTTTACAAAACTTTTTTTCTGTTTTTCCGAGAGCGAACTTTAACTCATCTCCTGAACCAATTGTTAAGTCATTGATTGGAACTGATGGTAATCTTGTAATACTTGTACGTATTACTATTTACGAAAATCAAAAATTTTGCATACTCGGCAGCAACTATAACAATCATAGGTGTAGCTTATGAGTACGTCATAGCAAACATTTGTGTCCTCAATTCCATATCAGTTAACTCGTAACTCTATATATTCACTTATAGTATAAAAACTAGCTGGGAATTCTTAGTCTCTAAGAACAGTTTTCACCACTTGGTCTAATGTAAATTCAATATTCCTTGTCATCAAAATCAAACATTTTAGTCACAGTATATTGTATAAAAAAGGGGTTTTATGAATTCTGCAGGGAATCTCGCTCGCTCTATGTTGGAAGCTTCAAGGTTCGAGAATTTATGACAGCCCCCCATACAAACTCTTGGGATGGAAGAATGGAAACTTTATATTTGTTAAAAGAATCTATATTTTATACTTATTTTATATTAAAGAATCAGTTAGCTTTCATAATAATCTTTCTATACATTTTGTTTCGTGAACATGAAGATGGACCTAATTGGAATTAAAAATCAATAGATACATAATATGTACCTACATATGTGATGATTATGCTTTGTTACAAAGTTGATTACAACAATAAGGAATTCATAGGACTTAAAAAACAAATATTGTACTTACTGCCAACCCTTGTGAATCCTTTAAAGCTTTCATAACCACTAACACAACATAAGTATAAGAACTACTTTCCTGTTACGCTTGTTTTAAAATTTCTGATGAACAACAAAAAAAAAAAAAAAAAAGGACTAACCAATGTCAACGTCATAGTCATACACTAGTCTGCTGCCTTCTAAGGATTTAATCCCTTAGTGTCATAGAAGAATAGAAGGAAAAATGCAATCAAATGCACTAAACTTCCTTGTTTGCTTTAGCCTTGCTAGCCCTCAGCATCCTTTGCGTATTCATGCAATGTTTCATTCATTCATTTATTCATTCAATGGTCTCAAACTTTACTATAAAAAACATATTACTGGAACTACAACTAGCACTTTTACTTCCACTACTACTAGTATTTTTGTACGTATTATTACATTTCATGTCATGCTAGCAGTAACATGGTAAAAAGACATATGATGGTGACGGAAGGTCCAAGGAAGAGGAGAAGTATTATATTGGTTGAAAGAAAGAACTATTCAATGTTGTCTGCTGCAATATTCTTTAGTGTCGTTTCCTTTCGCTTCTTTATCTATATCTTTTTCAGAACTATTACACAATTTCATTGCATCGTATCGCATCTGTGCAGGATACACATATACTAATGTATATGTAGGTATGTATTGAATGTAACCGAAAAGTTCCATGACCTAGGCTAACAGATACTATACTACAAGAGTACCTATATACATACAGCCACAGCCAATGTATAAGCTTGTACCATCCTACAATGATTTTTGTAGTTTGCTAAAAATATATATGCACTATACTCGTACATGCGTAGATATAACACCACTTACTATAATATGTTATACTTATGTGCATACATATCTAACAGATACAAAAACAATGAAGCATCAGGAGCGAAACTGACAATAATGAAACGGAACTGTTGCAATCATTTGAGTTTAGTGCGAAACAGTTTTCTGAAATTCTGTTTCTATTTGCGACAACTTACTTTATTTACTAACTAACGAAACTTTAACTTCAAGTACATATGACGATTTTATACATATACTACAATACACAATTCCTATAATCCTATATATCCATTATATATCACCCTCTCTCTCTCTCTCTCTCTCTCTCTCGCATTCATTTATTCATTCATCCTTTCTTTCTCTATGTTAGTGTGTGGGTGATTGTGGGGTTACAACCCAAAAACAACCAACCAACCACCCAACAAACAAACAAACACATATAAATAAGAGAAAAGCCGGTTAAGCACATAAAATTTGGAGCAGCCGGCAAAAAAAAAAAGAAGTAGATTGAATCCTGGTAAAGTTTTGTGATTATATGTAATCAAGCTTCCTAACATAATTTGTACTCTACTTTGCATAGATCTCGCTACCAACAGTGAGAAACTCAATTCACTCAAGAGTTTGGTGTCTTGTCAATTCATGTTCCATCTGTAGTCATGGAACTGTTTTGGAGTTCCAATTGTTAGTACCTACTTATATACAAGGCCATTTTATGTTAATCAGAAATCTCATGATCTATCTATTGGTTAGTTTTACGGGCTATATGAAAATTAGTGACATAACTGTTTTGGAGTTCAGATTGGTAGTGCCTTGAGTACGAAATGGTGGTAGTTAGAAACTCCTATCCTCTATTCACTCTATTTCAAATAGCCATGTTGAAACACGGCTCATCCGTGCTTTATCGGCAACAGGGAAGTATTTTTTAGATCAGATTACCTCTCATCAATTTTGTCTTTATGTTATATAGAAAATACTGTATGCATTGTACCCTACATTTATCCACAATCTCTATGCGAAATCCCATCATATTATTAACTTTGCAATATCATCATGACAATGATGATTTCCAATTTCATTTTCTCTTATTTCTTTCTAACAACCATTTTAGTGTTAAAAAAAGGCGTGGTCTATGTCAAGTTTAGATGGAATGAAAGTTGGATTCAATATCAGTAACATAATTCGGTTTCGGATTCTGATTCAGATTAAGATTCTATGATAGTGAGTGGAATGGAGTTTAGTAGCTTTTGCTTGTCAGTTTGATTACATTTTGGTTTTTTCGGTTGCTTACTTGTTTCAACAAAAGTAGGCAACAACAAAAATCAGGAATAAAAGTGAGGAAGGGGATACTAAGAACATCAAGAAAATGTCTCACAGAGATATATAAAAAAAAAAAAAAAAAAACCGGACGCCCACACATAGAGTGCAATCAAGAAAACAAACAATCAAACCAACCAAGCATCATCATCATCATCATCACCAGAAACATCCTCATCACCATCAATGGCAACATCTCCAGCATCGTCATCGTCATCGTCATCATCATTATTATTGACTTAATCCTTTGTTCCGTAGTACTATGTAGGTAGTCATGTTCAATTTTAGTAGAATATTTTCCCTCAATTTAAAAAGAAGGAAACAAAAAAAAAAAAAAAAAATGTTATGATTTATACATTTTGTGTGGGTGTGTGTGTTTGGTTGAGTGCATGGCAAATAGGGATTTTCCGCCAAATTTCATCTCTAGGTCGTGTATTTTGATTATTATTACAATTTTACACGTTTATTTTTTTGTATTTTCTTGGAATCAAAATTGGGAATTAAATTTAAAATTTTTCCAAAGATTTCAACAAAATTTAAAGATTCAATGAAATGTTATTTTATAGAATATCATGTTACAAACATTTTCAGTCAAGAATTTCATAATGCGTTTTCAAATCAAATTGATGGAACTCGATATTTGGCAATAAAAGTTTTTATTATTGTAAATAAATTTAATTTCATGATTTTTTTTTGGGAGCTACCTCATCCAGTAATTGTGTTCATCATTAGCTACGGCTCTACAACAGATTCTGCGTTGATAAAATTGTTTATCATTTGAGGCGATCCAAAAATCAACACAAGTTTTGGCTTCTTCATAAGAAGTGAAATGCTGCTCAGCTAGGTCGGAAGAATTGTCTGGTGAATATGGCGGGTGGGGTAGGACATCCCAGAAAAAGCATTTAATCACTTATTGGTAAAAAGAATATATCACCATATATTGATTTCAAAATATGTCTGTTTGACACTATTTGTTGGAAATGTATTTTTTTAAATCGCATAGAGAAAGTGTGACATGATATCCACCTTTTAATTAAGTTATTTAAATCAACATAACCATACCAACAATTAAGTTATAAGTTTGCTAGAAAACGATATGGATGTAAGCTTTCAGGCTAGAATAGAATAGAATTTGTTTTCCTAATCAATAAATCATCTAACTATTTGTCCAGTCTATATAATTACATAGTCATTAGCATTAAGCATTTCCCTCACCCGAAAGAAACACTCAGCTTGGTCGCGATCATCTTCCCTTCTCTACAAACAAAAATTACGACGGAGAGCTCTGCTGCAGAATTGCTTAAAGTAAACCCCGGGTGTCATGCATCATTCAATCTAAAATGAGTTAATGTATGTATATGTTGTATGCCAACTCTCTCAGAAAATATTTTCGCTCTACCCCACTAAAATTCGCAACAACAATTGCACACAATTTCTTCCAAATTATTGCTGCAAGAGTTAAAACTTCTAAACGGTATGATTTTTATCGACATCTTCAACAAACATCGTCATATTTCAGCCAATTTAGACAAAACCTTAACGAATTATTAACCGTTCATTGGTGAAAACCGTATGAAAATATGTTCTGTAGTTTTTCAGTTCCATTCATAAGTTTTCTCCCAAAAGTAACTTCCAGAATGATTGAATTCCTTCAAGAAATGATGTAATCCATGTAATATAAAACCCTTGTATAAATTATACAGGCATGTGCCAGAAATCGAAACTTAAAACAACTGAAATGTTGAATTCATTAATGCAAATTACCGAGGAAAAAAAAAAGCTACTCGTACAGTTGTAGGTATTTTATATTTTTTATAACTTCAAATAAGGTACAATTTAACCAAACCGTAACCAAACCGTATTTATGAACGTCGAGATTTCAAAACCATCGAAAGAGATTTCTGGCACATGCCTGATAGAATTACATATGTTTTTGACAATTTTTATTAATGAGGTTTCATTTGTTTCCACATTTTAAACATAAGTAAGTGAATTGAATTTGTCTTTACCTTAAATTCTCAAGTGTCACAATACAAATTTTATATAACATCATACTTACTATTGTAGAAACAAATATGTATGATGATATCCAATTATATGTTTATGGTTCATTAAATACAAGATATTCTCATTTCACAGCAACCAAATTCTACAGAATCATATCCAATCATAACTTCAATTTGATTGGAATATTATTTTGTAAGTAGGTACATACTACATAAAAATTCATTCATTCATGTATTCATTGGATTAAATTGATGAAAGCTTCATGAATTCAGAAATTCATGGAATTTCAGTTGAATAGAAAAAGGTAATAATACCAAAACAAAAACACATAAAATATTCTATGAAGAAGAGCACTCAAGGTGATGCTGATTCTGAAGGAGGAGGAGGAGGAGGCGGCGACATAACAACATATGGGCGTTATTTATAGAACGAACACCCATACAATATTGACTAACTACTATATACATACATACCTACTAATATTGTTTGAGTTGTGAAATTTTGATTCATCATTATAAGTAGGTACAAATTCATTGTGCTACTTATGTTTGGTTTCTCATTCAAATTTGTGGTGATTTGTTGTGTGCTAGTGTCATTGTTGATGTTGTTATGTTATTATTGTTCTAAAATAAACTTTCTCTATCATCAGTTTGTTTGATTTTGTTATATGATTTTCTGAAATCGGATTTCTAACTTTTCAAATTTCGCTTGACTGACATTTTACAATATTATTGTGGTTGATATTGTTTGCTCTTGACAACAAATATACAAACGAACATCACAGCAACACCCTTCTTAATTTTGTCTCTCCTCTCCTCTCTTGTTAACTTCAACTCACCCTTAAACTTTCTTCACACCTGTGCGCATACACACACACACACACACACAATCTATATACCGGGGGCTTAATATTTGCTCCATCTACGTATAATACTATATACTCCTCTTTTTGATTTGCGTTTTGCCATTCACCCACAAAACAAGTGCATACTTATTGATTTTCTTAACATCGTCGTCGTCGTCGTGGTCGGTGTGTGTTGGTATTTCAGTTCCGTTAGTTGAGTTCCGTTTTGTCTTGTCAACAAGATTTTCATCAAACTTCAAACTTCAACCTTAACCGTAACCATCTCCAACCACCCAATCCCCTGAAATTGTTCGTTTGTTTGGAAAAGCTTATAATGAAATCACCCACCAAAATCATCTCTTCTTTACCATAGTAAGTATGTAAAAGTATCTTTACAATACCTACTGGGTATCCATCCAGCTAGCAGCCCACCACCACCACCATCGGCAAAAACAGTAAGGCCTATTTTCCAATTGAAGTAACGCATGTTTGAATCTTTGGAGTTGTTCTTGTTGTTTTGTTTTAATGCACATTGCACGTGACTTTCACGGTATTCAGTTAGTATAGTAGCAGTAGTATAGTAGAATACTATGCTCATTTTACCTTCTAAGTAGAAATTTTATCAGTCACGCTCGTAAAATGTTCTTTTCTTTTCTTTCCACTCTCTCTCTCCGACTCTCTGACTATGTCCCAGTCTCTCTGGTTTTGTTTACCCGGCATTTTTCCAATTTCATTTTTACCATATTCACAACAATATACACATAATAATATAGTATTGTGGTAGTAGTAGTAGTAGTAGCAATACGAGTACCAATGTATTGTATTAAACATCAAACATCCATTAAAGAAAGAAAAACACGTTTAATATTACATGCCTTAACATTTACGAGTAGGTACTTCTTCTTTTTTAATATAAGCGTTTCCATAATTCTTAAAACCTAAGCCCTAGAACGTGATACTTAACTGTATTTAAGGCTTAAATTATAAAGAAAGGATTAGTTAGTAAAAAAAAGTTACTTATCTACTACAAACAACGAGAAACCCTCAATCAAATAAATTAAATGAAATTGAATTGAATTGAATTGAATTGAATTAACTAAAATCAATATGAGTGGGTGGTTTTTTAAGATGTTGTGAGGAAGGAGGGTTGTCATACTTAGGACAATATAATTTTGTAATATATTTCCTTTAATTGAATTTTAATTTCAAATTCTTAGCTTGTCCTTTGAATTGAAATTGAATGCTTCTAGAACATGAAAGATATACCTACTTATGATACGAGTGATACTTAGTGAAATCTTTGACATTCTTGTTCTATTATTTTAATATATCAATACATATATTAAAAACTGATACAGCGTACAACGCATGCAACGAAGTTGTAAAACGTCCATTTTTTGTTATCTTTTGAAATGTGCAGACGACAATGTCAATGACGAACGAAACATTATTATTATTATTTTTTTTTTTAATTCCTTGATATAATCTACAAACACAATAATACAAGATATCGCTCCAAATCGGAGCATAGGGCGGCAACAAAAGTTCTCCAACTGTTTCTATCAGCTGCTAAGTATCTTAGCTCATTCCAGATACATAGCTATGGCTCTGCTCTCATTGTGGACGGTGTGTATCCATGTTTGACGAGGACGACCTCTTCTACGGTTGCCCTGCGGATTCCATTGGAAGGCCATCTTCACTATGTTGTCATCTTCTCTACGTAGAGTGTGAGCTATCCAACTCCATTTCCGTTCCTTTATTTTGCCGCTAACTGGATGACTGTTGGTTAGCAGCACCAGTTGTTCATTTGAGACCGTTCTGGGCCAGAAGATACGGCATATAATATATAAACATTTGTTAGCGAAGGTTTGGAGCGTTCGGCATATGCGTTCTGATACTAGCCATGTCTCAGAATCATATAATAATACAGATTTTATGCTGGTGTTGAAAATTCTGAGTTTTGTTTTAACCAACAGTGTACGGGAGCGCCACACTTTATACAGTTTGCATATGCGAGCAGCCACATTTGCCGCTGCACCACCATCCTTCGTGATTAGGCTACCGAGGTAGAAAAAACCATCCACATCAGCTATCTGGATAGTACTGTTATAGGTGTGGATTACGAGATGCGAGGTGTTGTTTGTCTGCATGCGCATTAACTTGGTTTTTCCATAGTTTAGTTTAAGACCAGCTACACGTGCATTGATCTCAAGTTGACGTAGTTTTGCTGTGGCATCGGCTAACGTGTGTATCATAAAACATATGTATGTCATCAGCATAGTATGATAAAATTATATTACAATCGTTGTACCGTGTCTTGGCCACTTAAAACACTCTAAAAACGTTTGGATATTTCGTACAGCAAGCGTATGTGTATAAAATTGTATTACAATCGTTGTATAGTGGTTTGGGCCCTTAAGATATGTTGTTAGGTAGTAGATAAAGAAAAAAAAATGATTGTGACTAGATCCTTCAGATCTGTAATTTCTGTAGCTTTGAAATCGCTTGAATAAACTGTTTACGGAATGTCATCATGAACATGGCCTAATATGTGGGTTGTATGGTACTGTTTTAGATATACTAACCGGTACAACTATTATCATAAATTCAGTTCTATAACAAATGAACTAATATAGACTCGATCAGTAGCGCAAGCTGTTCTTTATACTATTTTCACCAATGAAAATAAACTTAAGTATTCTATTAACAAAATGACATCATCATGGTCACACAGCTTATGTGTTTAATATGCTACTGTATCTTATATGAGTATAAGCATAAATTCAGTACACTATTTCAATAACTAAGGAACTAAAAGAGACTGGAATAACATCGCAACCTACTTATATCACCAATCAAATTTAACTTGAGTAACTTTTTAACATGGACGCGGCCTATTTGTGGAACTTGGGTATGCTTCTGTTTAAAAGCTTCTAGAATCCTAGAACTAATACCATGAAATATAAAGCTATTATGTGAATAAAGTTCTCTAATGGATTACCAAAACATTCTTTATGAATTCACGATCGTAAAAATATGTATGTAGTACCTACATATATTCTTTTGTTTAAAGAAAAGAAAATAAATGTCATTTATATGAAAACATATAGCCATCTAGGTTCAATGAGAAATATCCTTTGCGCACATCTATTTTAATTTTAATTTATGATGACTGTGAAATGTGAACTCAAATGAAATGAACTCATGTCATAGAAACAAATTGAAACTTCAATAAGTAACAAGAGTCTATCTGACAAATTCAAAGACATCTTCATTTGTCAAATTGACTTTACGTGGACTTGCTTGCTGCTTATTAACTTACACAATAAGGTGAACATTTTCTCTGGAAATGTCTCATGATAAATATCTTGTATCTCTACTATATACTCATAGGTACATTTTCTTAATAGGAAAAAATTGAAATACTAGAAATAGAAAAAATAACAAAAACCTTATCTCCTTATAAATCTTTTATATTATTTTATTCACTCCTGCTGCTCTTTCAATCATTTAGTATGATTGTCATTGCTTTTGACTTTGACTTCATTTTCTTTTTTCTTCTTCTTCTTCTTTCATTATCCTTATTATTCTATTCAGACACATAACAGGTGTACAAAGGTAGGTACATATGTATGTATATAGTAGGTATCTTTACCGTTGTACTATGAATGAATGACTTTGATGGTGATTACCGTTGACAGGCTTAAGGTCGTTGTAGGTGTTCAGTTCCATCATTAATGTGCAACAATACTGGCTAATGGTAATGGGTTGAGTTTATGTGTGGGTGTGGGTAGCTAAACATCCTGTGAGGTGCATCACGAGTATAGATGTTTCTAGATAAGTTACACAAAAATAATACCTAATGCTACCTACTTGTGTTTTACGAGTATTGTTTGTTTTGTGTTTTGTTATTTGATATCTCTTTAGTTATACACACATATATCATAGTCATACTCTCTCTCCTCCTCACCCACTCCATGTATTCATTCTAACTAGTACTTATACTCGTATAATCTTGTATGCTCCTTTATTTGTTTGTTTATCTAAGTATTTATGACAAGAGTAGCCAATTTTATTTATTGTGTTTATTTAGTTTGGTTGTATTGAATTACCAGTAGAAGTTTTTAATTTCCGTTTATGCACTGTTACAAGAAATTAGTGATGAATTATAACAACAATAAAGAGCAAAAGAATAAAAGTAAAGGATGATGATGATGATGATGAAGTGATAATGAGAAAGTTATACGATAATTCGCTAGAAAAACTCTTCATAACAAAATATATTAAAAAAGTTTCTAAATATTATGCAAACTTTGTTCAGCAAAAGTCATATGTAGGTACTACGCTCATGCTGTAGAAGTTTGCGTTTTCTAGGAAATCAAGTAGGCACCTTTTGTAACTATGTTTGAAATCGAACATTTTTTTTTTCCTGTCATATTCTTCTGTAAAGTATCAAGCATTCGGCATTCTTCGTAATATAAGTAGTTTAATTAGTTTTCATAAAGCTTTGATGGATCAAACCAACACCCATCATAAGCTTCTTCTCATTCATCATATCTAGTTCTAGTTCTAGCTCTCACTTAACAATTCAATTCGATTCAGAAAGACTTGTTACTAGTTAATTTAGCTACGTCCGTCTATCCACTAATCTGCACCCTTGAGTAGCGGTACTTCAACAGTATTGAAAACAAACTGTACCTCGTTGCTGATATTACTTTATTTTACGTCGTAGTGCAGGTGAAATAATAATCTGAAATGAATGCTGAAGGAAGCACAACGTTCTTGGGCTTTCTTCTCTAATTCCAGGAACCAAATGCACATAGTACAGCCATTCGGATGCAAATTACTGGAATATTCAGATTCCATTAGTTAAATTTCACATAGTGCAGTCCTCCAGTTTTTGCGCTTTGTCGGACTCAAATTCAAATTCAAATTAATGTTCATATTAGAAAAACTTTTTTGTCTTTAGTCTTATTGGACTAAAATCCTAGGATTACTGGATCGTATAGCTCCCGGTCTCAATGTTGAAATGCAGTATTTATACTGACTCTACCCTAAACATAAGTCAAATCATTAAGGTATGCTCAATCACGGAGGGTCATGTATGCATGATCATGCGCTGACATGACGTGTCGCCACATATGTATTTAGCGCCATCTGCATATGAATATTAGTGTATTGAAATGCAGCTGTTTCTACCCTAAACATAAGTCAAATCAATAATATAATATTGCTGTATACTCATTGATAGGAGCGTGAAGAGTATTACCACTTTGGCATAGGCATAGCCAAAGATAACATTTTTTCTGGTCTTATTATTTCTATATTACATCGGGAGCCCAATGATTTTAATTTTTTCTTTTGTTTTTAGTCAAATTTTTAAAGGTTTTAAGGGAAAACTCGGGTGAACAACACTTTCTTATTGAAATATATCATCAAGGATAGTACATGTTACTGTGTTATTAGATAGGTAGAAGGACTAAACAGCACATTGACTTAACTTCTACTAATAAAATAATATTTTGTAGAACAAGTAGATATTTTTTTTTTGTGGGTTAGGGAGGAACCTTTCGGACCAATAGCCATAATCGTGACTATGTGTGCGGTGTCTCCACTAAACCTCCCTCATCATCCCCTGGGCGGTATGCCTACTCCGGAACTACTTTATGTATTACTTCAGTGTAGGCGCCCAAGGCATCCCTTTAATATTAAGATAATAAGTACTTTTCCATTGCCCTTAGAGGTCAATTTTCTATTCAAATACGTCTAGGTTCACCACATTTGTAGCCAGCATCATGTTACAACAAGTAGATAATCAGACAAAGTTAAGTAATCAGACAAAGTAAGTAATACACAATGGAAGAAGAGTAAGAAAATACAATAGATTTCATCTTATTGTGTGTTTTTATATAAAACCGAGGCCAAGCATTGGATTATGTTTCTTTTTCTACTATCTATACTGTATCCAGGCAATAATCTATTGAATTCCTTTCTAGTCACTTTGCGTCGCTTCATAAAGAGATTTTCTGTTAGATTTCTATTGTAGTATCAACAATAGTATCAGACCAGTCCAGAAATCCATTAAGTTTTGTGTGTTTTTGTTTATTAAAGTGACATTAAAATGTGACTGACAAAAAGACAATAACAGTGACAAATAGAGATATAAACAAACAGACAGGACTCTATAAAAGATACATCATATGCTGAGTTAGTTTCTTAATTTTGGGTTAACTAATTTTGAAAAAGGAACAATCATAAGAGGACCAAAAAAGTTTAGACAACTGGCAGAAATAGTTGAATAAATGAGATGAGATGAGTTGTGATATCACTGGGGACACTAGGGGATTGATTCATCACTCCTTTCTCCACCATTAATCCTATCTAAAATACCTGATTAACAGTTATTATTTATTATTATAAAAGGAATAAATATTCCTAAAAATTCGTATATGAAACTCGTATAATTGAAGCTTTGTGAAATTTTTTTTGGAAAAAAAAAAAAATAAATAAAGGAAAAGCTTCTTGGTTTGTGTGCTAGATATAAAAGCTTAGAAATGCAACACTACATTGAATTTGAAAGCTTTCTCCAATACTGAAATATTGCTAAGTTAAGGAAAGATACCAAAATAAACTTACTTTGTATAGCAGATACTTTGATTAAAAAGTAAAAAAGAAAACATGACATTTTCCAAATTTTTTTTTTTTTTTTTTTTTTGCCGATTAAAAAGTTTTACGCTGGGAGCTTTACAAATTTCCAGTTACCTTTTAGTCTGGCAACACTTAAAAAGTATTAGTTGTAACTATATTTCTAAGCTTTCATGCTTCGATTCACTCGGCATAGTAATATACATATGTATGTAAGAACAAATTTACCTACTCTATAAAATCAAAAGAACAAGATTCTTATGTGTTACTTTTGTTTATAATTTGAAAATATTGTAGTAAGTACAGTAATTGCTCATTATAAAAATCGTAAAACCCCGATTTCGAGCGCTATCTTTGTAATATACATTTTCCCCATCTGATGTCTAAGAAACATGTTGACAATTGCTTGATCGTGGTATAATAGCGGTATAATAATACTATTGTATATCTATTTTGAATATATGTATTATTATATCCACTGAGATTATATATTCTTAGTATTCCTCGAAGTCACAACTATCCAGATAAGTAAATATATTGATATGGTTGATCAATTCTCTTCTATTATTTATTAACCCATTGAGTTATTGCATGATTATTTTACGATCGATTGACTTATTGAATCAAGTGTGCTGAACTGGACCATACAGCATAAAACTTGATATTTATTTTCGACAAAATTTATAAACCTCTACAGCAGCATTAAGCTTTATATTTTTACCCAAAGTCTTTCTTATTATAGTAGGTATATTTGTGAAATGCAGAAAGTTCTTCATTGTTTTAAGATATCTTCTTGGTTGATCGCTTATTGCAATTCCAAAGTAAGTTAGCATTCCCTTTTCGCATTACTGGTGGATTGGTGAATTCACTAGTGCGTAGGCAAGGAGATTGTTGGTATTAGTAATGGTCCCAAAGGGACTACACACGAACAAGTTTTAGACCAGGGATAACTAACGAAATGAATGGAACCAGGTGACAGATGCTTATCACGTTTAATAGAGGTAAAAATAAACTATTCAAACAGATTTCTGGATCTAACCAGGTCCGGTCCGGATAGTCGTGGTCCAACTGTATTTACTCTTCTTAATATTATTTTATGGTCCTCTCTCACTCTCACTCTTATTTATTTATGTTGTTTATTCTCTCTCTATCTCTCTCTCTCTCTCTCTCTCATTCTTGATTTGTAACATGCTTTCTGTTTTCTTGTCTCCCTCTTCCTCAACCACTTTCTCATCAATTGCTCTTAACTGTATTATAGAATAAATGAGAGTTCAACGAGAGAGAGAGCAAAACGAAATAAGCTTTAAGAACAAACATTTAACTACTCTTACAACCCTTAATGAAATGACAAGTGCTTATGATGTGATGTGATATGATGTTACTACTATTGTTGATATATCTTCTCTGATATTTGTTGTTTATAATTTTATCAAATCGTGTTGAGAGTAAAAGCATAAAGCTTTTGTGTTGTGTTGATAAATATTGCGCGTGATTTTCTATAGTTCATAGAATCTTTTGTATATATTTGCTTATGCGTACAACGAGACCGACCTTTTACAGAGACGCAGACACACACGCACATATAGAATGAAAATCACAACAAAAACATGAAGATGAAGAAGTCGAAACTCAAGTTAAAACATTAAAAGTAGCAGCAGCAGCAGCAGCAGCAGCTGACAACAGGAAGAGATACTCGTACTTTAAAGACGAGTAAGGACACCGCGAACAAGCAAGCAAAAAACATTTCAAGTGCAAAAAAAAATAAAAAATAAAAAAACACCATAAATAAATAAATAAAAATATATAAATATAAATAAATAAATAAATTGATTTCAAAATGGTTTTGGAATTTTTTGTTTTTTAATGCAGAAAAGTATGCAACATAAAATTTGTAAAAAATATGTGAAGTGAAGCGAAGTAAAGTGATGAAAATGTAATTAGAAATTTAAATTACATAGAAAAAGTATTGCAGAAAACTAATCAATTAAATAAAAAACTTAAAGTTTAAACTTTCATTTCAAAAAAGAAATCACATTACCCAAAGTAGAATCAAAAATCTCTTCATATTTTTGTTTGATACTCTCATCAAATTTTTGTTTTGTCTCGGTATTGTTATTGTTACTTCTTCGTACAAAACCAAAGCCGCTACCACCACATTAACCCCATCTCCATCGTCAGCTCCCTCACCCGCTTGTTGTATTCATGTTAAAACAAAAACAACCCATTGTGCTTTACAATATTTTGTGTTGTTTGTGTTTCACATACTCAAAATCAATCTTCTTCCCCCAATCATCATATATTTGTTTATTGTTTCAACGTTAAGTATCCTTTTGATATTTCTAAAAATAAATGACAAAATTTATAAGAAATTTAATACTATATTAATATAATAATGAAAGAAAATAACAAAATTATTGTCATGATGATGGTGATGATGATAATGATAATGGAACATTTGTTTTCCAATTCTAATCAATCAGGTAAGGAAGTTTATGAGCTATGATGAAATGGATGATGAGTTCATTGCGTTCGTCCTTTCTTTCGATATGTTTTTGGTGTCTATTTTTAGGCAGTTTTTTTTTTTTTTTTTTTTTAAGTATCTAGGTGTAAATTTCTTTCTATATACTAATACATATATGTATGTATGTGTGTGTGATGTGATGTGATGTGATGATATCTTTACAGTGAATCGTATAAAAATAGTAGCTCAGCCTTTTCCAAGAAAAGCAAAATTTTCAAATAATTGATAAGAACAAGAATAAATTGCCTTAAAATATGCTTCACTTATTTTGATATACATAATTAATTGAAAATAGGTACTATATGGTGGTATAAACAAAAATCTATTCATACTTTTCTAATATTCTAAACTCAAACTTGGTGCAAATTATGATCTTATGGTAAACAATTGATCCGATGACTACTGGTAATAAATATTGGTCCTGTTCATCATTTCTTTGGATGCATTTATAAGAAATAGTTCCACATGTATATTTCATTAATTGAATATGCTGTATGGGGAAGCAATTAACTGAATAAAATTCACTGGTTTTGGTCATAAACGGTTACAGGTATGCTTATTCAACAATGGGCCCCTTTGACTACTGTTTAAGATTAAGATAAGATTCTCTTTTAATCGTAAACCATTAAACATTCTTTGGTTAAACTTCAATAGAAGATAATCAATTAGAATTATACCACATAAAGATCTCCTAACTAATGCCAAATGATAAGGAGACACATAGCACAAGTCACGAGGAAAGGCTCAACCAGCACATCAATAACTTGGCCATAAGTCTTCTTGAACAACGAAGTGGCTCAAGAGATTACACCCGTCAAATCTTCTTCCTTACCGAAGAACATACCAATTTAGCATAGGATTAGGTCGGTATAATAATATAAGTAACTAAAAATACTGTGATAGTAAATATTAGTCAGTAAATTTAAAGTAGTTCTTAAAATAGAACCGTTGACAAAAAAAAAAAAATGTATATATACATACATATATACCAATAATCTTTCAGAACTAATTTACAGTCTTCGTTTTGTTCGGAGCTGTCTACACTCAGGTGATGATACAGAAATCAGATCAACAAGCATTTCTTTGAAATAGTCATGTGCCACATATTGTCCACAATTAACAAGTTCAGTTAGTAGCTACATTTTGCCTGCCTATAGGTTTTTCATATCCATTTGTCGATTTCGAACTTGGCTGCCATTCACCAAACTTAGTTAACTTATGAATCAGTCTGAAATACAATAGTATTCTATCTATCATGCTACACGATCCCAATGCCATTGACAATAAAGATTCAGCATTTCAAACATAAGGAGGCTTATGCTCAAGCCTATTAGTTAGGGTTCCGTACCCAAAGGGTACCAACATCTGTCTTATCGAACTGAAATTTGGACACTATAAAGGAGTGACCAATGTGTAAAGTTCAAAATTCTACAATTACCAAATCTAAATTCTAATTAATGTTCTTATTAGAAAAACTTTTTTGTTCTTTGTATAAATTTCAAGATCCTAGAATAACTGGCAAGGGTGGCATGCGAAACCGACTCCCACTTGACCAATTTTTTTATATAGTCGAGCAATGGGAAACACAACTGGAAAATTAAGAAAAACTAAACACCAGAAACGTATAGTCATCAGAATTACCAGAACTAAATCATCACCATACGAATATCCATCGTATCAATCATTAGATGAACATATATATTATATTTATAAATTTTTATAGGTATGTATTTATTTTCTTCTTTTTTCTTTATCAATTTCAGGCGGATGCCAGTCTTGGCATGCACAAACGTGAATATATCCAAGAATCCCTAAGTTATGTGTTACGCATACAGGAAGTTCAGGAACGTATTAAATTTGAATTTGTTGAAATTCTATTAGCCTTTATATCTGGCTGGCTTGTCTTCTATCACACAGCCCATGAGCAAGCTGAAGATCATCGTGATTATTTGCAAGATCTAAGACATAAAGTACAGAAGGTAATATTTATCAACTTTTCAAAATAATCAATTTTTATTTCGAATATTAAAAAATTACTATTTCTCTTTGTAATAAATAGACACGTGAAAACTTTGAGGAAGCACGTGAAAAAGTCACTGAATTAAAAACCAAGTATATGGAGAAACATACCGTAAGTATTTGATTGAACATATGTATCAGAGATGTGCAGTGAACATAAGAACTTTAATTTAAATGGGTGGTCTGATTCGGCTGATCCCGACAAATGATCAGCGTATGGTAAAAATAAACCTATGTTCAGCTCTAAAGCTCAAAAACTGAGGGACTAGTTTGCGGACAGACGGACATGGCTAAATCAACTCGTCTCATCGAGCTGATCACAAATATATGTAAAGGGTTTGCCAATAAGAGGTGTTATTTTGAATAGCCCGCTATTTCGGTAGATGTCACTTTTGAAGCTGTCATTTTTTGACATTCGATACCCGCTCCAACAACGCATTGAAATTATTAAAATTCACTATAAAAATGGTGAAGAAAACCCAGGTATGTCAATTCCTCATCGTTCTTTGGAATTGGGCATTCCACAAACGTCATTACACCGTATTTTGCATAAAGAAGGCTTATAGAGTTCAGTTAACAACGTCGTGTCTTTGCTGATTGGGTCCTTGAAATGCATAGAGATGATCTGGAATTCCATCGAAATATCATCTTGACTAATGAGGCCCATTTCCACCTCGGTGGCTACGTGAACAAGCTAAATTGTCGCATTTGTGGCTCAGAAAACACAAGAGTTATTGTTGAAAAGCCTCTTCATCCTCAACGTGTGACTGTTTGGTGCGGTTTATGGTCCGCCGGGGTCATTGGACCTTACTTTTTCGAAAATGAGGCTGGAGCAACAGTTACGGTGAATGGATTGCGCTATCGAGAGATGCTTAATGATTTTTAATGGCCGGAATTGGTATTGATCCGGACAACGTTTACTTTCAACAAGACGGCGCTACGCGTGCAACACAAGCAAGTTTCTGGACTGTGTTATCTCTCGAAGAGGTGTTCACAATTGGCCACCGAGATCTTGTGATTTAACACCTTGCAACTTATTCCTTTGGGGCCACGTAAAATATAAGGTCTACGCCAATAGCCCAGCGTCGCTTCAAGACTTCAAAGATGGAATTGGTGAGGCTATCGATGACTTAGGGCAGCCACTTTGCGATTTGGTTATGGAAAATTTCATGAAAAGGATATGGTCCTGTAAGCGTGGTCGTGGTGGCCATTTGGCTGATGTTGTTTTCCATTATTAACGGCATACCTTCCTCTTTATAATGAAATAAACATCCGATCATTTATCTCAAAAAATGTCATTTTTCTGTGAATATCAAAATAATACCTCTTAGACTTTATGTGGTCTGTGATGTCTTCTTCTGTGTGCTACAAATTTCATGACAAACTTATAATACTATTCACTCCCGTGAAGAGTATAAAAAGACATATTATGAATCCAGAATCTAAGGATGCATTTACAATGTAATAAATCTTATTTACGATTTTTATTGTAACCTAAGAGATGGTTGGCCTATTGACTATAGGTACATATAGACCGATTGGGTTTATCAGATGATCTTCGGATAAGATATTTCTATCGAATATAAGAAGCATTGTCACATTTCTGAGGAACGGAGTTGTATCTAATATGATATGTATATGTACTATAGTATACCTATTCCTTTGATATATTAAGTAATTATATTTTACTTTCTTTCTCATGAACAGAAACCCGAGGAGAAGTTCACAAAACGTGGTTATTTATTTTTAATGGAAAAAAGTAAGTTCAAATAATTTATTTACAAGTATTTATTGATGTTAAAGATCTCGAAAATGATGTGCGTATATATATTAGATGCTTTTGGTATATTGTCCAGAATTATTTTCCTTAAACAACTCATAAAAAGTTGATGCGAAAATTGTAATTAAACTAATGTAAAATTTTCTTTTCTAATTCTAATATTTTTTTTTTTTGTTTTTTTTTTTTTTAATCCCAAATCATTCCATTGAATACACATATCGCTATATATATATAAAACATCCATAAATCATATACAATTTATAATACATATTTCTATTAATCTAAACTGACCTGATGATACTGGTTCTTTAATATTATTTTATTGTAATTTTTGTATTTGTTTTTCTTTTCTTTTCGTTTCGTTTTTTTTATTCTTCTTTTCATTTTTTGTTTGTTTGTTAACTTCCATCTTCTCCCCATGTAAACTTATCACAACTACTACTACTTATGGACTGGTTCTTGTATACAACTACATTACAAATTATACTCACAAACAACTCAATCATATATCAATCAAATCAAATCAAATCAAATCGAATCGAATCAATCAACACAACAACAACACATAACATATGAATCAGGCTCCCTTTTGAAAATCTCACTTTTAGAGCCATTCAAAGCAACATGGACAAAATATTATTGTACATACAAGAAACAAAAAAAGGAGTTCACCATGCTCCAGTTCAATCAGATGAATCACAGTTTTACACGCCCAGAAACGCGTGAAGATGAGAAACTAACATTGGTGTCTTGTCAGCGACGTGCATCTGAATTCGAGAAACGTTTTTGTTTCGATTTAACATTCAAAGAGAAACCGGGCATTGTTTATACGTTCCAAGCGCTTAGTGAAGACGATCAAAGGGCGTGGATCAGTGCCATGGACGGTACGGAACCAGTAAGTAGTCCAACAAACATCCATCCAGACACATGTGTTCACAATTAATGATATGTGTATTCTTTTCATTTTTTTGTATTTCTTTAGACATATTTGGCACCCGGTAAGGTTAAAGCCGGCGAGGAATATCAATTGGATGAGACTGGCTTCATGTTTGTTCGTAAATGCATTGAAGTGCTTGAGAGTCGTGGCCTCGAAGATGAGGGAATTTATCGTAAGAGCGGCGTTGGCACAAAAATTAAATTACTATTAGCCCTCGGGATGGATCGTACTAAAACTGAGATGGTCTTTTGTGATGAGAAATATCGTGATCTCATGGAGAGCAATACAATCGCAAGCGCATTAAAAACCTATTTGCGTAATCTTAATGAACCATTGATGACATATCGCTATCACAGTGGTTTCATTGAGGCAGCAAGTGAGTTTCATAACAAATAATACTAGTAAATAGAAGTAATAATAATTAATTTCGGTTCCATCGAATTTTTAAAATCCTATGTCTGTCGTTGGCAGAAACACATAAGATCATTCCAGCTATACTACTAGATTATGGATGGGCAAACATCATACATTTCAGACGTACTTAGGATGTTACTATGTCAATGACAAGACCAGGCTTATTTGCGATTGCATTGGATTGACTTATTAAGAGGCAGATGTCTCTCATTTTTTAGCGGCAATGAAGTAAAGATAGGTCATTTATTCCTTAGAAAATTCACGTCCTAAGTGCATAATGTGTTTAATTAGCAAATATACTACTAGACTAGGAACATATATAAGGAATTTCGGATGTACTTAAGATATTGTTAAAGAAATATATATTATTATTGGTCGCCCTCTCAATGACAAGACAAAGATTCTTTGACATTGTATTGGATTGACTTATCTAGGGGCAGACTTCTTGATTTTATTGACAGGATTTTATTTGGGTGGAAAGAAGCGAGTAATACCTACAAATACAAATTTCTCATTACCATTTCTTTATCGGTTTCATCATTCTGAAGCAAACTATGTCTGTTTGCGTTTCTTGTTCTACGACCTATATATTGATTGATTTTAAACAATGTATACAAAGTCATAATTGGAATTATTTAATGAAAGCCTTTCGGAGAAAATTCTATAAATATCAGTGAAAACTGTAACAAAATCCGTTGCATGGTTTCGAAGTAATCAGTATCCAAATTAATGAATAGATAGACTATTGACATCTTTGAATTACCCTAAGCCACTAGCAAAACGTTAAATTTTAACTTCCAACTATGGCAAGTATACATTAAGTATATAACTTAGTCCAAGGAAACATAAATCAAACACTAAATGTTACTTGTAGCTTGTTTTAATGCATCAGTGAAAACCGCACTCAAATCGGTTAAGTCGTTTCTGAGATTAGTGTACACAATGTCACAGAAAAACAGACACGGCTCATGGCTATGGATGCTGCTGCTGCTCTCAGGTCATTTAAAATGATATCTAAAATTCATAAATAGGGTACTACAACTATACCTACATATTTAGGATCTCAAGAACTTCATCTTGTATTTGGGGTAATTTTGAATGCCTTAGAAAAGATTCAACTTAATTTCCATAACATTCCTGGATTTCTTCATGGTAATCGTTTCCATATAGTATTAAAAATATATGGATTAACTTCATGATCGATGCGTCCCTTCTAGAGTAGCCTTTCTTAGAAGATACGTATACGTGTGAGCAGTGTGACAAATGTTTTTGTTTGTTGATACAGCGGGTTGTTTTCAAAGGTATTCATAGGTTGATCTCTGAGACCAATTAAAACTTCTGGTTGAATTCAATCTTGTGGCGAACGGCCTTAATAAACTAACCTAGTCATCATTTATCCCTTGGATGATATAGACCTATATTTATTACATATACAATATTATTATTTTTACAGAGCAAGAAAGTGCTAATCAGCGCGTACATGAAGTACATAAATTGGTTCATAAATTACCACCGGAAAACTTTGAGATGCTGGACATGGTCATAAGACATTTAACAGAGTGAGTGATACTTACCCACTTTAGTGTAGTGATATTGGGAAAAATTACTAAAATTGAATTTGCGTTTTTAATAGAGTTTCACGGAAATACGAAAAAAATAAGATGTCTGTATTTAATTTGGGTGTTGTTTTTGGTCCAACATTGCTGCGACCATTGGAAGAAACTGTTGCCGCCATATTGGATATTAAATTCAACAATATTGTCATTAATATATTGATTGAGAACTACGAACGAATATTTAAAACTGATCCCAGTACAACATCTGCTAGTAATTTGTTGAGTGCTGGCGGTGGGGGTGCTACTACGAGTACTGTATCATCAGTAGGATCACCATCATCGATATCAAATACCAGTCCACCGACACGTATGCCACGTGCAAGTCAAGTTGGTAAAGCAGCATCGATTGGTGCTGGCGCTGGTGGTGGTGGTGGTGGCGGCGGCGTCATTGGCGGTGCCAGTGGTAGTGGTCGTCCAACCATGTATTCACCACAACAGAAAGTTTATCGTTTGGTTACCAAATCCAATTATACCGAACCGACAATGTCATCGAGCTTACAGAATATACCAAATGGCATAGTTTATGCTCATGGACCAAGTAGTATGGGTAGCACTGGCGGCGGCGGTGGTTCAAGCAATGGTCAAAATGGTGGTCTAAGCATTGCTACCAATGGTGGGGTTGTTGTTGGCGTTGGTGTGCGTCCATCTAACATGGGTAGCATTAAGAATTTGCATGCAATGTCCCAAAGCGATATAAGTACACGACGCGCTGGTCCTGGTAGTAATACTAGTGCTGCCGAAGCTGTTTATGGTATATTGGGATCTGTTGGCGGCGGCGGTAGTGGTGGTGGTACTAATGGTGCCGGTTTGACGGCACATCATGCAACACCTGCAAATGCAACAAATCTAAGACATGCTGATTATTTGATGGCAACAGCAACGCCAGCCTCATCATCGGGTAATCATATTTATTCAAATACAACAAGCAGCAGCACCACCACAACTGGTGGTGGTGGTGGTAATCGCTTAAGCATGAGTAATGTTTCACCACCAACGGCTGTTATGCGTAAAGATCGTTTCTTGGGTGGTGGAATAGGTGGTGGTGGTGGTGGAGGAGTGGGAGGTATCAGTGTCGGTGGTGGTGGTGGTGGTGGTAGTATTAGTGGCGATATTATCATACCAAGTGGTCCACAACAACATCCACCTGTACAACGTAGTCATATTGCGTATGCACAAACAAAACATTATTCACCTGTTGCAGCCGCATCAACTTCCAGTTCGAATGAAAGTGTTTGTGATTCGTTGTCTTCCAATAATGGTGGTGGTGTTGTTGGTGGAATTGGTGTCTCAGGCACTGTTGGACGTCTATTGACTGCACGTAGCTCTATAGATTATGCACCGATCTCATCACAAACTTCGTCATTATCAACATTGCTTGGTTCAACTTGTGATGACATTGTAACAGCGACTGCGGCACCATCAATGATTGTTGGAAGTGGTGGTGGTGGTGGCGGCAATTCACCAAATGAAAGTGCCAGTGATTATGTGCCAACAAAAATGCATCGCAACAAGGATATTAACCAAATAAAACGTGATTTGTCCGCTGGCACGGCGTAAGTTAAAACTAAGAAATACTTTTCCAATTCCATATTACAAAATTATTTATTAATTTTTTTCTTTTGATTTTTCTTCTATAAATTTCAGACGCGTTCGTACACTTTATGCTTGCATGGGCGAAAGTGAAGGCGAATTGTCATTTGAACCAAATCAAATAATAACAAATGGTAAGTAGAAATCAATCAAATATACGAATATATTATATAATTTCATGTTGCTCTTTCAGTGCGTTTCTCACATGAGCCTGGCTGGCTGCAAGGAACCCTAAATGGTAAAACTGGTCTCATACCAGAGAACTATGTCGAGCATTTAAAGCCTTATCACTAAGGCGGCGGACACTCCACTCCAATTCAATTTATAATCCACTCCAATCCAATCCACTCTTCTATATATACTATCTCTACTCACCACCAATCACCACCACCAACCTATATTAAGATCAATCGATTTTAATATCGATCGATCTGTGTGTGTGTCTCTAGTTAAGTTTATATGCCAATATATATTTATATATAAAATTAAGTTAGTTTTTTTTTTTTTGTTTTTTTTTTTTTATTAAGAAAAATATGCAAGAAAGAAAAAAAAAGAAAAAAAAAGGAATACAAATGAAAGAAAATTTGTTTGTAAAACAGACAAAATAAATAAATAGTAAAACAAGAAATGAAAAATGAAATAAATTATAAAAGATAATACAGGATAATGAAAGATATTTGAAGATGATAAAACAAGACTAAAATTATAAATAGAAGAAGACAGAAAGAAAGAAAGAAATAAATAAAGACAATTTGACAGTTAATATTGTAGTTTGGCCCAAAGGTTGTGATGTGATAGGAAAACATGTATGTCTTCATTGACAAATAGATAGATTAACCAATCTATTAATCAAATTAAATCATTGAACAACAAATTTGTTAAAATAATTTATCACTTCAAAGGCATAAAAAATACGAAAAACTGAAATATTTATAAAAAAAAAAAAAAAGACATAACAAGAAAAACAACTAAAAATATAATAAAATATTATATACATAAAAAAAAAAAAATAATAATAATAATAATAAAATTATTGAAAAAATAGTTAATTAATGGATTAATTTTGTATATATAAAAAAAAGAAGGAAATGTTTATTTTTTTTTTTCTAAAATAATTAAAAATAAAAATAAATAAATATGAAAAAATAAAGGAAAATTAAAGAGATAGGATAGGATAGGAGAATAGAAGAAACAAGAACCAAGAAAACAGAAAATAACAAGCAATGAAAATGAACGAAGAAAATGAGAGAAAGAAATGAGATGATGAAATGATTTCAGTTGGAAGAAGGATAAGAGGAAAAACTATAATTAAGCCATAAAAGCCACCAGTATATTTTTTAGCTCCGGCATAATAATAATAATAAAAAGAAATTAAAATTTTAAATAACTAATTAGATGTGTAATGAATTTTTTTTTTTTTTTTTTTTAAATATATAAAATAATTGTTTTTTATTTTGTTATTTTAACAAATTAATTATTTTTTTTTTTAATTTAAATTTCATTTTTCTGTTTTTTATTTAATTGTAATTTAAAAAAAAAAAAAAAAATAATCTCCAACAAAAATTAATTAATTAATTAATTAAAATAAATAATGGAAAAGATATAAAAACAAAAGAATGATGCGCACATTAAAAAGAAGTAAGAAACTAAAAACAAAAAATATGAAAATGAAAATAAATACATAAATAAATATTTAAAATATTAAAATTAATAAAAGAATGAAAAAGAAAACTTTGATTGATTGATATATTTATATACAATATTGTAAATGTGAATGCTGCATGTGCGTGTGTGTGTGTTTTTGTTTTGTTTTTTTATTTAAAAAAAAAAAAAAAATTAAAAAGAAAGAAAAATAAAATTAAAGGAAATGAAATGAAATGAAATAAAATTAGGATAAGATATCCACTAAGAGATTAATTGATAAAGAGAATAAACGAATGGTGGATATGATGGAAAATAATGGAAAAGGAAGAAAGAAAGGAAAAGGAAACTAAATAATTTATTTATTGTTGTTTGCTTGAATTTGTTGCTTAATTATAATAAAATTAAATACATAATAATAATACCTACATAATATACTAAAAAAACAAAAAAAAAAAAAATGATAATATTATTAAATAAACAGAAAAGAAAGTGAAAAAAACCATTAATGTATATATAAAATAAAAAGAATATATAAAAGTTTAAGTGTTAAAAGAAATTAACTAAGAAAATAAAATTTTAAAGAAGATTTTTATGCTTTTCACACAGATGATAGATACAAAATGATGTTTGATGATGGCAAATGGCATTTAAAAACCAAATGATAGAAACACACAATTTATAATCATGTCCAATTCAGAATACAATATACTATTCTTTCAAACAGTGAATAGAAATTCATATTTTCTTATCTTATTAGCAATTTTTAAAAATGCAATTCCAATTCAATTCAATTCTTTTGTATTTTTAACCTTAAATTATCGTATACAATAAAATGTTCTATGACCGAACTTGGGGAATTTGTCAGGTCACTACTCACTGTATTGTGAAAGGCATAAAATTCAAAGATATATGCAAAGAATGAATGCAAGTAGGAGGAGCTGAAAAAATTATTTTATTTTATAAGACAATTTAACATTAATCAATGATGATGATAAGGATGATGATGAAAATGATGATAATCTGCTGAAGGCATAAGATGATGAATGGATTAAATATATACACAATTATTCAAAACAAAATGAAACAATTTATGCTTGTGTTTTCTCTTATTTTTTCTCTCTTTTGTTTTTCAATACACTATTGTAGTAGTACTGTCAATCTTCCATAATATTATTATTATTATAATTTATTTATTTAATTGATTACACTGATCAACAGCATTTTTGTCACAAGAACTATTTTAGTATATAGTTATTAATTCAAGGTCGCCACAGCCACTTCTTTCTTTCTTACCTTTACATAGAGTTTGTTTACGTTATTGCACTACCACTAATGCTGTTAATGTTATTGAAAATCTTAAACATTAAACCCATTTAAAGAAATATCAACAAATTCATAATAATTTAGTTTCATAATCAAAAAGTGTTTAATATTTATAATATTTCAGTTTAAAAACAGTTTAAACAAACCTATTTCATGGTTCACTTGATAAGAAATTAAAAATAAAATATAACGGTAATCGATTTTGCCTTACTTTTATTTCTAAAAATAGCTTAATGAACGGTACTTTAAAGATCAAAAAAGAAAAAGATGATAAGAGTAAAGAAAGACTTGCAATAACAAAAACAACATGCAACTAGTCGAAAAATAATATAAAATTTTTAATTTTTTTTTTGTTTTTTAAAGTTTGCATATATAACATACTTTTTGTGTGTCACAAGAACTATTTTAGTGGATGTGTAATAATTCGAGGTCGCTGATTCCGAATGTGCCCTTGGTTGTTTTGTATCACGTCTAGTTTTTGAGATATGCTCTCTATGTATATCCTTCTGGTTTGAAGGCTATTGTCGAGCAGGCGCAAAACAAGTGACTTGTCTGGTCATCAGTCTGTACAGACGTATTTCTTCTTTTACCAGTGGCACCCGAAGGTGTCTTCTGTGCAGCATCAAATTTGGTACATAAGTAGAAAGGAGCACCCACTACTATTTTCAGAAGCATCGCGTTGAATAGGTTGGATAATTTTAAACATATGTTAGAGTTAGTTGATTTGTCGTAGTATTACCATATTGTCTTGCAGGATGAGATGAGACCCATGACTTATGGCAATAGTCAGTAGAATCATTATAATGCTTCGATTTATATTGAGATTTATTTACCATACATACACAGCCTGGGAAACACCGCGTAATGTGAGGTTCAGTTTCAATGCAGTAGTACCTATATTGTAACACTAAATTATTCATTTAAAAACTTATTTTTTTGTTTCATTAATTATAGTTTCTTTTTTTTTTAATTCCCGATGCGGTTTTAAATTTTGAGAAAAATACCTTTAAAATTCTTCTAAAATCATCTCTTCTAATTGATTTGCCAAAGCAAGGCATAGATGCAGTTTTTCTAAAGAAAGTTTTGTGTATGTTGGTAAAGATACTTCAGTAGACGAATCTGAATCATCTTCTAATGCATCATCTGCCAATAATTGCAGCAATTCATTTTCGAACAGTTTATTGATGTCATCCTGTTGCATATCGTCAAATCCTGCTCCACACACATTCGTCTCTCCGCTCACAAAGCAGTTGTAAAACCACTGACTGCAGAGAGAGAGAGAGAGAGTTTTTTTAAAACAGAGGCAAATTGTTTTTTTTTGCACGTGGATTTTGTGAATTATAAACAATCATTGGCTTTAAGAAGAAGTCTCTCGTAGCACTTCTGCAAAGTAGAAATGTAAGACGATCCTTAGCAGCCTTATAGCCAGACACTTTCCTTTTTTTTTATTTTTGGAAATAAATTTCTTTTAGGCATTCGTTTCCACCAGAAGGCAGTTTCATCTGCATTAAATATTGTATTCAGTCTGTTCTATAACTGCCATTGCCTATGGTTGTTTTGAACTGCTCTGGATATATTTTTCTGTAGCTCCATAATCCGCTGACGAACTTTCGCCATGAAGTGTGACAAAGTCTAATGCAAACAGATGTTTCAAAAAAAAAAAAAGAAAGAAAACGAGACTAAAAACTGAGCTACATAAAATTTATTCGTAATTTTTCAACCGCGTTAAATCAAAACCGCGTTATCCAAGATCGCGTTATACGAGGGCTGTGTCCACTAGCACAATTAAAATTGGGGAATATTAATTTACAATTTTGTGACATCAAGTTTTCTAGTTAGAATTTACATTACATTATTATTGTTAGTTTCAATTGTATTTACCATAAAACCTCATTCATGGAAATGTTTGTAACACACAGAAGGTGACATCGCAGGTCACATAAAATATAGGTATATATTTGTGATCAGCTCGATGAGACGAGTTGATTTAGTCATCTCCGTCTGTCCGTCTGGCCGCAAACTAGTCCCTCAGTTTTGAGCTAGAATTTTGCACATAGGTTTCTTTTTATCTTACGCTGTTCATTTGTCGGAATCAGCCATATCGAAAAACTAGGGGGGTACCTCCCATACAAACCAACATTTAATTAATGTTCTTATTAGAAAAAGTTTCTTGCTTTTTGACTTATCAAACTGAAATTTGGACAATATAAGTTTCTGATCCATATCCATCAACCAAGTAAATTTCATGATCCTAGGGTTACCAGGAGGGTACCTCCCATACATACCCATACCCACATTAAATGACAAACTTATAAAGAGTAATTGTACAATAAAGTGCCACTCAAACTGTGCTCATATTTGTTACTCAAATTGTGTTCTTTGTTGATACTCAAACTGTAACAGAGAGAATTCAGTGAAGAAGTTAGCTAAGAAAGGATGGTTGGATGCAACCCGGAGGAGCGTGAGAGTATTACCTACATATTGGGCATAGCCAATGTTAGCCTTTTTTCTGTTTTTATTTTGTTTTTGTTTGATGTTCCGTACGTTTACATATCTATAAATATATGTTGTACTGCAATGAGCATACGTGCCAATTTCCTTGTTTGAATTATGGTAGAAAAATTGTATAGAATTTTCACTCTAAACGATTTATAGAAGTTAAAGTTTTTATTTATTATTTTATAATAATTATAAAATTTATTTATATGTTTTACATTATTTTATTTTTAATATGGAACTATTATTAGTTATTTATTGTGATGACTGTATGACTAACGGTCCAACGGCACAGCAAGCTTTGGACGCTTCGGCTTCATACGCTTTTCATAGTCTTTCGACGCTTCTGACGCGACGCTTCAACTTACAGAGCAAGCTTTTCACGCTTCTTAACGTAAACAAAAAACAGCTGTTGTGAAATAAAACAAAATTGTTTAGCTTTGATTTTGGTCAAATCATTTAATAAAAGAAACAAAAATGAATACCACAATGAACATCGATTTATGTCTCTTTATCTCTTCAATAAGTTTTTCCTCCATTCACAAAAACAGGTAATTGTTATTCACCACAACACCAAACAGTTATTTTTTGGTTCGAAAACAGCTGTTTTCAGTTCACCTATTCCCCACACTAGAAAGCTTCAAAAGTTCAAAGTTTTTAAGAAAATCTATCTAATCTATGTTTGCTTCATACGATTTCATACATTTCACATATTGAAACCCAAGAGTGAAAAGCTTGCTCCACAAAGCGTGCTATGTTGTCGGCCGTGAATTGTGTGTCGAAGATTCATAAATAAATACCTATATTATATTGAAATGCAAGAAAAACTGCCCGATATGTTCATGTCCTTCCATGGAAGTTTATAAAGGATTTGTCAATCACTCATATTTTGATTTAATTTTCAGAATGTTTTTATACATTCAACTTATTCATATTCAATTGGAACAATCAAACCTATGTATATACAGGGTATCCAAAAAAATCAACGTTATGCAACGTTGGAGGACTGATAGACCATCTCTATAACTAGCCTCAATAACTAAATATGACTTCAACAAAAGTATCTTAGTTTTTGAGATAATTGAACCATGTATTAAGAATTTCTAGAAAATCTAATACTCACTCATCTTAGTATTTCAAGTGCCACAGCTACAAAATTTGATATTGTAAAATTCTAATTTTGAAACGCAATAATAGAATAACTCTGTGATTGATAACAAACTAAGACATTACTCTATTTAACTCAAACTACAAAGTTTGAAAAAAAATATCAAAAACTTTATAAAAATGCTACCCCTCAAAGTATACCTTAATTTTTTTTTTTGTATTCATTAAGATTTTAATATAAAAAACCCAATTTTTGTTTATTTTTTGATTTTTTTCTAAGCAATCAATGCAGCAACAACAATTTCAATTTGCACTGTTGCTGTTCTGCTCACATTACGGAGGCTTCTTGGTATGTCAAACAAATTTTAATACACTGTGACACTTGGCATTCCATATGGTTAATGAGCAAATTAATTGCCACATGAGTCATTAGAATAATACTGTGACAATGTGCATGCCAATCCTCTTGCTAAGGCCCTTAATATAAATGATTGCCCGAGACCTGCATTTGCTCAGTTCTGCACGTTTCGCACGAATTGATTAAATCTTATTTTGTTTTTAATTTTGGTCCAAAATCCCTAGATTTTTATATCTGTACACATTTTTAGGCATATTCTTCCAATTTGTGAATATGATGGGTACTGGCAATATTATTCCATATTTCATTTATGCTGTAATCTCCCCGAAAGTTAATATTCCACAGTGAGCACTGTATTTGATTTTGAAGGCTTCCCCTTCTCTCCAATGACCACAGATTTTCACTCAGATTGAGGTCTTGGCTCTGACAGCTAAATCTTGGTTTTAAGCGCTGCATGCTTTGGGTCATTATATGGCTGGATTTGAAATAGCTTCCCATTGTCTTTTAAAATTGCGTTTCTGGTCTTACTTTGTTATGGGACCCTATATTCTAACTAGGGGAACAACTTATTATCGTCACTTAAACAAATCCGCCATTACATCTGAAATTCGAGAATCTTGCAAGAAAAAAAGAAAATGCAAAGTTTGATGGCAAATGCTGTACTGGAGGATGCTAAATGCATACATGTTATCATTAAACTTATTGTTACTATGTTAATTTTTCTTTTAGTTAGTTAAATAACTCACTGCTGTTCTGCTTGCACTTAACTGTTAACTTTTTTAAAAGCCTACCTGTTACCTCAATGATCAGACACAAGACAACGCGAATATGTTATGACCTTATCCACCGAAACTCGATCTCTCATGTCATATTGAAATTTTATAAGTATGAAAAATTTTTACAAAACAATTTTTAATGACACAACATATCTAAAACTGCGACCGATTGGATAAATAAATGGTTGTTATAGTTTTATATTTTTAATAAAAATCCTTGCATTTATTGAGATATTTAAATAAAACATTAATTTAAACCAAGAACAATTTATATGTAGGTATATAACAAAACTTTGAAAAATTGAACAGGCTTCCTTACCAAGGGCCAATTGTATCTTGTGGCGGTGGGCCACTAGTGATGAGTGTACGTCACGCCATAACTACGTCCCAAAAATTTATACCTACTCACCCGTGTTATAGTCTACACGAGTCAATGGATTGCCATCTCGTGCTCTTTGTATCTTTCCCCTTTATCCGCCAATTCCATCACCTTTAAACCCAAATCCAGTTATCGGGTTAGGTGTCAACTTGTTAGATTTATGAACGCCCTCTTGTTCATTGATACGGTTTTGCTAAATGTATAATCTATTGATGATGATTTTATGTAACATAACATATGTAAAAATTGGATTAATCGAACAAATACTAGTTGCAATTGTTACAATTTCTAAGTTAGTGGAAATTTCTTGCATTTCTTAAGATGTTTAAATAAAATACTATGATATAATATGATATCAATTTCTACAAACTATAAAAATGCACAAAGGAGAGTTAACTTACTACTAAACTTAGTCTCTAATCGAGCTCTCTGTCAATTACATAATTCCTTGTTCATTACGCTTTCATTTCAAAACGCCATTATTCATACACTTAGTATGTACTCGTACTACATAAGAATATAGAATGACTAACTGTGCCCACGACTTTGTACCTACCCATGGTATTCGAAGTATGTTTGTAATACCGTGTATTTTGTTAACATTTTTTTTTCTTATCATCAGCTGTTTAATGTTGGCGAGCAGCAAAAGAGGAAAACTTTCGAAAATCTGCCAAAAAGTTGGCAACAGAACTCAAAATTTAACTAAACATATGAATATCTTATGATTTATTAGGTTGATTTTGACCTTTGAAAACTGCTTTCAATTTGGTTTCAGAGACAGAATGACTTTGACGATTTTATATACACTATATAGATTTTAGAATGATTAGATTGCAATGAAAAGTTAATAATTGAAACCATTGACTGATGATGTGCATAAAATAAAACAAGGAAGGAATGGAAAGGAGTGCAGGAATTGGAGAAGTGAGTTACCAGATGATGACCCAGATGTAAATCAGTTTGTCAGCCAACAGCAATTTTTCATCTTCGAATAATATAATCTCTATCCGATATTGATGTATCGAATCATTTGTTCGACTCCGGATGCAATAGCATTTATTGTTTTTTGATTAGCTCTTCTGTAAATGTGATATCAGATAGGTATACCATTCATACATAAGTACAATAGTATCTCCTCTTTCTTATTCATGCCATATTCCATATTGTTGTCACACTCATTTCTCTTAAATTTGTTGGGAAAATTCCAGTTTAACTATATCCATGTACAATACCTAGAGAAAATTACAAATATATTTAATACCATCATCATCTATTATATGTATAATATACATAGTTTAAATTTATATGTATTATATACTATGTAGGTATGTATGTATCACAAGAAATTGTTGAAAACTAAAAATAGGAAAAAATGTTTTAAATTTAATTTGATACTTTTCACAACGGATAATTAAAATTTAATTGAAAAATTGGTGATTATTGACTAGTGATGGGCAATCTAAGAGTTTTTATATAGAAAAAAAGGATTGTTATACAATTACAGGTCGCCCTCTGAGAAGTTGGGATAATTTTCATCTAATTTTTAGCATGGGAAATTGTTTAGAAATCAGAGCATAAAAACAGAAATATCTCTTTAAAAAGAAAGATCCATATGAAATGATGATTCTTATACAACTTATAACACAAACTGGGACATCAAAAGCGCCTAAAAGTTTTCGCAATTATTTCATGTTTTCTAATGTGAAAATTATCCACAATTCAAAAAGGGTTATTGGAACTATTACAGGGGAAGTACCCAAAAAAAAAATCTATCTAAAAATTGAATTTCTAATTATATTTCTGAAATTGAACAAATAAAATGAAATTTCTAAATATGTTTATACAATTTGCACTGCACTGATTGAAATGAAGTGTACCTACTATTATCACTTTAGAGTCTAAGAGTTTGATATTTTACATTTTATATAGATAATATGGATATCTAAAGACTTGGCGTACATACCTACTAAATTAAAAAATTCAATATTATTTATTTATGTACATGTGCTTTATTCCCTTATTCATATTTACATACATTTTCATTGCAGACGCTTTCTACTGAGATATGAACATATTCTGGTGTGCCACAGAAATCGAGAGAAATTGAAATTGAATTGATTCATTATAGGTACTGATACTTTAATTAATGAGTAAATAAATACTTGTATACTAAAATTGTGAAAATTTTAATTGCATATTTTTAGGCTTTGAAATCAATTCAATTTCAATTTCTCTCGATTTCTGTGACACACCTTATACATACATACATACATACATACAAACATACATACATACAAACATACATACATACATACATAATGAATGTATTAACAATATTGGATACTTTAGCAAGGAAAGAAGAGGGAGGAAAAAAAATCAATATATTAATTTTTATTTATTCAAAGTAATGAATTTATTACTTTATTACTGAATGAATTGTTTATCTAAAGGTTCTCTAGCAGCCTTATTGTTCTCCAGGAGCTTTACAACTGGTCGGGAATTGTGATGATGTTGGGGGACAATCCCAATAGCCTGAAAATCACTGAAAAGAAGATAAAATGACCAATGTTAGTATTCTTAGGTGATTGTGTGCTGCTCTCTTATGGATTATTGTCTCCAAATGAAAAGTTTTGCCAGTCTAAGTATTGGGAGTTACAATATAGTACCTAGTTATATATAGTACTACGAAAATTTTTCTCTTCTACTTGGTTAAGTTTGTTCCTAAAAGTCTGCTGCTGCATTTACTTGTACTATATAGTAGGTACTTTATTCCAAAGAATATTTCCAACATTAATAAATGTTGTTGCTGCCTGTTTCCTATAAAGTTCATTCACTTGTTCCATTCATTCCAGTATTGCCACGGGAGCCCATATAATATGGGTAACACTGTTTCGACTTCTATTAAAATCATGCCCCAAAATCATCCATCGAATTTCATTTAAGAAATGTAAACTTTCTGTGTATTAAATAAAAAAAAAGAAAAATCTACTAATTTCTTGCAAATTTGTTTTTTAAATAATATAAATAATCCATATTAATATTAAGAAAAAGAAATAAATTGTATAATAAATAAATAAAAAAAAAAAAATTGAGCATACAAATTTAATGTTATTTATTACGAAACACGTAATAAATCATAATAATAATGCACATATATATAAAATAAACTCTTCTTCCTTTAAATAAAGTATTTAATTTTATTTTATTTAAATATATTTTTTTTTTTTGTTTATATAGTTGTAATTAAGAAAATATTAAAAAATAAAAATTAAAATGAATTTATGTATTTATGTGTATGTGTGTATAAATAAACAATAACCCAACGCATATATTTATATAAAAAACTAAATATTTTACTATATACAAAATTAGATATATTAATATTAAAATGAATAATATATACATACATATATGGTATTTAAAAAAAAAATAATGAAAATACGAGAAAAACAAAAAATTAAACTACTTAAAATAAAAATAAAAAATTAATAATTTATGAACAAATTAAATTATACATTAAAAAAAAAACACACTTTTAAATATTTAACAAATTATTGTAAACAAATCGAAATATAAAAAAAAAAAAAAAAAATTATATACATTGAGTTAAAATTCAGAATTTCTTTTCTTCACAAATAGGTACATAGATGATATAAAATCCAGTATTTTTTCATGAAATTCCCCGCAGCCATGGAATTGCACAATATTGGTTGGACACAAAAAGTATTACAATAGATTAACGAAAATCATTCATCCTTCGTCTTCTAGATCTTCCAAAAGAACACAAGAAATACTAGGAATAATTCGAAAAGGTATATATGCCACTAAAAACATCGCCCCCTTTATAGGATAAGTGTTCACCCTGGAACTGCTTTCACATTACTTCAAGTTGGTAACCTCATTTGTATTCATATGTCGACTGTAGTAGCTGCGTCCAGGTCCAGCTTCTAGTATCTTTTCAGTGTAGTGAGCTACTTGTGCCCAGTTATGCTTACTCACCAGATGGGTCCCACACTGTTTCCCACCGCCTCACGCTTTGTTGTCATCTATCACATTCAAAGAAATTGTGATTTGTATCGTATACTTCTGCGTCCCAATTGCAATGCAATTTGATTTTCCGCTTTCCCTATTCTGTGTAGATATTTTCGGAAGTAGCCGTGTCCCGATAGCAGTTGTATAACGTAAATATTGACATCACCCCCCCTGTCTTCTAAGGCATAAATTCACATCTGGTATAAGTTTAGATGTCCATCTGCCTTTCGCTCCGCTGCTGCTGTCACAGCTATATGGATTGCGCTATGACCGCTTGTCTTGATGCGTTTGTCAAATTATCTTTTTTCAGAATTCATAGCTTCTGCCTCTCCTTTGCAAGCAGGTTATTCGGTAACGTGCCACTGATTACCAATGCTGCTACTTCCGACACCGTGCGATAGGATGAGGTTAATCGTAAAGCTGTCATTCTTTGTATTCTACCCAGTTCTTTTCTTCTTGTTTCCACTTTCAATGCATAAGTCCACACTTCTTTTCCATAAAGAATTATCGATATCGTTGTGTCAAGAAGAAGCTTTCGGCTATTAGCAAATGGTTCTCCGCAGATTGCCATCAGTCTCGATATCACTCTTGCTGATTTTTCTGCTGTATGTTGAATTTGTGCCCAGTATGTCAGTTTACTGTCGATTCTTACACCCAGGCAATTTAATGACTTTGATGTGTGTTCAGTGTTTGAAGATATCTGTATAGCCTTAGATAGATTCTTAACAAGACAATGCAGAGTTATAAAATATTTACATAGTATGCCCAGCAACCAATGTAAATTATATAATAAAGAAGAAAAGGCAGCAGGGAGGGCTTAATTTGAACCATACCAGGTTATCAGATCATAGATCCAACTGATATTGCAGATTTAGCTCCGAAGAAAATTTTGGAATTCTTGGAGGAACTGGAATTATGGGATTTGTCAAAACTTAACATAAATTCGATGCCGCAGTGTACTGGTGAATAAATGTCTCCAGCCTTCCCCTAATCTATCTATCTCATTGAGCTGGGTAGTGTTCGCCTGGAAGAACATAATATCACAGAATAGCACAATTCCAAGTATTGTATAATTCATACGAGTATTCCATGATAAGTAGAAGAACTGGAAATATGTACGTATGAAAATTCAATTTAGTAGGTATATTAATACTAAAACATCTTCTAACCACAATGGGTTAATCGATCATTCTAATTTAAGCTTATAATGGGCATAATTTTTTGTTTTTATTTCATTGGAACCAAAGTTATACAATCTATATAATTTTCCTCCTCTCCTTTCTTCATTAGATGCTAAGCAATCCCATCAATGGGCATGTATACCATAAGTTCTGAAATTCTTTTAAAACAAAGTAGTTTTCTATTAAACCTCAAAATTTAAAACTAAGCATGTGATGTACAATACTGAAATTTAAATACAATAAATGTTGTGGTGATTAGTTGAATAAAAGAACTGGGAAAAACCGTTGAGGACATTAAAAATGTTTCGCCCGGCACCAACAAGGGAGGAGGATGAACAAAATCATATAAACTCCGAAGTGCGTAATAATTTCATTATTTTTGGTGTCATATGTGCTTGCATTCGTTTAGGTAAGAAAAGATTGTTGAGTCTATTGATAATTTTGAGTTTTTACTTTTATTTACAATATAGTGCCATGGATCTTGAACATAGTGAGTACCAAGTAAAGAAATCACAAATCCTCCCACTTAAAATATTGTCAATACTAAATCCTATCCTAATAAGTATAATTACTTTAAATTAAATTAAAGATAATTGCAAACAATCAGACAACATGTATAGTCAATAAAATATATTTTCGGATACATAAAACATAACAAAACATGAATTTATTTTTAATTTCATTCATTCATTTATTCAAAATAATTTGGTATATTATGAAAATTTTACTTGCATATTTTTAAGCTTTGAAATCAATTCAAATTTCACTTTCTCTCGATTTCTGTGACACACCTGTTAGTCTCAAAATCTCGGGGATTATTGGTCAAATCACTATTTGTATTGTAAAAGGATATTTCTCACACAAATATAGGTATTGTATTATACTTAATTAACCCGATATGACATTCGAATTCAATTTCTGATTCGTCTTGCATTTGCCATGACGATCAACAAATCGCAAGGCTAATCCTTGAGTGTTTGTGGCCTGAATCTACAAAATGTATGTTTCTCTCACGGTCAATTGTACGTAGCGCGTTCACATGTCGCCAAACCATCCGCCTTGTTCATCTTTGTACGAGGGCGGTGCATTAAGTACCCGTGTTTGACGACAGAGGACGTTTCTGAGCGAAGTTATTGTTAGCATCGTGTGCTGCCATCTATCAGACAACGCTAATATAAATTTCAGATTGATTGATAAGTTAGTTTCGATTTTGAAGCCATCCGAGTCAGACGTGTTTCGTGATTTTTGCTAAGATGTAAAAAGAGCAATATCGTTCAGTAATTCGCTTTTTGTTTTTGGATGGGAAAAAATGCGAAGAGATAAAAGCAAAGTTAGATATTGGTTCAATGAATTTAAACGTGGGCGAACATCCTTTTTTGATGAGGAGCGACCAGGACGCCCGGCAGACGTGGTTACCGAGGAAATCATTGAGAAAGTCCACGTCATGATTCTCGCTGATCGACGAACGAAAGTGCGCGAAGTAGCAAAGGCCGTAGGTATGTCGACCGGAACGGCAATTAATATTTTACATGATAAGTTGGCGATGAAAAAATTGTCGGCCCGATGTGTGCCGCGATTGCTCACGCTGGACAACAAGCGGATGCGGCTGTTAACTTCGAAGCAGTGTTTGGGGCGATTTAAGCGAGATCCGAAGGACTTTTTGCGTCGAGTTGTCACCGTTGATGAAACCTGGATTCATCATTACACACCAGAAACTAAGCAACAATCAAAACAATGGATTTCTCCTGGTGAATCTGCACCAAAGAAGGCGAAGACGGTCCCATCGGCCGGTAAGGTCATGGCGACGATTTTTTGGGATACAAAATAGGAAGAACGATCATTGGACAATACTACAGTGAGTTATTAAACCGCTTCGACAAAAAATTAAAGGAGACACGGCCGCATTTGGCGAAAAAAGGTGTTGTTTCATCACGATAACGCACCAGCACATTCATCTGGTGTTGTCTCCGCCAAACTGCATGAGTTGCGTTATGAATCGCTGCCGCACCCCCCGTATTTACCCGATCTGGCTCCATGCGACTTTTTCTTGTTCCCTAACATGAAGAAATGGCTCGCGGGAAAAAAATTTAACTCAAATGAGGAAGTCATCGCCGAAACAGAGGCGTATTTTGGAGAGTTTGACAAATCCTATTTTTTGGAGGGGTTAAACGGCCGGAACGTTGGGAGAAGTGTATCTTTCTAAAAGGGGACTATGTTGAAAAATAAAAAACATTTTTTTGAAAAAAATGCTACCGAAAAGTCATTCAAAAGATGCCGGGCCATAACAACCGAAAGTAAAAGCATTCACCAATTTTTGGATGAACTGTGTAAATGCAACCAAGAGCATCAGTAGAACGCTAATTTCAACACTCGGAGCGAGAAGGCGGTAAAAAGTTCGCCTGGTCAGCTAGTACATACATAATATATATAAGATACATATTTGTTGAGTTCTTTGGCATTCATGAATTCTGATGCCTATCTTAATGATTTGAACATTTTATAAATATTAGATCAAAGTGGTTTCTGCCTTTTACTTTACTGTCATAAAAATATATATTTTAAGAGATACGATATATATTAATATCATTCATTCACTTTTTCGAATCGAACTGGAGTAAAGTGAAATTTTGAACCAAAATATGTATCGCATACGGCCAATCGAACCTAAACCAGAGAAGGACCCAAAACAAGTAGATTTAGAAGTCCGTAATAATCTAATTCTTTTCGGCGTCATGTGCGTTTGCCTTCGCATTTGTAAGAATCAAATAAAATAAAAATATAAAAAAAAAAATAAATTCTTTAAATTTGTTTCTACTTATAGTGCCATGGATTGTAAGGTCGGTGGGTGGCCACTAATCAACTTTATCTCCCAAATTTACAAAGTCTTTACTGTTATGTTAACATTTATAATAATTACAATTGTCAAAATTTTATAACGTGGTAAATAAATTTTATGGATTAATATGCGCGGTCCCTTAAACAAAAAAAAAAATTGGATTTCATTAAAGACATTATTTATTATATACAATCAAAGGATTGTGAGAAATTGGATTGGATCCCTAGAATATGTTGTTGTTAACTTAGAAGAATACTATATACCTTATATACATAGTTATAGTTTGCCTTGAACAGATGAGTGCAGAGCATAGTCGATTTCTCTTGTCAAAGTGATCCATATTCTTGTAATCTGGTATCCACATAAGAATAAAACATAACGTTTTAGGGTATTTAGAAGAAATATAGATTTCTTCCACTATTCCTTCCTAATTCATTTCTCAATTAACTAATCTAAGATATAAAAATCAATATTTGTTTGTTTGTTGATTCATCTGTTCGAGTATTATACGCAGACCGTTCATTTGATTGCAATAAAATATTGTAAATGAGTATGGTATACGCTTGATTCCAATATAGGATATAATATAGTTTTGGAGCCGAGTGCGCATTTTGGTATTTCAATTTCGCATTGCTGATTTCTGATATCTTTCATAAAATAAACAAATAAAACCGAAGGCCTTAGTAGTCTTTGCCAAAAACGTGCACGGGTGCGCTGGTAAATAATAAAAGAAAATAAATGAATTTATCTGCTTCAGTTAATTTTACAATATTATTATTGAGAAGTAGAATAACAAAATCAATCCTTATGCTACTTTATGATAAGATCGCTTATCTGGCATGCCTTTCAACTTTAGAGTATTTTATTGTTATTTTAGCAAATAGTTTTTTTTAATTTACAAATTTTGTTTTTTTAATTTTTCCCAAAACTATTTCACTCATGTGTTTAGTTGTTTTTCTGGTGACACGAATGGCGTCATTAAATACATTTAATATGTCAACTAGATGCTCAATTTGCAAGAAATCCGCTGCTTTAATCATATTCTGTATTTCCTCAATAGACAGCCGACTGAAGAAATCATTGTCCCATGATGATTGCTCATTCTCCAAATATTCGTCATCTTGATGATGTTTACACCAGTCAATGATCTTCTGCAGTGTACAGCCGTCAATTAATAATAATGGAATTATATCATCTTCATCTCCAGGAGAGCACCATGGATAATTCATAATATCTTGAATTGTTATAGAAACTTTCATAACCTTGGAATCGATTTCAAATAGTTGATTATCGTTCGATTGCAGTTTTAACATTGGCATTATTACGAGATTACAAGATTACAAGATATGTGTAGAATAAACTTTGAATTAAATTTCTATAAATTTTGCTGTTGTCCGCGTTGAGCAGAACAGTTAACTTCACTTCAATCCGTTCGACTACTTATAACTACTCTTTGTCCCATTTGAGTGATTTGTGAGCTTGCAAAAACAACTCAAATTGAATTTGTTTATATAAAAATTAATATAAACAAAATTGAGAAAATGCTTGAATTACAATTTATTGAGTGCAAATAATAAAGATGGCAATAATGATGATGATGATGTTCACCGGAAGCAGTTCATTCATTGTATACAAGAATATTAAATAACTAGATCTTATCAAGAAAGTCACACACACCATTGAAACGTAAATAAATAGAAATGATAAATTATATTGTTTTAACGGACATACATGTGTATGTACAAGTACATGTATTAAAATTTGCCTACTAGGTAAGAATCAGAAAGAAATTCACCAGATTCTGAATCATCATTTGTTGGACCTTCCACAACGATGTGACTATTGATGTCATTCGATGTTCTCCATACACATGGAGCTGAAAAACCAGACAAGCAAGCAGACGATCACAAACTTATGCTCTCTGATGCCATTCATTTCAAAATATTGATCTGAAATTTTCAGAATATAATTCCAACCTTGTTAATTTTATTGTAATTAGCTGTGATCCATGATTAAGGAGGAAATAACTATTATACTTTTTATAAGTTCGGTATTAGTCAAGAGACTAATACTATATACTTATGTATTTACCATAAGTTCTAAATTTATTGTGTATTTTTCAAAATACAAAATAAGTAATCAAAATTTGATGAAAATATACGTGCAAATAAAATTTCCTAACAAAAAAAAGATAATAATAATTTAATCAAGAGGTCCCTGAGATGAGTCTGTACAAGACAAAGGTATGTTAAGTATATGTATACAGTGCTGTGCAAAACAAAACCAACAAATTGTTCATGCATAATATTATACTAAAATTGTGTTGTATCTCCATATTGGGGCAATTATTTGGCCATAGACTATGCGCTTATTCCCGAGAGAGACTAAGCTTCTCCAGTTGAGCAGCCAGTGAACCCTGTTTATTTTCGATGTGCTGACCACAAGTCAGCCTTCGATCAAGGATGAGTCCTATTATTTCACCCTCTTTGCAACTCTAATTTATTTCTAATTGTCTGGCTTGTATAGATGTTACACCATACGGACAAAATAAATATGACTAGAGAAGGTGGAAAGTATAAAGCTTGGCATGTAACTCTATTGATTCCAATAACGATCAATATAGTTTTAATATTTTCCATGTCCATTAGCTACGATACAATAAAACCACCCAAATCATCGAGTCATTGATTAAGCAGGAAAGCACTACTATGTTTATTAAAAGTTCCGTACTAGGTTTGTGTTAAACAAATGAATTTAGTATTTAGTAGACTTTTCATAGTGTCTCATTATATGTATATTTGATTATGAATTTATCAGTATATTTCGTATTGTATTCGTTCACGTTGCGAGGATCCTCTTAATTCAATTGATAAAAGTTCGAAAAATTATAAAAATACGAAATTTATCAAGTGAGTATACACAATAAAAAGAAAGACAGTTTCCCAATGTGGTAAGAAATGGGAACCTTTAAAACCTTACAGCCAGTGAAACAGTTTTGTTCGGGATTCCTTGTGATAGAGTCTCTTTAGTCTGCATCACAACGCACATTGTCTGAGAGATGCGGGAAGTATAATTGGATGTCTATGCAGCAGCTGTTTATAATGGCTACTGTGTAAATTGTCTCATTGATTACTGTTGGCATCTTTAGATTACTGCATCTGGTAGCATTGCGGACAAATCAGGGGGCCCCGTGATCCGTCTTAGAGTCCTGTTTTTGTAAGCCTTACCATAAATTTGTATGGCATAAAGCAAAGTTAGGGCCTCTATTTGCCTGTAAAGGAGCCTTTTACTGCATTTGACAAAGGAGCGACAGCCAGGCTTAGTTTCACAAATTTTCGTAGCAGCATGCGTGGATGGATTTTACGTGTGCCCACCTGGTGAGACGCTTATCCAGGATAAGATCGAGATATCAAACTTGGATATATTAGATATAGGCTCAGATAATAAAAGAACTCCTGCTGACAAAGTAGGAGTAGTACCTAGTATTGTAGATGGAACAGGATAACAAAATACAATTTTATTTTATTAAGAATTTCATTCCTTTGAACCATTTCTTAATTTTATTTTCTATATTACGTAGAATGTTCTCGAAATTCTTTTTCCTGGCGTGCAATTGCCTCTTACCTTTTACCATGTTATGGAGTGAAGTTTTTGCTACAAACTTTTATATGTCATATTTATTATCGGGAATCATTATAATTGACACCTTTGTTGACTTAACCTTAAGTTGTAGCTCTGAAATGATATTTGTGAAATTGAAAATTGTAAACGGCATCCAATTAATGGGCATATCAACTTTGGCAACATCATTGATCAAAACCATTTATGAAGTTTTACACATAGATACAGCCATTAAATTTCTAATCCATTTGGGGACAACAGTATTTATAGGTGTAACTTTGTTAACAATTGCGATTTTACTGGAACCAGATGTCGAGGGTTATGTGGCAAATCTTCGTTATCGACAAGGATTGGAAAGTAGAAAACAACTACTAAAACTAGAGAGATGTTTGCCACCACATAACACATGTGATAACAAAAAGCAAAAAAACCATGAAGAAGATGGAGAAATATGTGTAACAAATATCAACAATGATAATGGAGATCATTCAGGACTCGAATGAATGTGAATGTTAAACGTGTTTGTCGATTAATTTAGTAATACTCGTAACAATAATTATGTATACGTACGAGTATAATTGGAATTTCAGCAGTATACGAGTATGAGTATCTTGAAAATGTAAATTTACTGAATAAATGAACAAATTAAATAACTTACATTCACATATTCACAGTCACATTCACTTCGTATTCACTTGGTTTTACAATAATAAAGACAATAAATATGTTTGGTAATCTGTGATCCCATTATTTTTATTTAGTTAATATACCATACTAGTCTGATGAGTTCATCAATGAAACTGATTCGTTATAAGACCCAAAGAGTCAATTTTTTCCAATAATATTTATATTGTAAGTAAGTATATTCGATTTTATTTGTTTTTGTTACTTTTCCTTTTAAGAATTTGATACGCAATATATGTAGGTACATAAATAAAGAGAAAAATTACTAGTAAGCGTATGAACTGCTCAATTTAGTCGGTAGGAAATTGTTTATTATAATTAAACTTACCAATCGAAACAAAAACATGTTTCTGATTGTCTGTTTAATAATAATTTTTTTTTTTTAGGTTCAAGTCATTAATGGAGTGAAAATAATCCTAATATTTACAATGAATCTGGTGACTTGAAAAAAGTTCTCACCATTCAATGTCTTAAAGGTTGGAATAGAATGGTTAAGCTGAGTCTGAAGTTGAAGTATGAAAAAAAGTGAACAGAATGCGAGGTTCAGCCTCAGTAGTCCGCGTATTTTAAAGTATACAAACATTATTTATATTGTACCAGCAAAATCAATTTCGATACGCTTTCATTAATTTTCGCTTTTGTTTTGAATAGCAATCAACTGTGCTTGTCAGACAGATGATTTGAAGCCGAGGGAAGTCAAACTGACTGACAGCTACAGAGTCAGCTTCACATTGTGTTCGTTCACATACAAACAGCTGAATTTGATTTTTTGACCGGCTTCAGACTCAGCTTCACCATTCTGTTGCAGCCATAAGTCTTTATTTCCTACAACATACTACAAATTTTCTCTCTCTCTCTCTCTCTCTCTTTGTTTTTAGTGTTTCTGCATATGATTCTATTAACTTAACTTAAGTATCATCTATAAAGAACTCTCTTACAGCGAACTGATTGACTGATGGTCTGTCTGAACGACTTTGTTATAGTGGTGTTTGACTGTCATTAGTACAATAGTTTGACAATGAAGTTTTGCTTTAGCTTAGATATTAGAGTATTAGAGTAGTTATTGAATTTGAAATTGTCGGATAATAGGGAGAAATTTTGAACTGGTCCTGGAAAAACAATATAAAATTCTTATATACGAAGGCTGCTATTTATATTTCGGGAATAGCAAATAACAACAAAAATTTTTTAATGAAAATGGCTTTATTGTTTTTCAAAATATTCCCCCTGATGATCAATACACTTTTGCATTCGTTCAAACCATTGGTCATAGCAATTTTTCCATTCTTCTTGAGACACCTCCAAAGCATGGTTTTTGAACTCTTCAACTGCTTCTACGACGCTCGTAAATCGTTGACCACGCAGTTTTTTTTTTATGTGAGGGAATAAAAAGAAGTCATTGGGTGCCAAGTTAGGACTATAGGGCGGATGAGTCATCAATTCGATGTTTTGACTGCTCAATAATTCATCTGTTTGCCGAGATGTGTGAGAGCTCGCATTGTCATGATGGAGAATGATTCGTCTTCGGCAGTTGGCTTTGCGAATTTCTCCGAAGACCTCCGGCAAAAAAATGGTCGTGTACCACTCAGAATTGACAGTGCTACGTTGCTCTAGTGGACCCATTCTTCCGAAGAAACAGGCGATCATTTGCTTCGAAGTGCTTCATGCTCGAACAACTTTTGTTGGATTTGGCTCATCTTGGAACACCCACACTATCAGTTCACGCACACCTTCGATGTTTTGTGGCACAACAACCGATTTTGGACGACCTTCACGGACTCCGTCAGCGACTGAACTACGACCACGATTAAATTCTGCAAACCAGCGATAAACTGTCGTTTATGATGGTGCTTTCTAAGAACTAATTTCATCGACACATTCTTGTTGGGATAATCCAACGAAAACCCACTCGAGAAATTTCCATTGTTCTGCCAAATTGATTTCCTTAACTTATTGTAAACAAAACATAAACCAATTGTACATAAAAACGTTGTACGTACATATGTGCTAAAAAATGACAAAGTTTATTATGGCGTTGCCAGATTTTACGTATGGACATTAGTATTGCCAATTCCCGAAATACATATAATAGCAGCCCTCGTATAAACATCAATTAATTGATTATAAGAGTATCTTTTGAATAGGTACAAACATTTTTAATATGATGTTTACATTTTATACAATATTTCGGGAGTGGAGAATCCTAGTTTGGCCAGATAATATCTGACATCTGCATCGTAAATTTCGAAATTGTTTAGCCTAAAAATTCTCAGAACGTTTTGACATACGATCGTTATTTGTTTTCTTTGAAGGCATTTGAAAAATGTAGGTATATCTTAAGAATTTAAATACAATTATTGTTTACATCTTTCACCATGATACTGCTAGATTTCTCACGTCGGCAAAAGAGTTTTTGAGAACCCAAAACAATCGCATTGATGGGTCATCCGCATATAAAAAAACATAGTTAAACAATTTTCAATGCCTGATCCATTCAAAATGTATGTTTTGGAGATACCTCATTCGGAGTGACGAAATGTTTCAAAAATTGATTCAAGCGAACGCAAAAGTGAATTGAGAATAATTTGACTAATAATATAACCGTTTCCGATGACCGTACTCAAGCGCATCGTGATGCTTGTCTCAATGCGCAATATCGAACTTGTGAACAAAATTCAGGTGAATCACGTAAGGAACTGGGAAGCAGTTTGTCAGGAATATATGTTGGCAAAACAGATTTTTGCAGAATTACTGTGAAAACTACGTGCAGTGCATATTGGAGCACACATTTCTTGGGACCCCTTTAATTTTGAATTTTATTTTATTCTTATTATTTGTCATTATAGTTGTAATTAAATTAAACACTCTATGCAAATTTTAACTGTCTGCCTATTATGGTTCATGAGATAGAGCTCACTGACGGACGGACAGCGTAGGCTAAGTAATAGCGTCCCGTTGGCACTTTGGGTTCGGAACCCTTAAAAATAATCCTCCTTATAAAGATGTAAAAATGATACTAATGTTACGAGTACTTTAATCAATTGATAAATTATTCAATACTACCATTCCCGGCATGCCTTGCTATGCCCTCCGCCTTGATGTTATTGCGTGAATTTTGTAGTTATTGTTTTTATTAATAGTTCACTTGAATTGAAGTTTGTTAATATGTTTGTTTGTTTTTCTTTATGTATTAATATAGGCTTTTTTTCCAACTAATGACCATAGAGTCAGTCGTGTGTTTTTTATTTCTTTAAATTATTTAGTTTAATATAATATACCTACATTTTTTTTTCGGAAACAAATAAATGATCCTGAGATCCACACCGGTGACAGCCTGTCCACCTAATCTTATCTTATCTTATCTTATCTTATCTTATCTTATCTTATCTTATCTTATCTTATCTTATCTTATCTTATCTTATCTTATCTCTCTCTGTTATCTTATTTCTCTCTCTCTATGTTACCTTATATTTCTCTGTTACCTTAACTCTCTCTCTGTTATCTTATCTCTCTCTGTTGTCTTATCTCTCTCTCTGTTATCTTATCTCTCTCTGTTATCTTACCTCTCTCTGTTATCTTAACTCTCCCTGTTATCTTATTTTTCTCTGTTATCTGAATCTTTCTCTGTTAACTTATCTCTTTCTGAAATCCATATTCTTCGTTTTCCTGTATCATATCACAATTTTTGTTATTCACGTTTAAACATTAGAAATTGGCCAAAATCAACATATTAAAAATTAAATTAAAAATATTAATATTGACATAATTATGTGATATATTTGAACTTAAAATATATGTATCTCTAAACTTCATATACAAAATTTTATCCACCAATTTCTTGACCACAGTGGATCCGAAAAAAAATAAGAATGCAAAAACCTTCTCCATGAAAAAATACATGTACTTATGTGCCAACTTTCATGGTGATCGGTCAAACGGTGTCGGATTCCATCGACGTCAAACTATTTTTTTCTTACTTCTTTATATGTATATGCATATAGATGTGAAATAAAGGTATTTCTCGTGATATTTGTAAGCCATGTAACCATGAAAAAGGTACGCGTGACAAGGAGTTTCGATTGAGTCACGTCGTTCCAAATATTTTTATACAATAAATCAAATTATCAAAAAGTTCTGACTATCTTAGAGATCCAGTCAACTTCTATCATATTAAGGCTAGCACACTTTTTTTAACCTAAAGCAGAGGTGTCTTAACCTAACCTAACCCTAAGCAAGTATTTAAAGTTACTGAAGTTGCCAAGCTCGTCACGCAGCTACACTGTCAACTGTCACTCATCAGTTATGCTTATATAACTAAGATGGCCTAAATCAAATATATCTTCTTCCAAATTGGCCCAGGGAATATAAAAATTTTGCACACCACTGGCCTAGAGGGTTCCACCTATAGATTTTTAGTTGGATTTCATTCAATTGATAGTTTAGTACATAGTAGTAGGTAGGGAATATTCTCGCTCTCTCTCCGTTTTTATTATCATATTATTTATTGTAGTTTTCATTTTATTTGTTGTTATTTATTTAAGCTACAATTTTTCACTGACATTGATTAATTATATAATTAAGACGTAGAACAAAATTTAAAATTTTCAAAACAACAACGATTTTAACTTTCTTAAAATATGAATAATTTGATTTAACATGGGAATTTTTGTGATTTTGTATAGAAAAACAAAATATCACAAGACAATTTCAATTTTCAAAAACGATTAACTTAATTATTGTATTGTACCTACTACTACTACATGAGTCAATGTCAATTTGTCAGTAGTCAGTTTGTCAGTAGTCAGTGTATATTGTAGTAATCTTAGTTGCGTACTTCGTGATCGTCATAGTCATCGTCATCATGATTATATTTGTTGTTGTTGTTGCTGTTGTTTGTTGTCATTAAAATCAAGTGTTCAATGTTCAACGAAATACATATTATAGTGAAGTACTACCATACAACATACTACTACCTACAGATACTCGTTTAGTTTGAAACACTTTTGATTTCATTTGAAGTTGATTGGATCTCCGACACAATATTAAATACAACATTAAGATCATCAACCTGCGTGAAATATTAAGTACTTAGTACGGTTTAATTTAGTATAAGACATTAAAAAATTTTGCATATGCCAAACATTTAAAGCGACTATGCGAGGGTGGATCAATTAGTTCAAAGAATATTTGACAGATTTTTAATTGTCCCTTTATTTGATTGGATATATGCATTTGCATCAATGATTCGTAAATTGGAGATTAATAATATCACACGAGATTAAGCATATCACATCGGGTATTGGTGTTATCAGTTTATTATATATTGATTAGAGATATCGATAAAATGGGAACTGGATCGAACCACATACCTAATTATTTGTAATTAATATTAAATTTAACTGAATTTATGTGTCAATTTATTAGGTGGATCAATTGTCGACAAATCCTAACGTATTAATTGAAGATACCTTGGACTAAGTGTGACTTACATTGATAAATTGATGAAAATTGCTGCAATATAAGAACCACCCTCGTATATACGATGTGATTAACACTAATATGAAGGAATTGTATACGAAAGTAATGATTTCTATGTGAACATACACGTATGTAGTATGTAGTATGTAAAAACAATATATGTACTTATGAATCATATGTAAAAATTATAAAATAGCCTTGAACCTGCTATATGTTATATGTTAATTATAATTAAACACAATTATGGTGAAAACACTTTTCATAATTAACATTTCGGTTGATATCAATATGTGTGTACTTGTACTATATTGGAATGATCGATTCCAAAATGATTTACATATGCAATATACATATGTAGTATGTACATGTCTTAAAACTGATCCTTTGATTAGGTTAGGTTTGGTTAAACAGGACGATCGCGATTGCTGCAACTGCACATTGTAATGCCTGATTAATTTAAGAATGACAATGAAACCAGATCGGTCACAGAGTTGCACAAACAGAGCCATGTCCGCCAATGGACTTTTTGCCAAGCTACCAAACTGATCGAAGAATGGTTTCCCAAGAAAACGAGTTCATGTACCAAAAATAGCCAGGCAGTCACATAAGAGGTGTTGGATACTCTCCTTTACGATACAGTTACGACAGAAGTCATGTTATGAATCGTGCATCCTGTGGGCCATCAGTCCGATTGTGCAATGCCCATTAGAAATTCCATCATGATACGAATCCTCTTCTTATTAAAGTGTAAACTGATCTTGAAAACTTCATACATATGTGTATGGTATATAATCCAATATCTAGTAATACATTTTGACTAAATACTTATCCCATTAATAAAGATAAAATCATCTGCATAACTGATGATAAATTTATGAATCACGATATCTATACACTATACTATTGTATTGGATACCTTGACCTATTGCATTACATGGGCTTCAGTTAAAATTGTTGGGTATTTCTTAATGTCGTGTATTTATATACTCTTCACGGAAGTGAATAGTATTATAAGTTTGTCATGAAGTTTGTAACACACAGAAGGAGACATCGCAGACCACATAAAGTATATATATTTTTGATCAGCTCGATGAGACGAGTTGATTTAGCCATGTCCGTCCGTCCATCTGTATGCAAAATAGTCCCTTAGTTTTTGAGTTTAGAGAGCTGAAATTTTGCACATATTCTTTTTACCATACGCTGCACATTTATCGGAATCAGCCGAATCGGACCATTAGGGGGGGTACCTCCCATACAAACCACCATTTAAAATAATGTTAGAAAAAGTTTTTTGTTTTTTAACGTATCGAACTGAAATGTGGACACTATTAGATTCTGATCTATATTCATCAACCATGTTAACTTCATTATCCTAGGGATACCAGGAGGGGTACCTCCCATACAAACCCAAATTAAATGACAAACTTATAAAGAGTATAAAAGTAAAATAAAAGTACCACTCAAATTGTGCTCATATTTGATACGCAAACTGTGTTCTTAGTTGATACTCAAACTGTAACAGAAGGAATATAGCATAGTTCGCAAATAAACGACAACCTTTTCATTAGGTCTTCAAGCAACCAGTTGTGAAGAAACCAAATGTAAAAGGGACGAAAAAAACATTGTGAATTGTTTTTCGTTCATAAGTTGTTGTGTGCAAGCATTATCAATTATTTTTGTTTGTTTATGGCAGGGCCTACCACTAAAGGATTCATTGAGAAAAATTAGTCAAAAGGTCTTTCGTGTGTATGTTTGACTTTTTACATATGTGTGTCTGCTTGTGCGTTGTAGTCGACTATCACTCTCTCTCTCTCTCCTATACTCGCGTCACACAAGATCAAAAGAATAACTTTTTTTTTGATACCTGCATTGCATTGCTTACAAATCGCAACGTTATTTTCGTGCTGTTACTTGATTGCATTGTTTTCCATTCTTCTCCTCTTCTTTCCACTATACGACGCAGTTAACTCACGTAACACTACAACAAAACGAGACCTTTTCGCGCGGACCTTTTTTTCGGGACAACATTGCCATTTATTTTGTGTGAGATTGAGAAAAGGTCCCAAAATAACCGTTATTTTATTTTTTATCGCAATGGATATGGTTGACAACATACTTAAAAAACTGAAAAATATTTATAACGGTCTGAGAGAAATCGAAAATTGAAAATAAATGATAACAGTCATTTGCGAACTATGGAATATAGTGATGTTAAGAAAGGAAGGTTGGATGCAACCCGGAGGAACGTGAACATCTTACATCTTTGGCATAGCCAATGATAGCCTTCTTTCTTTTTTTTTTTTTTTGGGATTTCAGTTTGTGTTCGGTGGATTCTTTTGAGGAATCTTCTTTAATACAATAGTCCAAATGACTTGAACATTTTAATTATACATAAGAAAAACTTGCTTAAAAGCAATGTCCAACAATATCCAAGTAAAATTGTCATTTATTGTATTAATAAAGTCAGTAGGGCAGGGAGCGCTAGCTATGAGACCAATAACATTCAACTTGTATATAACATACTAATTTTGTCAAGTAAAAGTAAAGTTGCGGACGATGGTATTGGTAATCAATTTTGTAAGTACAATTTGTATTGTAGGTATATAATTCTCAAGAAGGAAAATGAAAAAATAAAATCCGATTCTCGTAAGTAAATACTTCTCAATCTGGAAAGAAATAGAATCGATCGAAGTCAAGATGAGATCACTTACATCTGATATAGTCAGATTTCGTTTCGCAAGTGAAGTCACAGTCTGAATTCAATTTTTCTGTGTCCTATGCAGAATGACTAAAAGTTTCTAGAACTTAAGCCAGTTGCAGTAGCGTTTAGAGTGACAATACTATACTATACAGTGTGTGTTGATTCATTCAAGCTCTAGAATCAATTTATTTTTTTAATTTATTCTTCTGGGAAGTCCCTATTTGTAAGGATAACTGATCCTTTACTGAATCTTTATGACGTTTAGTAAGTTGAATTAGGGCGTCCATGAGAACGGCAGGAAGAATTTATTTAATACATTTCCAAGATCGGGTATACGAGTAACATACATAAGTAGTAGTAGCCGATTTCTTGACAATGGGCCATTTACGAGGTCTGCTTCATCAATTGAAATGGACTAACAAATAAGTTCGGCAATCAGTCCCTATTTCTGTCATGGTTTTTGTTATTGGTTCGTTAAAACAATTGAATAGTAATCCAACTGACGATCATTAGAATCTCACTGAAATTTTCATTGAAACCAACTAAAATATTGTAAATGTTCAAACACAAAGTAAATCTATAATTAGAAAACTTGATAGTATTCTAATTCAAATAATGGAAGTTTAATTGCAAACACATATCACTTAGAAAAGTAACAAATATCAGTCATGATGGTGGCTTCTATATGAAGAAGATGGGTGGTAGAAATAGTCTTCAACACTTGTCTGTAAAGTAAATGAAAGATCCTTCAATCATATCGATAGAAATCTTGTTGTTGTTTGCTTGATTTTTGGGATTTTGAGATGAAGATCCATTTGGTGCTACTAAAAATTATTAAAATAATTTTAATTTTTAAATATTTTTGTTTTTCTTTGTGTTTATTATTATAATTTTATTTATTTGCACATTTGTTTTGATTCTTTGTCATTTTTGGTGTCACAATAAAAAAAAAATTAAAAAAAAAAAACGTAATAAGGGTAGAGACAAAGTTACTTATATCTTATTTAACTAAAACACACACACACATTGTATTAAAGCACACTCAATCGCCTACGCGCATGCGAATTTCAATCATCGTCTCATCAGATCAAAATTTCAGGAACGACAGCAATAAACCAAATGTGGAAGTAACCAAAGCTAGTGAAGTCATTGCTGCTGCTGCTGCTGCTGTTGTCATTGTTGCGCCCGAGCGATAACCACCATAACCATCTTGATAGACACGATTATTCACATAGCCCGGTTGACCTGGTTGGCCAGGGGATCCACCGTTGCCGCCATATGAATACACTTGACCACGATCATCGGTGCCACTCACATAATAGGCACCATTACCACCGGCACCGCCATAGGGACCACGACCATCCACGCCTCCATAGCCATAGCTATACTGTTGATCTGTAGAACCTGGCCCTGCGCTAGCGACAGCATGTCCACCGCCCCACGAAGCGCTACCTTGGCCATGAACTATTGCAAGTAAGTAAAATGGAAGCATACAAAGTAATGTAAGTAGTAAAAATTTTCAGTCATATCCATAGTTTTTTGTTTGTTTGTTTTCGATTTTATGAGTGTTGTATTGTGTTAATTCAAAATGTATACTCGTACATTAAGATGCACTCACCTGTCTTGAATGTGACACAACTTAGAAATAAAATACCGAACGTTAGATACTTTTGCATGTTGACAATGCTACTGACTTTACTCGACTAATTCACTGGTGGGCTTGAGCTGATGATTTTAAACTTGTTGCCACATTTCACGGCTACCATCGCCCACTCGTCACCACCATCTTCGCCACCATCATTATCATTCAACATCATTACCATTGTTCTTTCCGAACGACGCGTCGTCTCTTCCCAACACTTTATGGTTTGTTAAACCTTTTTCACACTACTATGAACAGACATTGTCACTTTGGCTTTATGATGATGTTTGTATATACAATAGTAGGTATAGAAACCCCATTAGAGACCCCATAAAGTTAATATGGATATGATTTGAGTGACAAAGAGAATCGATTTAGCTATCACGTTTTGAGCTAATAAAAGTTCACAGTGGTCCGATTACTAGAAAAAGTAACGTACCATACAAAATACACCTAAAAAAAAAACTGAATTCAATTGTTCAAATGTTGTATACAAGCAAGGGATTTTCAAAAGAATTGAATGGGTAAATACGAGTACACTTTGAACGTAAGTCAGTGTTCCGATTTATTGTTCTGTTACGAGTTCACAATTACTTATTGTACTGAAAGTGGTAACACTCCAAACAAAATTCACTTAAAAACCCTTCATATAATGTTGTTTTTTTTTTATTTGCTATACAACCGGGGGATTATCAACACATTTGCAAAGGGTATATAAACTTCGATGAACCGAAATTATTGTTCCGTTTTGTTTTTTGTTTCTGTTTATGTTTTCATTACTCAATTTTCAGTTTTGACTTGTTTTCGTTTCGTTCGCTCGCTCGCTCGCTCGCTCGAGATAGTACTTAGTACAGAACACGCAAATTTCTATAAACACTTTTGAAATTTCGTACAATACATTGATGTGTTGTATTGTATTGTATTGTATTGTTGTTGTTGTTTTTGTTATTTTCCGGTTTAGAACACGATAATTTGATACCTTTTGTAATTAGTACGAGTATAACAGCATGCAAGCTGTAAGTAACTTCATCATCAGAGAGATTCGTGTTAAGTTGAACTGAGTTTAGTTTTAGCTTTGCTACTTTCTCAGTTAGTCAATTACTTATTTACTCCATTACTCAATCATTCAATCTTTCACTTACTCAGGCGCGCTTAGTCATTAGTCAGTTAGTCATTTTGTCTGTTAGTCATTCTGCCAGTTAATCAGTCAGCCATTCAGACAGTCTGTCTGTCTGTCAGTCAAGTGCTAATCAATCTGTCATTAGTTATTTGCATGTACTTACTGCTACTACTCATATTTTTAGTGTTGTATAGAACAAATAATTATACAATAGATACTTTTTACTACCTATTATACTTACATTTCCATTATTTTGTATTATTGTATTATACTCGTATAGTACTATATATATCCATTTTATTTGTTTCAATTTTGTGTGAACTATGTCACTTATACAAATTTTATGTACATTAAAATAATAATTAACTTCAAGTTAATTTCATGGATAATTGGTTTTATTCAAAAATTAATCTATTAAATTGTTAAGTTAAAGTCAACCACAATATAAATAAATTCAATACTATATCAAAGAATCTAATGAACTTTTCTTGTATTATACGAGGGGTACTATTTATATTTCGGGAATAGCAAATAAGAACAAATATTTTTAAATGAAAACGGCTTTAATGTTTTTCAAAATATTCACCATCATCAAACCATTTGTCATAGCAGTTTTTCCATTCCTCTGGAGACACTTCCAAAACATGTTTTTTGAACGCTTCAACTGCTTCTTCAGTTTACTTTTGATATTCAGGAACAAGAAAAAGTCATTGGGTGCCAAATCAGGACTGTACGGAGGATGAGTCATCAATTCGATGTTTTGACTGCTCAAAAATTCATCTGTTTGACGAGATGTGTGAGAGCTCGCATTGTCATGATGGAGAATGATTCGTCTTTGGCGGTTGGTTTTGCGAATTTCTCTGAAGACTTCCGGCACACAAATGGTCGTGTACCGATTAGAATTGATCGTCCTACGTTGCTCAAGCGGAACAGTGGCCACATGACCCATTCGGCCGAAGAAACAAGCGACCATTTGCCTCGCAGTGCTTTGAGCGCGAACAACTTTTGTTGCATTTGGCTCGTCTTGGAACATCCACATGATTGCTGTTTTGTTTCTGGTTCATGCGCATATATCCATGTGTCATCACCTGTCACGATTTTATACATGTCTTTTGAAGCACCACGGTCGAAATTTTTAAGTATTTCCTTACACCAATAGACGCGAGCCTATTTTGAGCTATTGATAAATTATGGGGTATCCAACAACAACTAAGTGTTCATGCAAAATCGAATGTATTGAAGTGGAACTTATGTGCAAGGATGCCTCTATCTCACGATATGTCACATGACGATCTTGCATTATCAGTTCATGCACTGCATCGATGTTTTGTGGCACAACAACCGATTTTGGACGACCTTCACGACCATGATTGAATTTACAATACCAGTGATATACTGTGGTTTTTGATGGTGCTTACAAAGAACTGAGTTCATCGACACATTCTTGTTGAGATAATCCACGTCGAAAGTTGTGGAAAATTATCCAACGAAAACCTTCTCTTGAAATTTCCATTTTGTGGCCAAATTGATTTTCTTAACTCACTGTAAACGAAACAAATAGCACTTGTACATCAATACGTTGTGAGCACGTTTATGCTAAAAAATGTCAAACTTTATTGTGGTGTTGCCAAATTTTAAATATTGACCAGATCCCGAAATATACATAGAGGGGTGCTATCATATTTAAGTCAATTGCATATTATCATTAATGAATTAAGAAACTTCTAAGGATCTTGACATTCATTCAAATATAAACTCTTCAATCCTACCTATTGTATCAATTTTGACCCTCTTATTCATTTAGATTTTAAAGGAATTTTTGGATTCTTTGTTTTGCCTGCGGTAAGTTTTTGATTAACATTCTGTACTTTGGCGCCAAGTTTCTGGATCGTATTGAAAACAATAAATTTCATAACCCATAACAGGAAGTTTTGATCATTTCTGACGTATCGACTTCTCATCATCAAGTAAAGTGTGTGGAGAATAATTTGTTAGTTAGTTTATTCATGATGATTGGGTCAAATTGCCTCTTCCATCATTATTAGTGAGGCATTGTACTCGAAAACAACTTACGCTTGCTCAAATTTTCTTGTAAAATTGTACACACACTACCTTCTGATATCTTTAAGGTATGATGGCATTCTGCGGATTTGTAAACCCAATGGGATGGAGATCGTCGAGTATGCGGATGACATTGCTCTTGTCGTGGTAGCAAAGACTTTGAGTGAGGTCATATTCAAAGTAGAGAGGACTGTTGGAGCGTCGGGGAGGTGGCTCTTATGAGCTCCAGGAAAAAGGTGGGAACACTCTCAGTGTGAGTTGGGAGCCATGTTTTTGAGTCCAGGCCTTGCATCAAATACCTGGGTGTACTCTTGGACCACCAACTATGCTTAAAGTTGCACCCAAACGAGTCAGCCAAAAAGCAACTGCCTTCACATAAAATTTCCAGAATTCTTCCAAACATAGGGGGACTCAGACAACAGTCTCGGGTTGCATTATGCTATGTTGATCTGGAAGCACTAGCTGCGCGAGCATCTTCTCAGGTAGCAGTCATGGAGGAGATTAAAGACTAGATACCTGACTTCAAGGAGGAGTAAGGCAGAGCCATGGAGGATAACCAGCTCATCCCAGATATTACAGATTGGCTTAAATGAAAAGGGGTTCGAATTTATTCAATTCGTAACTGGCTATGGTTGCTATCCGTTCTGTGATCTCTGCAGAGATGTCGTGAAGGATCCGGAAAATCTTCTTTACGAGTGCCCCCCATTTTCGAAGAGGAGCGACTAAGAATATATGCGCCCCTCGGATCTCCTTGCAGCTCCCAGGAGATTGTAAGGCGCATGAAAACATCTGAGGACGACTGGGCATTCTTCTCTGCAGAAATTGCCAACATAATGAGAGGCGCTCAAATGTTCGAGCGAACAATGGCGTCTGCTTAATGAAGCTATCCCTCCTTTCGAAGGAATGCTTTGGCAGTGCCGTAGTGATTAAACGGGATTTGATGCGTTGGGTGGTGTTTTAGTCGGTAGGCTAATGAATTTGACATAACTTGTGACATGTGACATGCTTGTAAACGCATATTGCTAATGCATTTTGCATATTTCACATATTATTGCATTTTTTTAGCATGTTGCGTATTTAACTCATAAATGCATTTTCTATTATATCTGGATCTCTGTAGACGACACAACAGACTCAGAGCAACGACTGGTCATGAACTTTGTTTTCGGAGTATTGACGAGCGATTTAGATGAACAGGCAAAAAGCTATCTTTTCAACGTTGCAACTGTTGATGCTGTCAGTGCCACCACTGTGGCCACATTTGTTAACGATAGTGTGTTGGTACTCTGGCCAAACGGTGAAGTTTAACTCTAGTTAAATATTTACTACATTCAATTGCTGATTTTGATGAATTTAACGCAGATATTCAATATAACAAAGTCCTACTAGTTGTAATAGAATATATGCTGGCTGCTCTGCAATGCTCTCCAAGTTTTGTACCCTAAGATTATGCATTTGACTTGCCTTTCGCATGGTTTACACCGACTAGCAGAGTTTGTGCAGGGCCACTTTCCTATAGTTAACAGTTGGATTTCAAATTTGATATATTCTTCCAGGTGTACCACTACTGCCAAGACCTTCAAAATAAGTTTTTTCTATGGTTTTGAAAATAACAAAACTGTGATCACTAAAACTACTGTAACCTGTAAACTAAAGAAATTTACCAGCAATTATATTGTTTTGACAACAGTGTTGCTAGATACATAGGTATATTATATGTGAGACCGGAGAAGACCTATTGAGTGACGTGTTGATTTTCGCACAGTACATAGTAAATTGTAATTTCCCAATATTTACAAAAAATTTTAACAAAAACATTTAACTCAAAATAAATAAAAATTGTGAGTTTAGTGGCATCCAAGTATATAATATGCATATTTTGTACAATACAATAGATACTTTTACTTTCAATACTTTTCAATTGAACGAGATAGTCAATAAATTTTCACACTTCACTTTATGCACACTTAGTCAATAACCCATAAACAATTTTTTTTTTTTAATAAACAATGGTTGTGCTTTTATAGTCGGAAGAAGATACCCAAATGTACCTACAATATATACACTTACAGATAAAATATTGTATATAAAATATATAGGTAATCGTATGCATGTTAGAAACTAAATACTATGCAGTATAACTGAGAAATATACAAATTAAAAAGTGCCCATAATTAAGTGAGTTTATTTATTGGGTACAACATTAACAGTGAAGTATAGTCCATCTTAGGTCAAACCTTAATGGTGATTTAAATAGAAATTTAATGGGACTAGTATCATAAACTAGAGTTCAACTGTCGTAACTGGCGTCAAAACAACATTCATTTTTTTTGTTAATAGAATTGTGCATACATGCATAGGTATATTTATAAAAAGATGCCTCTGAAAATTCCACCCATTTTAAATATTCAGTAGCTGTTAAACAGTCATGTGTATCAGATCATCAATTTTGGTTAGTGTTCCCACCATACTTAATATAAAAATGGAGATAATCGATAATCAGGTATGTCATTTAATTCTTACATTTTTAAGAAGTTTGGTCAATAAATCACCATTTTTCTGTTAGGAAATCTCATTTCTCCCCATTCCCAAAAAAGAAATGGGAAATCGAAAAATTTTAAATCTTTATAAATATGCTAGTTGCACCAACAAGAAGTTATTTTCATTGCCAACATTATGATCTTCGCTCTTCCTTCGTTTCGGGTTCAAATCAATGTCAATAATCTGGATCAAACATCTGGATACTGATAACATTTTCATAGCAAATCGTTTGTTCATTTAAAACTATATATCGGTATTTATTCCGATATGATATATCAAAACTCTATGTCGATATGTTGAGGATAAATCGTATGAAAGTTATGGTTGTCAATGTCCAACCATGCTTGAACAATAAAGAGAAATTTAACTTGATTCAACCATAATTGACCGTTTGTGACGGTGATTGATTGTTTGAAGCAGTGATTGAGGCAAGTCAAATTCATTTTGATATTTTTGGCTCAAGCCAATTTTATCGATATCATTCTTGTTTGATTTAAGCATGATCGATAATGGATATAAGACTTGTATTAAAGATTAAAGGCCAAAGCTCCACAACACGCAATTGCGTCAGCTTCTTGATTACCAAAACTCTACTAGTACCTATGATTTGGCTATGGCCTTATATGACGCAGTCAATAGTATTATATGTTAGTCAAGAAGTTTTTAACACACAGAAAGAGACATCTTGATCAGTTCGATGAGACGAGTTGATTTAGCCAAGTCCGAATGTCCGTCTGTTTGTATAAAAACTATTCTCTCGATTTTTGAGCTAGAGATCGGACAGTTTTTTTTTACCATACGCTACAAATTTGTCAGAATCAGCCGAATTGGACCACAAGGATGGGTACCTCACATACAAACTCAATTCATGAAGCTCCCGAAATGTGTGCTTAAAACAACTTGGCCATGCGCCATCTACATGTGACTATTGGTGTATTGGCTCTACCCTAAACGTAAGTCACATAAATAATATTTATAATTCTTTTGTATGGTCATTCACAGAAGCTTCAAGAGTATTACTTCTATGGCATAGACAACCTTCTTTATGGTTTCTTTGCCGATCTACTAATCAAGGTTCCTGATGGGATTGACATAAATTTATGTAGAAGCATAATAAACTGGTTAATCATTGACTTTGAAGTGACTTATCAAAAAATTAAACACAAAATTACTCTAAAAATACTCTTGTTTCAACATAAATTGTGATTATCATGTGTGTCACAGAAATCGCGAGAAATTGAAATTGAATTGATTTCAAAGCATAAAAATTTTAATTGCATATTTATCATGTATGTGTATGACGAACTAAGCATCATCAATTGTCAATTCAGTGGGTGGCATCAATTGTCAATTCAAAATTAACATAGGTGATTTATTTTATTGTAGTACTCAAGTGTGTACTATAGACTGTTGGCATCTTAATAGAATTACAATTTGTTATACTCGTAGGTACATGTATGAAAATTATGGTTAACTTATTTCTAATTCCTCACATTTTTCTGAATTGTTACCTTTACATGACTGGATGAGTGCTTCACTAAGTGTTACCAGATTTTATGATACACGTATGTAATTAATAAATATTCTCAATAAATTTGTTAAAATAAACTACATATACCATAGAAAAAAGGTGGAAGGTTAAACGGTTTTTCAATTTACAATATTTGAAATAGTATGTGCTATAGCAATTTATTTATTTAGTAGGTATACTCGTAGTATTTGGTGGGTGGTACCTATATAATAGCCATTTCACGCTGACCATCCAATGTACATTTCTCGAATGCTGACTTGAATGCTACATTCGTCAACAACAACAACAACAGGGAAAACGGCAAAATTTTTGTAATTGTTGTTGTAGTAGAAAATGTAGGTACATTCGATAAGAATGCAACTAATTGGTCAATCTACCAATTGCTAGGTAATTGTTGGCTTGTCTTAGATCATTTTCGATATTCGATTTACTTTCTCTATTGTTTGTTATGCGCCAAAGATTTTAATAAAATAATAATAATAAAACAAAAAACAGCTGTTCCGAAAATGCAAAATGCAAGCACTTTCTTTGAATGCGGATGTGGATGCTCAGTGTGAAAACACTATAACATGAGAAACCCTTTGAAAGCGCCCTCTGCTATTTTGCCATTGGTGTGATATGTTTTCCATGAATCTGGCAACGTTACAACAGAACTGCAACTGCGCACTAGTGACCTAAATATGGGGCAAGGGTATATTTTACACACTACACACAATAAGGGAATCTATTGTTTGTTCCAGTTGATTTTGTTGTTGACTTCTTGTAATGCTATTGCTGTTGTTGTTGTTGTTGTCATTGTTGTTGACTTTGTTGTTATAGCCAGCAGCATTGAATGACATTGGTTGAAGAGCATGCGGTTTTTTTTCCAGAGGGGTGCAATGTGTGTTATTGAGTGTTCTGGACCGATAACGACATTTTAGTAGTGCGTTCGTCGTTTGTTCGTTCGTTCGTTCGTTCGTTCGACATTCGACGTTTGTTCATTGGTTTTCTTTCTCTACTATGGTTATCTTAGTCTTAGTTTGGTTTGGCTTCGCTTGACTTGACTTGACTAGGACTTGGACTTGGACTTGGTATGGTTTGGTATGTTATGGTGTGTTTTGGTATGGTTTAGTTGATAGTAGCTTTGATGTAGGTACATAGTTTCATTTGCTTTGCATTTGTCGTGTGGTCTGGCCTGTTTCGGTTATTGGGTACGGTGGCAATGGTGGTGAAATTTCATTAGTCGTCACTAACAGCGCATTAAAACAGCAAGTAAATCATAGCAAAACCAACAGAGTTAGGCATCAAACCGTACCAAATTGAACGGAAAGGAACTGCACAACTAAAGCCGAGCCGCGAGTGTTTATTTTATTGTAAATTGTGAAAAATTATTTACAAAAAAAAAACTTACTAATAAAACCTAATAATATTAACAATAATAAATAAAAAAAGAAAAATACAAGAAATTCTTAATTTTGTAACATAATTTTTAACAGCAAAACTTTCCGAAACATATTTTTTTTTTTATTAATTTTTTTTTTTTTTTTGGAAAATATCAACCGCAAATATAATTAAATAATAAATGAAAAGCTAAATAAAGAAACATCAAAAACAAAAGAAAATCAACGACAGCAACAACAGAAAATTTGAAAACTAAAATTTTATTGCATACTTGCTGGCGCACTAACAAAACATGAGCGCAAAGGTAAGAGAAAAATCACAAATAAAAACAAAGGAAAACAAAAATTTAAAAAGATAAGAGATAAGCTAAAGTGTCTGTGCTCTCTATGGTATATATACATAGGGAAACACACACAGAGAGAGAGAGAGCGAATAGGAATAGTCATAGTCATAGTCATAGTAATAGGACCACCACAAAAGAGATGAGAAGAGATGATTGTCATGCGTATCTAAGCCAATATGTGTTTATGGTATCTATGAGAGTGTATCCTGTGTGTGTGTGTGTGTGTGTGTATAGGAGTCCTTTGTGTCTTTTTGTATATTTAGTATAAGCAACAGTGTACCTATGTACATATGTATGTACTACAATATATCCCATTTCATTAGACTTAATTGAATTGAATGCTATGTCATAAGTAGGCAGTATTGTATTATAAATAAATGAATAATATAATCAACTTCAATTGAATTGTCATTATAATTTTCTTTGTTTCTCACTTCTGAACATCATAACAAATGAAGTCGAAATTCTGTATAGTCAATATCTTAGATACTACACCTACTAGTATACCATATAAAAGCATATACAATATAGTATGGTATATTGCATTGTATGTAGGTACATTTACATCTTGTGCGTGTGTGTATGAAAAGATATTGAATTGCTCATTAAATTTGGTAAATGGAACTTCATGGAATTTAAAATTAATTAAAAAGCTTAATGAAGCAAATGAACTTCTAAAATATCAATATCTCAGATATAAGTACTTTTTAGTATAGTACACACATAATCATATACTTACATATAAGAGGTATAACAGTAGTTAGATTGTGATTCTGGAAAAATGTCAATAGTTTCAAATTCAATTATTTATCTTTCTATTGTTATTATTACATTTTCCTTCCCTTACTTTTTTCCTTTATCTATTATTCAGTTTATGCAAAATATGCATGTACCATACATGCACAAAATGTCAACTGTGAAGATAAGACAAGGTCCTTGGGGTACTAAAAGTAGGTAATATTAAAGAGCTTTTAATTCAAATTGCATTGTTGGCTTTTGCACTTAGTAGTAGTACTCATTACAATATAAACTTGTTGTTTATCTACATAAAAAGAGAGAGCGAGAGAGAGAGAGAGAGAGAGAGATAGTGTACCATTAACTCTTTTTCATGACGTTTGTAATTTGTAATTGTAAAATCAAAACGCATGCATAAACACTTTTTCATTGCGTATTGAACACACGAAGCAACTTCACGAAGCGTAAATTTCAAATTCGATGTTATTTTCGTAAAACGTCTTGAAATATAGCATAAACGCTTATCATTTTCAAAACGTTTTGAAATTCAGGTATTTGCAAAATGTTGTTTTGTGCTGTATTGCCATATGGTATAATTATTTTGCATTATTTATTTATTTATTAGTCTATGACAACTTATAGCCTATCTACACTCTATAAAATTCGCTGATTTGACACAGCCGTCTACACTGTATCAAATTGACGAAACCATAAATAGCTACAATTATTTGCTTCAATCATAAGGTAAAAAGTGGGTATCAGTGACAAAAAATTGGTAACAATGGCCAACACCTTCTAAAACTGCTGCAAACTAATCATTTAAAAAGTTGCGTCAATGTTGTGTCTATGTTAGAAACAACTCAGACTCGTGTCTATTTCTACAATAATAACAATGCTATGCCCAGCCATGTGTGTTTAGAGACAAACAATAAATACCCCATCCAAAACTGTGTCTTCCAGATTCAGTCACAGTTGATGCAGAAGCTTAGGTGTTGGACCAGAACATTGATAGTGGTTAGCACCATCTCAGGAGAGAGGATGTAATAAATTAAATTGTAATTAGCACATAATACACGAAATGGATCGTGTGAGGCAGAGTTAGTTGTGCACCTACCTAAGTAGAGCAAGAGGAATGATAGTTCTAGGGCCACAGAAACTAAGTTGACTCAAAAGCACTGGCGAATCAACAATACCAGTAGTAAGTTTATGAAGAAACATTACACCTAAAGAAATTCGGCGCTTACTCAACGGAGAAAGATCTTGAGTATGAAGGCAAACTTACACTAGGGTTTCAATTCAAAGCACGAAGTGCAAAAGGAATGAATTGCTTCTGATCATTTTCTCAATGATTTTGTGAATTGTAAGGTATACTAAAATATCATTGCAAAACGTTATTAAAAACCAAGAATATATGTACCTACATTTAAAATTAAGTGAGTCACATTATATTATATGCACATGGCAAATCGTTCTCAATAAGAACACAATGACGCCGCAACTTAAAAACACTTAAAAAATTTTATATGAGTCAAACCGATTTCAGTGGATTTCGGGTGTCGCATAAACGGGGTAAGCATCTATGTACATACATATATTAGTTCATAAGTTAAATTAAAAGAACTCAACAAAATGTTGATCTATCAGAGAACTCACATACCAACTTAATAGTACCTATAATACCCACGTCACTTTTTACGGTTGGGAGCCGCACAAGCAGGAGCAGCATGCTTGCTCAGTTAGGAACGGTAAAAACTGATCAATTGGATAGCATGAGCAAAGTAAGCATCGACTCCTTTCATCTTTTAGGTACGGGCAGGTGGGGCAGAGAACTCAGTCTTCCAGGCAGAAACTATGCAAAAGAAATAAGCACAAATACATTCTGATATCAAGGCTACAGTACATGCATTAGATGCTTTTGAGTTCAATTTGAAGTTCTTTTGTGATTGCTTGATTAAACTCAAAAGACTAGCATCGATCAATCATATTAACCAAATATGGGTTCATGGACATAGTGGGTATCTTACGAACGAAGAGGAAGATAAACTCGCCAGGAAACGATCTGCTAACACTCTCATTGGACCATTCCATTCTGCAGGCTGACTTGGAGTTCGACGAAAACTAGAGACAAACAATGGCTCGATGGCAAATTGCATCGTTATTGGGTAGACACGAACGAATTTATAGTGGCTACACTCTTAACGCCAACTAGATCTCGCAAAAGAGCATAGGAATTACTAGGACTGACACAAACAGTCTCAGGTTTTTTGACAGGACATTGCAGAGTAATGAAACACTTACATAACATGCGAATCAGTCGCAGCGATCTATGTAGTCTATGTAATGAAAAAGAGGAGTCAGCGAGGGCCTAATCTGGACCAGACTCCGCCACCTTGGAAACCAGTATTTGAAACCAGTTGAAATTGCTTATTTGTCTTCGAAGAAAATCTTGGAATTCCTGATGAATACCTGCAGCCGCAGGGACGAGGTGTTCTAGTTAATAAACGTTTTTATAGTATGCATATTATTCGAATTTCCTTGGCTTTGTTTTTCGTTTATATATACTTAGGTACTATTTAAACTTTCTATTTGAGAGTTTCATTCGGTAATTTATTCACCAATCAAAGAATTTTCATTAAGATTTTTTCAGTTCAGAGAATTATCGGAAACACTGAAATTTTGTTGTGTAGCCATATCATTGGATGGAGATTGAAGAAATTGAAATTGCAGCTAATTGACTTCCAGTCTAGTTCAATATGGATTCAGAACTTTATCGAGTTAAGGAAACAGTTGGAATTAAATGAAATAGATAGACTATCTGGCAATATGAAGGTAATCATCTTTGACCACTTCTTTTCAATCTGTTTATTAATGATCTGCTTCTCTCCATATTACATTCTCGCCGGCTCATGATGATAGTGCCTCTAGTCTCAGACCTCAAGAGGTGCTTAACAAATTTTTTATATCTAAATATTTCTAAATGTAAATTCATGACGTATCATCGGTGTAAGCCTAATTTGTTTACTTACAAGATTGATAACGTCCAACTCGAGCGTGTCTCTACGTTTAATGACCTTGGTGTCCCATTTGATCCTATGCTGTGTTTTAACCAGTATATTTCTTTCGTTGTAAATAAGGCGGAGGATGTTTTCGGTTTTATTAAACGTTGGTTCATTGTTTTTAACGACCCTTATACCAGAAAGATTCTTTTTGTATCTCTTGTGCGTCCACTTCTTGAGTATTGCTCTTTCATTTGGAATCAATTCCTTCTGTTTGCTCTCCGTGGCCGATAGGCTTCTTCTTATCAGTCTTCCATCTCTGGCGCATCGCAGGATAGCTCTAGGGATTAACTTACTTCATAAGCTGTTAATCGGAAAAATTGACTCCCCTGAGCTATAAAATCAATTGAATTTTTCCATCCCCAGTCGTCCTGCTAGAAATTTTATTCCTTTAGCTGTAGATAGATGCACTACTAACTATGTCCTGCACGATCGTTTGCGAGTCTTATGCACGCCTGAGATCTCGCCCTTTGCGCTTTCCATCATCGTCCTTCGCTGTCAATAGGAATCGGAACGCGTTAGATGAACCAGACATTTGCTTACTGGTCCACCTATCCCGGCTGTCTCTGATGCTCATCAGTTAAATATTTGTTTCTTACCACTTATGGCTGTGAGTAGGGATATAGATAGCTGGTTGCAAATAAATTTCCCACATCGAATCAGAGACAGATATGTGTATATTGTTTTCAATTCCAGACATACTAGGTACATATTTAGTTATCTGAAGGAGGTGACTTTTGCAAATTGCTACTAAAAGTAACAAAGTAGCCTAATATTTAACACCTAATTTGCAACAGCAGAAATCACAAGAGTTTTAACTCAATAAGAAGCATCTAGTTATATTTTTGGTCCATTGAAACACTAAGTCAAGATTCTTCGAAGGTATTCTTATTATTTTTATAAAAATGGCAATGTTCGCCATCCCTGTGTAACAGGTATAATATTTTCTGTATTACAGATTTTTTTTCTTTTTTATTCTGATTTTTTCATTGTGTTTTTTTTTTTCCTTTTTTTTAGTTGGAAATTTATAGCTACACGTATTTGTGCTTTCCTAGGGATTCTGTATATTGTAGTTATTAGTTTGTAATGTTGTTGCAGCTTAGAAAGCTTCATAATGAATTTACATGTGGGATGTACATATATTTAGTGCATACATACTATATACTTACATTGTATATGTGTAAGACATCCATTCATCCATCCATCCATCCATCCACCCATGAGGTTCCTTAGCATTTTGACTTATTGTGTATATACACAAGTCAAGTTTTTTTTTGTAGTTTGTTATGTGCATAGTTTGTAAGTTGGTTTCTTGTTTTATGTTGTTTTCTCCCTCTCTTTCTCCTCCTTCCTCTCTCTTTCTTACTCTATCTCTCTACTTCTGTATCTTTCTATCTATCTATCCATCCATCTATCTTCTACATGTTATACATTTTTCTCATTTTGATGATGATGATGCCTGAAAGTATATTACAATTTAGTTGAACCACTTGATGATATTTAAATTTGATTTGTGAAAACATTAAGGTCATGAACATTTACTAGCGCAATATCGGAATTTTACATTTTTGTATGATAAAAATGAGATATAAACTGATGATGATGGTATGAAATTTGTGTTTTAATCATAAGAGATTACATTATTAATGATTTTGATATCTTTATATATTAGTTTACATATTGACTTAGCTATCAATTATTGACAATGACTGGCAATACATAAGTATCTCAGTGTCAGCAAAGTTCAGAGCCATCTATTTGATAATAATAAAGAATCAAATTCAGAATTTACTTGTTTGGTATCATCATAGACTAATATGGGCATTTCCACAGTATCAAGCGTGACCGTCGTATGCTTTTAAAGTGGAGAAACAGTTAGTTTTAAACACATTTTCTTATCTTTTTACAGTTTATCTAATAGTTCTTTGGGAGCATTATATTTAGTGAAAAGGTTGATTCCAGACGTAATTTTGGTTAAATAAAACCGATTCAAATGTGAAATATAAGCAAGGTTTCTTGGTCATCTATAAAAATCCAAAAATCAGCGAAACCAGCCAAAAATGTTTAACGCGACTAATTGTAAAATATTAAGGAATAAAGTCATTTTATTTAACATTGGGTTTTATCGAAAAATCTTCTTTGTTTTATGGTACATAAAACATAAAGTGAGTTCATACGTGACATTGCAAACGTGACATATATTTCCACAATGGTTTCTTTCAGGCAATTATTTAAATATCTTTGTAATTAAGCTTAATTTATTAAATCAAATATCAATTATTGTAGAATTAAGACTGAGATTAATTAAACATAAAAAATAAGAACCAGTAGTACAAAATTTTATATATTTTTCTTAACAGAATATGCAGCTGCTTTAATTTGAAGACCGACCGTGACATGAAAAGCTGTGAAATTTTGGGATTACTTGGATATTTAAGAAGTTCTTCCGTTTCCAAACTAATTGTAGTGAAAAATTTCCAACCTGATCCGAAGAGATGTACAAAATTTGAACACCTTTAATGTTATTATTTGCACATTTGTAAAAAAAGAGAAAGCGTCACATATAACAAGGTTTCTTGTTTTAGTGAGCTGCCAAACTTTTCTTTTTAAAACTGCTTCTACACCATCGAATGCGCCTTTTCCATGTGAAGTTACGAAGTAGTTCCATTCTATGTACCTACTGTATCCGAATCTAAAAAAATCAAAGAGGCTCGAAACGATAAATTTGTTTTTGAACTGCGAGCTGCTTCCATCTGACAAAAAAAACAAACACATTCGCACACCTTCCATATTGGAAGATTTCATTAAGAAACAGCGAACATTATCTTTGCTATGGCTTAATCTGTCACTGACGATAGCAAATGATTTCATTACTCCCAAATAATAGTTACTTGGCGGTAACTAAAATGGGCACTTTGAACTTCATTTTGAGTGTTCTGGCGATAGTTTTCCGCAAAGTCTATTTGCAAAACTAGATCCGCTGACTTAATATTATTTTTCTTCTCAACAAAATATTTATAATCTCAAAGTTTTACACTTACGATTCAAACGTGACCAACTTCAAATAGCTCTAAAAATTATAACAGTAATTTTTTTTGGCAATCAATGTTTTTTTTTCTTAATTATATACACAAAACTCTGTTTTCAGAAATCAGTTATCATTCACGAATTGTATACAAATGATGTTTTTCGGGTTCAAACGTGACATTAGAAAATGAACTAAAGCAAATTGCAAATTTACTGTTGATCGAGATCGGAATGATCCTAACTTTAAAGTCGATTTGTCCATCATAGTAAATTAATTCAAGTGAAAACCGATTTTAATTAATAAAATTTCAATATTTTTTTTTTTTTCAATAATAACAATTGATGACAAATAATGTTTGTTTAATAACAATTAATTTTTCTGTCATGGTTGACATTTCTGTGGAAATGCCCATATTGTAATTCATGGATTGATGTATTGTTAATTTTTTAGATATGAATAGATGAATATTAGGGATACAATACAGGTATAAAAAGTGATTTAGCCGAATATTGCATACACGACATCGACCGACTGAGTCGAATGTACCAAATCACATATATTCCGTAAGAAAAACGGTTTGATGGGAGAGGAACATTCTTCTGTTTTTTTTTTTTTTTAATAGATTTATTTATAATGCGCTTTGCTTCTTCTGCTTAAAAACATCTCCAGGTTTTAATATTTGAGTTGTGAAAAACAGTTACAATAAAATAAGATTCTTAACAAGGTGATTCATGGCCTGGGGAGGCCGGGAAGTCATTTTGATACGCTAAATACGTTGTCTGCTCAATCGCAGCAAAGATCCAAAATGCAGCCTTTTGAGCCTCCGCATTGGGGTTGCATTGATCAGTGGTCTGTCCAGGTGGTGGTTGTGAGCCAACAGACGGTCGTTATACCGGCTTGTGTGAAAGACAATCTGGTCTTCTGCTATCTCTATGCAAGGTTGAGTCCCTGACATACCATGGACATCCATCCAGTCATAAGACGTAATGTCGTATTCTGCAACTCTTGCACTCTCTTCCGTTGGGATTTAGCAGCAGTTCCCCATATCCATATCTGGATGCCGTATCTCCATACATTGGCAATAATTTGAGCATAGACTGTACGTTTTTTCCCCAGGGAGAGTGAGCTTCTCCCGTTAAGCAGCCATTGAAGCCTGTTTAAAACTTTAAGCTAGTTTAGAAACTTCGAACATCAGTTAAAGTAGCGAATGTGATAGCAATTTTTTTGCCCATTAGTAACTGCAAACTGAAAATTGTTTATTTACAAAGGTCGATCAAGAGGTATCAGTGGCATATAGTACGTATTTGAATAGCAGCTCTTGTATTGTATGAGACCAAATTTGGCAGTTTTGTTTGTTGACATATCCATTCAACCAGAAATGAGCTTCGACAACTTTTCGAAAAAAAAACACACAAGCGGTTTTCTAGTGTAAGTCTTTCCGTGATGAAATGACAATTCTAGTGAGTATATTTGGCTTTCACACATGTCACGAATCACGCATCACAACAACAAAATCAACCTTTAGTAACAATTGTAACAATAGTAAAAAATAAGGAAAATAAGAAATGATTTTGGCATAGAAATTAATTAATAATGCACATTAGAAATGACAAAGTTCCTTTGCCAAAATATTAAATATGTATATGTACATGTGTGTATATTGGCAGATTGACATCCATTGATTGAACTAATCCATTAGAACAATTTAACAATCAATTACACATTTTATTAGTTAAAAGACAAATATTGTATCAAACAATTGCATTCTTTTGTCTTTCTTTTGCGTCGCAGATACAATTTGAATCGAAATATTTCTGTGTATCATGCAAATAAACAAATAGAAAGAAATATAGGGGAAGGAGGATGAGAAGAAAACAAGATAACATTTTCCAAATTGTTTATTTGCATATATCATTTATTAATTGTCTAAATATTTATCGAAAAACTAAAGCTATAGACAGACAGATTGACATGTATACAATGGATACGAGTAACAATACCCAAAGGGATTGAGACTTCAATTATTTAGTACAATAGTATTGTATATGTGATGGTATCTTCGATTGATTGGAATGAAAGAGGGAGGAGTGAATACTGAACATACATAATAATAGTATGTATGTATATAATTGACTCTCAATTAATTTGTTTATATAGCAAAACTATAATATTCTCAAAGGCAAAGGCAGCAACGAACGGGGGATGGATGGATGATAGAATAAACAAATGAATTACACCGAAGCAAACAGAACTGAACTAACAAACTATTGGATCGAATATGAACGCATTCTGATGTGATATGTGGGTATGAGTCAAATATATATATATAGTCAAAGAATGAAAAAAAATTAAATAAATATACAATAGAAACTGTTTGACTGACTGACACAATTAGGTAGAGCAGCAACAAGTTGCTGTAGCGGACTAAGGAGTCCTCCCATCCAGGGGGAGGGGGGCCTCCATATGTAGAGAAATGCCTTAAACCAGTCAATTTCAAAACCAGAGCAATATATGTACTTAGTGTGTTCTGAAGACCTTTAAATCCTGATCAATACGTGTGCATATGCATATTATGGTGGCCTCCAAATGCCAAGGAGTCCTTTAACCAAACCAGGGCAAAATATATTTAGGATGGACCTTCAAATCTCAATCTCAAAAAGTGGGCCTTTATAAAAAAAAAAAACACAAAGAAATCAAAGGCACACCACTTCCAAAAAATAACCATATGAAACGTACTATGTCCTGTAAGAAACTTTCAATTCTAAGTCGTCTGAGGGTCTCATTTAGTCTTAACGCCCAATGCCACCGCAAGCATTAGTCCGCCAATGACAAATTATAAGACGCAATCCGCAAACCGCAAACCGCAAGATACAAATCGTATCGTAAAATACGAGTAACGTTGACTGTTAATTGCAAAGCTTAAGGCAGCGATGCTGACGTTAACGTTTGACGACAACGATAACGACGATGACGACGACAGCAGAACTAATAGCAACAGTACAGGGAACAGCTACGGGATTATCAGCGAAAAAAGCAACAGTAACAGTAACATTGACGACTCTAAAGCGTCGAATCGCATTTCAATATGGTGACAGCTCAACAAATTGCGCGTTTACATCTCTTCGTGGGCGCACAGTAATCGTTTTGTCGTTCTTGGCCATGGGCTGCAAAATTTCAATAGTACTTCTTAGTTAAAGATACTTTCGCGTACTCACCGTATGGTTTGGTGGATTTGGGCAATTCATTTGTTTGTTTCATTCAAAATTTTCATTGAAAAATTAAAATAAAATAATAAATTATCTAAAAGAATAAAAGAAAACTTAATAAAGTGTATCGTAAAGTATGTACTAATCGTAGGTACTACTACAACTCACATTATATGTGTAAATGCATCATTCATAAATACATATTCCTGATCAGTGTAAAAGCTAATTTTTCTCATCAATATGTAAACTTTTTTTTTTTTTTTTTTTTTTTGTTGTGCGAAACAAGGAGGTAAAAATCTTCCAAAGATACCTATGGCCCGTGCCACAAGTTATGTCGGATTCATTAGCCTACCGACTAAAAAACCCCCTATCGCCTCAAGCCCCTTTCAATCCCTACGGTACCACCAAGGCATTCCTTCATAGGGAGGGATGGTATGCTTACAATTAAGCAGGCGTCATTGTTCGCTCGTACATTCGAGCACCCCTCATGATGTTGGCAATTTCGGAAGAGAAGTATGCCCAGTCATCCACCGATGTTTCCATGCGCCTTACAATCTCATGTGAGCTGCAATGAGATCCAAGGCGCGCATACACTCTTCGTCGCTCCGCTTCGAAACGGGGGCACTCATGAAGAAGATGCTCCGGATCCTCCACGACATCTCTGCACAGCCCACAGAACGGATCCGCAGCGAGCCCAAACCTGTGGAGATACTGCCTGAAACAGCCATGGCCAGTGGCGAATTGAGTAAATTCGAACTCAACATCACCAGAACGACGCTTAAGCCAGTTCAATATATCTGGGATAAGCTGGTGTATCCTCCTCGGCTCTGCCCTACTCCACCTGTGCTGCCAGATGTTCAGGTATCTGGACTTGATCTCCTCCAAGTCTGCTACCTGAGAGGATGCACGTGCGATGTACTTGTCCCTGGCAGCCAGGGCTTCCAGATCGATTGGCAGTCTGCCTGCAAGGACACCCGCTGCATCGTCTGCCACTGTGCGATACGCCCTACAGATTCTGAGGTTAGCAACCCTGTGAGCACTCCTTATACCACGAAGGTATGACTTGGTTGCAAGTGCCCCTGCCCAGACTGGAGCCGCATAAAGCAGTATGGACTTACTCACCGAACCTAGCAGAACCCGAGATTGTTGTCTGGGGCCCCCTAAGTTTGGGAGAATCCTGGCCAGTTTTTGTGTGATGGCAGCTGCTTTTTTGGCTGACTCGTTTAAGTGCCACTTGAAACATAGTCGATGGTCCAAGAGTACACCCAGGTATTTGATGCAAGGCCTCGACTCAATAGAATGGCTCCCAATTCTAACCGAGAGTGTTTCCACCTTTTTCCTGGAGCTCATAAGAACCAACTCGGTCTTATGCTCCGCCAGACCAAGGTGATTCTGTGTTAGCCATCTCCTCGACGCTGTCACTGTCCTCTCTATTTTGGATGTGACCTCACTCAGGGTCTTTGCTACCACGACAATAGCAATGTCATCCGCATATCCGACGATCTCCACCCCATCGGGTTTACAAATCCGCAGGATGCCATCATACATGACATTCCACAGAATTGGACCTAGTACTGAACCTTGCGGGACACCTCCAGTAATGTCAAAAGTCCTAGCGCCTTCTTCCGTGTCACAGACCATATGTAAACTTTGGATACAAATATGCTGACATATGTACACACATATGTAGGTACATATGTATGTCAGTTTTACGAGTAACATATGGTCCCAGTATTTGATTATAATATCGTACTCAAGTGGTTCTGTCGATCGATCAAATGCATATGTATAGTACTTATGAAAATAAATTGTGGAAGCTTAGTTTTGACCAATTGATAACAATATGCAATATTTTCGTAGAACGAACTGAACGTAGTGTAGCATAAACGTTTAGCGTTTTCAAAACGTTTTGAAATTCAGCTGTAAATCATTGCAAAATCTTATTCAAAATGATGATAAGGACTTATTTTGTTAAATATGATTTCGAAAAAAAAACCCCTAGTTTGAAGGCTGAGCCACTTTATATTTTATGCATAAGGCAATTTTGCACCAGTAAATTCGTTCTCAATAGGAACGCAATGACGTCGCAAGCATAAACATCTGAAAAAAAATGGATCTCAGTTAAACCGATTTCAGTGAAAATCGACCCATTGATTGCTTTTATCATAATGTTAAACAATTTACAGAATAATGTATTGTAAAAAGTGAAAATTTTGAATACCAATATTTAACAATAGTCTTCACATTTCTAAATCCAAAAAATTTGGAATGATTTCATTGATTTGGGGAAATACTTATCCAAAACTGTAACCTACACTGCCTTGTGGTTCCGACTTGCCTTTAACCGTTTCTGTATATAAGTGTTACACACTTTATACATACTAACGTTTCTCTTAGTGAAGGGTATACGTAATCTTCTATTCCATATGGAAAGAACATATTTTAAATTAGAAGATAGTTTCATCTGATATACTGGCCCAAGATACAATATGTATACATGTAAGAATATATTTCCATCAAAATAATATTCTTTTATCAACTTCATAAATAGTTTTACGTATAAGTAGATCAACTCAATACATTCAGCTGATAGAATTTAGTATTGTATATAAGTATCTATACATATAAATTCTTCATAATTTTTGTACAAAGGTGTGAACAGATTTTATGACTTTGACCTTAGTTCTACAAAAAAAAAAAAAAATAGTCCATTGAACTTTTGTCTATATTATTAACAAAAAAAAAAAAAAGAAGCAATTAAAATAATCATTTGACAATCAATTCACTTAATCCACTTTGTTTTGTTTTGTTTTTATCTGAACTTTATAGAACCCAAGCAAAAATTGTAAGCATATCTCATACCAGTACATTGGCATATCTTATCTACTTACTATTTTATACGATACTGTATCTATTATCTAGATACAATTTGAAAACAAAAAAATTATGTATACAAAAGAAATACATGCAAACATATGTACATACGATTATACATGTATTGTAGAATCGAAAAATTGTGCTCTTCTATCTGTGAATATCAGAAAATCGCACAACAATGGATAAACCAAATATAAACATATATGTAGATATATCTTAGCACATCCGAACAGATAAATATGTACATATTATTATACAAAGTAAGCAGACCGACGACCACCGACCGACCTACAGATAAATAGATAAATGTTTATTTGTTAAGAATTTGTTTACTTCTCTGCAGATTTTTCTTTTTCCCTATTTTTCTTTTGAAAATTTATACAAAATAATTGAGTATATCAACTTTGTGTATGAGTTTGTAATATACCTACTTACTATAGAGAACTGACTGGGTGATGACTTTTTCACTGGTGTGCAACCTCCATACATACGAGTATATAGATATTTTGAACTTAAGTAGAAGATAACAGTTTGTATTGTGGAAATAACATAAAGAAGACAAGTTTCAGTTTGAAACGAACGAAATAACTTAAATTTTTCAAATATAGATCAGAAATTTCTTACACAATAAATGACATACAAAATTTTGGACATACATATATGTATATTTAACAGGTTATTGAAGATACTTGATAATGAAGACAACAAGTTTCATTCACTGATGCAACGATATATAAATTTTGAACTTAAATACTATGTAACAGGTTATAGAATCCACTTGAAAATATTTTACTTCAGTTTTTGAAACATGGAACTGAAATTTCTGACTTGATATACGAAATATTTAAATTAAATATTTATTCTATATTTTTTGTCGGTTATAGAAGAGACTCTTGATAAAGAAGGATAGTTTAGTCATAATAAAATCATAAATGCATTGAAATCGGTTCTACTATGAGTCTTTTACATTTGTGAGATGGTGGGTATTAAAAAATCGATGAAACCGAAATTCAATTGTTTTTATTATAAAATTTGTTTTTGGTTTATGTTTTTTTTTTTTCTTTTTTCTATATCAGGGCACATCTGTGAGATACTCTAGTATCCAAGCATCCAACTGCTGCTTAACATATTGTAGAAAACACTGTTGTGTATGAGTCTCGTTGGCTGTTTTTGTATCCGATTTATACGAGTAGTATATATATACTCGTACTACTATACTATATGCCTTCTTTTAGTTTTGTTTTTTTTTTTTTTTTGCGAATGTAATAAACTGAGAGAACTAGTACTATACTCTCAGTATATAGTGAATCTCTGTAGTGTTAGATAATTTTTAGGGCACTCGCATGGCTGTTGCTGCTGTTTATTTGTATATAATTCGATTGGGTTGCCGGTTGTTGCAGAACCATAGATTCTTTGAAATTGGTCCTTAAAATTATATATTGTATCTTTGAGTTTATTCAATTTTAAGGTATGGATAAGATTGAATAATTAAATAAGTATAAATATATTAAATTCAATGAAATTAATTTGTAATTTAACTCAATTTCATTTAAGATGACACGCTACAAACAGACTGAATTCACTGAAGATGATTCAAGTTCAATTGGTGGCATACAACTCAATGAGGCGTCCGGTCGCACCGGTATGCAGATACGCTATCATACTGCACGAGTAAGTCTACAGATACATACCATTGTATATTGCAAGTGATTCTAATAATCTAAGTGTATTTTAAATTAAATTATCCATCCATCCATCCATCCATCCATTAACCCATCATCATATTTATTTATCAACTACTATTGTATCGTATGATACCATGTGACTTATGTGATGTGATGTGATGTGGATGTGTTTATTTGTTACAACGACCTACCTACGTACTAATACCAGACCAAACCAGACCAGACCAAATGACAATGACCTAAAAAGTTATATCATTTATCATTTCAAGGTTACACATGATGAAATTGTATACAAAAACAGAAACTACTACTTAGTATACCTACTACTTAGTACTCTATAGGTCGAGTGAGTGTAGTTTGTCCAATTTTACTGTAACATGTTGTATAAAAGTTCCTTACCGCGTTTTTGTGATATTTGATATTTGATTTGATTTGATGTGGTTGTATACCATATGTACATATACACTAATTCTCCAATTACATATATCTATCTATCTATCTATCTATCTTATTGATGCCGTTTTTGTGGTCAATTTTAATTTAGAAAGTATTCAATTCTATTTCCATGTTATAAATATCAATTCAACATACATAAGTATATCGTATTAACCCTTTCGATTCCGTAGTCGACAATGCGGCGCCATTGAAAAACAGTTCACAACAGGTGACAACAACCAGTTGTTGTAAGTTGTAAACGCACCAATATTGTCTGGATACAAAGAAATATAAGAGTAGCGAAAGCCTACATGTCTTCTGACTAACTCTGAAAGGTATCCATATAGTCCTCGACTTCTTAACAGGGTATTGTAGCACTTAAATATTCTGTGAATGACCAATGTAGTGAGTATATTATTTGACCTACCAGACTTCGATATCTATCCGGCAACCATTACCTAGAACTAACAGAAATTGTAGACTCATCTTCAAAGAAAATCTTAGAATTCCTAATGCCCAGACTTACGGAGAAGCTGTAATTTGTAGGGTTTGTTACAATAGGGCTCAATTGAGATCGCAGTGACGCGGTGACTTCCCCTAATCTACAATACTAGTAAAAGTTGTAATGAAACCATAATAATTAAAAACTTAATTTTGAAGTGAAAATGGTTGTAATTTCCTTAGATTGTTAGAGGGTTAAGTTCATTTGAAAATACATATCTATCAAACACAAAATTTTTTACTTCATTATTTTGTAGTAATACTTGGTATGGATGTGATGGTGTTCCTATAATATTCAAGTATAGATTTAACTAGCTGTGCCCACGACTTCGTACGCGTGGTATTTGAAATATGTTTGTAATAGCGTGCATTTTGTTAACTTGTTTCCTAATCGTCAGCAGTTTAATGTTCGCGCGCAGCAGAAGAGGAAAACATTCGAAAATCAGCCAAAAAGTAGGCAACAGATCTTAAAATATGAATATCTTTTGGTTTAGTGTAACAGAAAGCTTGTTACAATACACCATTGAAAACCGCATTCAAATTGGTTAAGCCGTTTCTGAGATTAGCCTGCACAGACACGAAAAGGCTTACGATTATATACCTATATATATAGATATAGATAAATAGATTTCAAGAAAGTGGAAGTACAAATTATTTGATAAGGTTTTATATATATCTTAATCGTATTCTATCAATGCATTGTCGAAACAATTTTCCGACTATCATTATACTCTTCACATAGTGAATAGTTTTATAAGTTTATCAAAAAGTTTGTAACACACAGAAGGAGACATCGGAGACCTCATGAAGTGTATATGTATATTCTTAATCAGCTCGATGAGACCAAGAAACCTGAAAGTTGAATATATTGTATATATAAATCCTCATTTTGTGGGGTACCGCAAGCGTGAGTAACATTGAAGTTATACAAAGAGTTCAATCCAAGATCATTAGAAATAACACAGATGCTCCATGGTATTTAAAGAATGAAAATATTCACAAAGTCCTGCAGGTACTGCTAGTAAAAGATGAGTGTTCTAAAAGGAAACGTAGCTCAATACGTTAATCTACTATCCATATCTCTTGTTCACAAAAGAAACTCATCTTGACTGTTTCGTAGTGATCGACCAGCCCTTTTGCTTATTCACAGGGCCATTCCTTTACCTAGCAGGAAGGACACACAAGTGTTCGTATGTTAGAATTAAAACCTTATTGTTAGTTCAAATTTTCCCGAACCACTGAAGAGAGAGTTCTTCAAATATCACCGTGCGAAGCTGGGGCGGATCTCTATTGTTTATAATATATATAAGTAAAATAGCTTGGTGCTTTAATTATCATATTATTTATTTATTGCTATATAAAATCGTAAGCTTTTTTGTGTATGTGCACGCTAATCTCAGAAACGGCTTAACCTATGTAAATGCGGTTTTCACTGGTGTATTGTAGAAAGATTTGTGTAACATTTAACGTTTATTTTATCGAAATCAACCGACTAAATAAAAAAATATTCATATTTTTAATTCTGTTGCCTACTTTTTGGCTGATTTTCGAATGATTTCATCTTTTGAAGTGCAGCAACATTAAACAGCTGATGATTAGGAAAAAATTTAACAAAATACACGTTCCGTACACCCCACGCGTACGAAGCCGTGGGCACAGCTAGTTCTTCACTATTATTATTAAGAGATTACATAGTTTGTCCATACAAAGGTGTACTTCATGAATAAATTCCTATTGTAATTGAACTTTAACTAAAGCTTAAGCTTAACTCCTTTTTTCAATATTACCATGCTAATCTGAGTCTAGCAGTCAGTGTGTCTAGTTAGGTTATTCTCGAGTCAGTTTAGAGCTCTATTATGAATCTTATCAAAGTGACAGAACTCTTGTTATAGACAATTATTTACATAACTGTTACGACTTAACTGTGGATGATTCGAAATACTCAATTCCTCTTTCTGAATCCGAAGCTATTTAGTGTCTTATTCGTAGGTGAGCCAATGTTAGAAAATCAATCATTCAATCAATCAATCAAGTGACTTTGACTTGAACTGGAAACAAATTCTTGATAACATTTCCTGTTGAATTGAAGGAATCGAAGAAATGAAATAGAACTGAAAAATCGTATCTCATAAATTTATGGAGAAGAGTAGGTACCTATAGTATATATTATATAGTATTCGTAGACTGAAAGTGTTTGTGCACGCATCACGTAAAAGCCACTCATTGGATTCAAAATCAAATTACTGAAAAATAACAATCTTTATTGTGATATTGAACATATGGCGTTCATTTTATCATAATTGACCTACAGAATCAAAAGATATTAATTTTTTTAATCCAAAGACAATGAAACCAAACATGATGCTACTTGAATTTTGTGTTGTTGTTGTTATTATTATTGTGTTTTTTAATTGAATTTTCTTCAATTTCAGGCAACTTGGAATTGGCGTTCACGTAATAAAACCGAAAAATGGCTACTCATGACAACTTTTGCTATGGCCATAATCATTTTATCATTACTTATAGTGATATTTTCCAAAGAATCTGATAAGACTAAACACATTGTGCATGTACAACCGCACAAGAAGGGTAAATTATCATAAATTTTTAAATGAAAACTATACAAATTATTTATATATCATATAGCTGACGATTTACCATGTTTAAATAAACATTGCGTATTTGCGGCAAGTGAGATTTTAAGATCAATTGATACTACAAAGGATCCATGTGATGATTTCTATGGATATGCTTGGTATGCACAATATAGTACCTACATAGTACAATATATTTTATATATGATATGTGTTATAATTTTATATTTGTAGCAATCAATGGATTAAAAATAATCCTATACCGGATGGTAAATCAACCTGGGGTACTTTTGGTAAATTGGAACAAATGAATCAATTGACCATACGCAGTGTATTAGATAAGCCTCTAAAGACATTTAAATCGGATGCAGAACGTAAGGCTAAAATCTATTATGAATCATGTTTGGATACCGAAGAGGAAATGGAGAAATTGGGTGCAAAGCCAATGGTGGATTTATTATGGAAAATTGGTGGTTGGAATGTTACTCAAAGTGGTTTCAATGTAGCCAAATGGAATTTGGGTACAACCCTCAAGGAGTTACATAATAAGTGAGTCGGTTAAGTTGTCGATGTAGTCTAGTCTAGTCTAGTCCAGTGCAGTCCAGTTCAGTCTAAGTTTCCCCTCTTAAATGACAACAATATTTACTTTTTGGAATCCTTTTTTTCTTGTTTTTTTTAGATATAATTTCAATTGTTTGTTTGGTTGGGCTATTGGTGAGGATGATAAGAATTCATCACGTCATGTTATACAAATCGATCAAGGCGGCTTGACTTTACCAACCCCAGACTATTACAATAATAAAACTGATATACATCGCAAGGTTCTACATGAATATATTGAGTATATGACAAAAACTTGCATTTTACTTGGTGCCAATGAAACCGAAGCTCGACGCCAAATGGAGGCTGTTATTGATTTTGAAAAGAAAATTGCTAATATAACTATACCACTTGAGGATCGTCGAAATGAGGAGGCTATGTATCATCCTATGACATTGGATGAACTAGAGAAAATGGCACCCTTCCTCAATTGGACTGATCACTTTGACAATGCTATGCAATTGGTTAATCGACGTGTTACACAAAAGGAAGTTGTTGTCGTTTATGCACCAGATTTTTTGAAAAACCTCTCGAAAATTATTTTGGATATGGAGAAAACCCAAGAGGGTAAAATGTAAGTCCTAGTGTACTATATACTATACACATTATTTATTAATAAATTGATTAAATGAGTTTCCCTATTCCTTAGTATCCTCAACAATTATTTGATTTGGCAAGCTGTACGAACTTTGACTTCATGTTTGTCAAAACCTTTCCGTGATGCCTATAAGGGTGTACGTAAGGCACTTATGGGCTCGGATGGCGGTGAGGAAATCTGGCGTTATTGTGTCGCCGATACAAATAATGTTATTGGCTTTGCGGTGGGTGCAATTTTTGTGCGTCAAGCTTTTCATGGTGAATCGAAGCCAGCAGCCGAGCAAATGATCAATGAAATACGTGAGGCCTTCAAACAGAATCTACTCACCTTGAATTGGATGGATAAAGCAACCCGTGAACGTGCTATTGAAAAAGCTAACACCATTTCAGATATGATTGGATTTCCTGACTTTATACTTGTCCAAGAAGAACTCGATCGTAAATATATCGAATTGAATATTTCGGCAAATGCATATTTCGAGAATAACATTCAAGTTGCCATCTATAATCTAAAGAGCAATCTGAAGCGACTCGATCAACCTGTTAACAAAACCCATTGGGGAATGACACCGCAAACAGTAAATGCCTATTATACGCCCACAAAAAATCAGATTGTCTTTCCTGCTGGCATTTTACAATCACCATTTTTCGATATTAACAATCCAAAGAGTTTAAATTTTGGTGCTATGGGTGTTGTGATGGGTCATGAGTTGACACATGCATTTGATGATCAGGGTCGTGAATATGATAAATTTGGCAATATAAATCGTTGGTGGGACCCAAAGAGCATTGAACGTTTTAATGAAAAGTCAGAGTGTTTCTCACGTCAGTATAGTTCCTATAAAATTAATGGCCGCACTCTGAATGGCAAACAAACATTGGGTGAGTACACTAAAGGGTTTTCCAATAAGAGGTGTTCTTTTGAATAGCCCGCTATTTCGGTAGATATCATTTTTGATGCTGTCATTCTTTGACATTTTACAAGTACGATAGCAACTACGTCATTAATAAAAATGGAACGATACACGCTTCAACAACGCATTGAAATTGTCGCATCTGGGGCTCGGAAAACCCAAGAGTTATTGCTGAAAAGCCTCTCCATCCTCAACGTGTGACTGTTTGGTGCGGTTTATGGTCCGGCGGATCCATTGGACCTTGCTTTTTTATGGCCGGAATTGGATGGTATTGATCTGGACAACGTTTACTTTCAACAAGACAGCGCTAAGTGCCACAAAAGTAACGAAACCATTAGTCTTTTACGGGAAAAGTTTCTGGACCGTGTTATCTCTTGAAGAGGTGATCACAATTAGCCACCGAGATCTTGTGATTTAACACCTTGCGACTTCCTCCTTTGGGGCCACGTAAAATCTAAGGTCTACGCCAACAGCACAGCGTCGATTCAAGACCTCAAAGATGGAATTCGTGAAGCTATCGAGGACATAGGGCAGCCACTTTGCGATTTGGTTATGGAAAATTTCATGAAAAGGATATGGTCCTGTAAGCGTGGTCAACGTGACCATTTGGCTGATGTTGCATTCCATTATTGCCTCTTTATAATGAAATAAACATCCGATCACTTATCTCAAAAAATGCCACTTTTCTTTGAATATATCACCTCTTATGGGAAAACCCTGTAGTAACTTCCTCATTAAGAACTACAAGCATAATATTGTAAATAATATGAATTTCATTTTGCTAGGAGAGAATATTGCAGATAATGGTGGCCTCAAAGCATCATATCATGCCTATCTACAGACACAAATGGAAAAGGAAGCCGATGTTCTCAAATTACCCGGTTTAAATTTGACACATGAACAATTGTTCTTTGTTTCTTTTGCTCAGGTTAGTATCATAATTAAAATTAATTTACTCATCCTAGACCAATCTTGAAATTAAAACTAATCCTGAAGATTTTTTCCCCTTAAAGAAATGTAAACATTGCAAAGATCAAAAGAAAAAAAAATAAAGGTTCACTATACTCATTCTATGCTCTTGGAAAGTAGCAAATGATTGAGCAGTTAAGTGTTTCAGATTTACATATACAATTTAATCTTGTATATACCTACTATATGGTTTATCAGAACACCGGGGGCGTCTATGTTGCTTGGTTCGCCTAAAAATAGTTTTCATGGGTTAAGGGCCAAGATATTTCAATAATCCACAAGAGTCAAAGTGTTGTATGAGTTTACTAAGAATTTGTAGAATGTTTTACTAAAGAAATGTCATATTGTATCTATTCGAAAGTTTGGAACAGAAAAAGAAAATGATTTCAAAAATGAAACATGTAGTATAAAGATTCTTAAGGAGGAATCCACTAAACCATGACCATAACCATTATTGTCTCTCTCTGTCTAACTCAGTGCCCAGTGGTTCTCAACCTTTTTGTTTGACCAGGGACCACTTTGATTGCAGCCTCATTAGCAGGGACAACGAGATTTAAAATACACTGTATCAATCTAAAAATAATCTTTATTCAAAACTTTTAATTAACATGAGTAATCGTCAAAATCAAAAGTAACATTAACAACATTGTAATTGAAAACATATAATTTTGGCAGATAATTCAGTTTGTATCATGAGATAATGAGATTTTTGAGCTTGCATCTCCTGTACAAGTTTATGAATTCTTAAAGTAATATCATCACTTGCTTTTAATCGATTCCTAGACTTGTTTTTAATCATAAGTAAAGCAGAAAATTCTTGTTCGCATAAATAAGTTGAGGAGAATAGCATAAGTTAGCGCAAGGCGATATCTCGAATTTAAGTATATTATATATGCTTTTTGACACCAAAAATGATCCAAAGAATCAGATTCAAATGCGTCTTTATAGTTTCTTTCATTTTGTAATTCAATGAGTTCTTCTTGGAATTCTTCTGCAACTTCTCTAGCATTAGTAGGTACCAAAGATGCAGGTGACATTTGATGTTTTCTTGTATGCTTTCCCTAATCGTGTCATACTTTTTGTCATCAACGAGTGCCTTTAAGGTTGCGAACGCACTATAATTGTCCTTGTCAACGTGAATAATCCATGATTGGAGTTTGCAATAAAAGCACGAAGCAGCACTTTGTAAATATCTGCAATATCCCGAACCTTGCAATTGTAAGTTCAATTTATTTAAGTGAGTGAAAATATCCACAAGAAAAACTGCTCCAGTAAGTCATTCATTTTTTCCTCGCCTAAAAACAACTCAAGCTCTCCCCTGAGTTCGTATAATCTATTCAGCATGTTGGCTTTCGACAACCAACGAAGCTCTGTGTAAAAAAAAAAACGTTCTCATGGTCGGAGTCCATTTCAATGTACAGTTTTTCATTTGGCGTTCATTTTGATAACAGTTACTACTTTCATGGCCAACTGCATTGTATTATTAAGGCATTTAGGAAGAGTCTTGAGAGAAGCTAAAGCCTGGCGGTGAAGGATAGAATGCGATGCTAGTGCTGACGGATTTCTACCAAAGAATGAAATAGGGAATCAAAATTTATTTTATAATTTTTTTATTATTAAATATTAATAATGAATAGAATTGCGAGTTTGAAGTCTTTGCTCTTGCGGTCCACTGGTTGGGAACCACTGTTCTAACTCAATATGCTTGAAATCATAGGAGTTGATAGCTATAGAAACATGGTTTCCAAATTTAGATACTTAATTGTATAAGAAACTTCAGTTCTTTATAAAATTTATACAATAAAATTACCCATTAGCTTGATATTGCTGTAACCCAGAATGGGCCGTCAGTGTTCATAGTGTATAGTATCCTACGTATATTATCCAGTCTTATCTTATAATAAAGTTTTTGTAGATTTAGATTTATAGATTTAATAAATAATTATACCTATATATTTAATCTCTTATTAGGTTTGGTGCTCTAGTACAACCGAAGAAACTAATCTATTACAAATGGAAAAGGATCCTCATTCACCATCCGAATATCGTGTTATTGGAACACTATCTAATATGAAAGAATTCTCTGAGGTCTTTCAATGTAAACCGGGCAAACGTATGAATCCGGCCAATAAATGTGAGGTATGGTAAACTACCACAGAAGATAAGATTAGCTACCCCTACTATTACTATAAATGTAGTGGTGCAAAAGAAATGAATGAAATGAAATGAAAACAAAAGAAAAGACAAATGGAAAGAAAAGGAAGGCAAAGTTAAAAGTGAAAAGTGAAGATAGTGAGATTTTGAAATAATGATAATAATGATAAATGAAATACATCTATGTAATTTCATAAACTATTAAATATGAATACTAAAAACAAATAACAAAAAACCAAAAAAAAAAAAAAGAAAAAACTAAACATAAAAAACTTATTCAAATATCATAATTTCTTAAATGTTAAAATACAGTAATACCTACAATATATTCCCTTAAAGTTGCGTATACCTATATGTTAGTCAAAACTATTAACAATTTATAATCATAATTGTATATGTGTGTGTGTGTGTGTGTGAGTGTATATATGTTTTATGTGTATATTTTAGTATGTTTCTATGTATCTTAAACCCCCTGAACATTTTTGGGACACATTGTTTGTGTCTGTGGCATCACAAAGGGCCTTAAAATGGCCTAAGTGAGCTGGTCTTAGTATCGGCAACGGCTACCATCCCTTCATAATCAAATCTAACATACGCAAGTATCTTAATAGTGCATTTAAAAATAAAAATATATAAATAAATCTATGCACTTATTTGAAGGGAAAATATGAAAAAAAAAAAAATAAATAAATAAATAAAAGTCATTGTGCCTAACAAAACAAAAAAATAAAATATAAGAAAAATTTAAGAATAAAACAATACTAAATTAATTAATAATTTAAATTGAAAATGAAATAATTATATGAATATCAAAATGTTTAATACATATATGTAAATGTCATTGGATCTTTAAAAAGAAAACTAGACTAGATAAACTTTGGTTCTACCGAAGATTATATGTAGGTATACCTTTCACACAAGTTGGGGAAATATTCAGAAGCACCATCATTATCATCATCAACAGTTAACATAGATCTCCTATAGATCTATAGATATCTGTAACTCTGTTCTTGCAATTGATGTCCCAATATTCCTATTATTCAACAGCATCATCATTATCTAACATAGGTCACCCTTAGATTCTTCTAAAGTCTAATTTCACAATTCCAATTGGTCGAGAGAACACTCATTATAGCTTTCTCATTACTTCTATACATGTTCCTTGTTCCGCTTCTGTCTTAATCTTCATACCATAATTACTTTAACTTGATTTAATATATGCATTTCGTGTTAGGATGTGAGATGTGATTTATTTTTATAAGAGCAAATTTTTACACTTATCAACCGAATCGATTTACTAAACCTTCAAAAAAAAAAAAATAAAACATATTCAAGTTCTAGGTGCAGTAATGCAACTAAATCATGTAACAAAGTCTCTGTGAAAAGTTTCATTTCAATAGCTTAACTGTATAAATGAAAGTCAAGACAAATTAATTACCCATCAATTTTATATACCTATATTTTATGAGGATTTTCAATATCTTTTTCTATATGAAATGACATGTTAGTGCAAAAAAATTATAATTCCTAGATAGCAATACCAAATGCCTGACCATTTGGTATATTTCATAACTGACAGTTAATGCAGTCAGGTTGCCCATCAATTCCATATACAACTAGATACTCAGGCAGACGTTGTTCTGCCTCTCCTTTTCATATATATATATTAGATACTTATTGGTGGTTTGCTGTAACATTTCTATAATCAATTTTCATCAAATAGGTGGCTATGCATTGCTATATTATTGTATTTTCACCTTCTTCTTCCTCATCTTCTTCTTTTGCGGGAATAATTGTTTAAATGCACATTGCCCTGGGTTTTATTTTTATACACTTGACATGACTACCTGTTAATACATGACCAAAGTCTCTTCAGACTACTAATGTTTGTCATGTTTTGCCATCTCACTTGCACATCTTGCCAATTTCGGGCTGTTCCTTTTCACCACAGTTCGTATACACGAACGCATTCAGTTGCTTAGCATAACTGAGTACCATTGAATGTCGTACTCAATTTTTTGGAACCACACATAATAAGAATGAATTCTAATTCATTTGAGAGAGCGTTGCCATAACAAAAGATCGCATTCAAAACAATTGGAACAAGAAGAGTGTGTAAAAAAAGCTACAGAAACGAAAGGAACAAGAAAAACATTCATTGTATTCAGACTCACAAAAACAACAACAACAACAATTGCACACAAATTCTTCGAAATTGTTGTTGTCGGGGAGAGCATTTTATTTTGTGAGAGGAATGTGTGTGCAATTGTTGTTGTGAAATGTAGTCGGGGATGTAATGATAATATGTTTGCATACTAACAAACAACACAGTACCTACAAAATAACATTCAATTTAATTCGGCACCGCTTCATTTGAATGAGAACATGGGACACTCTCTCAGCTGCAATCAGACATTGGAATTCATTTCATATCATTTCAGTGAATGTGAAATTCATTCATTTGACCATGAGTAACAAAAATACCCTTTTGAATGAATTCATACAGATGTCTCGAATGAATTCATACAGACTTACACAAAGCAACTGATTTATAGATACCTATGTTTGTATATAGATTTATGGGGAATTATAAAGTGTTTAAACCTATTCACCTCATGGCACCTTATATGGCAGTGTACTCGATGCAAAAAACATTTTGAATTCATATTTATCTGATGAAAATCATGGAAATAATTTTAAAATTAAGAAACAGGTCAGATGCTTACCTATATAATGTATAGAGTCTCTCTTCATTAGTTATAAGAATCATTCACAGTTGGTTGGGGGCCACTGCATATATAGGTTTGATTGGTCCAACTATCGTATTATTAATTTTTAACTTTTAAACAAAGAAAGAAAAAAACGAGAATTAGAATTTTAAAGTCCCAGGTTTCTATAACCACATATAATTTGCATAAGGTTTTGCTATACCTAATATCTTCCTACATATAACATTAAAAAATGATTTAAACTCGGTGTGAAGGGTATAAAAAAATATAGAAGAAAATAGAAAAGGAATATGACACATTTACCTATGAATTTAAACTGGTCAACTGGTCAAAATACTTGTACTAAAAGCCAGAAAATTTGTAGCTTAGCGCTTAATCAAAAACAAAAAACATATAATATTAATAAAAACAAAACAAACACAGATCTGCACAAATAATGCAAAAGTAAATATATAAAAATATATGAAATATAGAAATTAGTTTATGTTTTTCGAAAATCGAGAAATGGAACCAATTTATCCAAGTAGCATGAATCTTAGACAACAAAAATCAAATGTAACCAACATAAAAAAGAATATAATACCAAATGAAACCAAAAACAAAAAACAAGAAATAAAAATAAAACCAAATCAAATTAAACTAAATACAATACTACATACATATATCTATTATACTATACTATATTACTATATACTACTTACTAAGATAACTCTTACATATTAATTATTAAATGTATATTAACGTACTACTACTATATTATACACATTAACTAACATATGGTAAATCAATGCATCAAATACAAGTACGTAGATTCTAATTAATAAGCAGATACATTTCAAATAGTACATACATATTCATAAATACATATGTGTATATGTACCTACCATATAATTGGTATAATCTATCGAAATTGGAAAATAAGAAAAAAACTTTGTGTTTAGTGGTATAACCCTTCATCCAAATAGGCAACCCAAATAACAAAAGGGAGAATATTATTGTAATTAAATTTTAATGTTAAATACTTATTAATTTATATGAGAGAAATATTAAACTATTATCATTAAACGATTTGATTACAGTTTCTACACTAGTTCCAGATGTCTATGGAAAATACCACATACCGCCAATCATCCCAAGGCTTCCTCAATTTAGGAAATGACTTCCCAAAATACTAAATATTAACAAAAAACTAATATTTAACTTTACTATTCTGAATAAATTCAACCTATGGGTTTGGCCTCATCAGAATCATTTAGTCTATAGCCTAGAGAGGAGGCAAAACTGGAATTTACTGTAAATAAAGTCTTGGTAAACAAGTCCCTAGCAAAATACACAAAGAACTATATTTTAATACTTACCTATATATTTTTGGAGTTAACAAGTTCTTAACAACTTATAGTTCAGATTGAATCATGCGGGAAGTCACAGATATATTTTTTTATATAAAGCTACATACCAAATGTTAACTTTCTAGAATTATTTATTTTTAAGAATTAATTTAATTTTTTTAATTTACAAAAATAGGTAAAAAAAAATTATATTAAAATAAAAATCAACCGAATTTTCAAAATATACCTACAATACTTCTGTTCTCCAATGCTTCAATGCTTCTGAGAAGGTTAGACGGTATTAGAAGTGTTACTTACTATACTCGTATAAACTTTGTATAAACCTATTGTAGTTTTTTACCAATTATTTAATATATGACAGTACCCTATAATAATATCAAATTTAATTAACATTTTAACATACTATATGGTCTATAGTAAGTATAACTATCCGATCTTTTGATTTTTATCAATAACACAACATATAAAATTTTGTATTTACAACAAATATTCTCCCTTTTTTTTGATTTGTGAAGTGAAAGGTTATATTTACAAACATAATAATAATAATACCTACAATAATAAAAATAAATATCCTAATGATAATGAGGAACAGGGGTTTGCAAACTCTTATCCCATAGAATGGATCTTTATAAAGAATTTATAAGTTTAAGTTTCCCAATTTATGTGTGTTTTTTGTTGAATCAATTTGGCTATTAATTTATTTTAATGTGATTCTTCTTAGAAAAAGTTTGCCGACCCACCCCTGATCAAGAAAATATAAAAATATATTAATCTGCTAAACTTAAAACCTAACTTTAATCCAATTGATTGATTTTAAAATGATGCAATTTGCTTATTTAGAAAATAATTAATTAAATACTTATACTACTTATATAATTGATAAAAAACTAATCATATATAATAAATACCTACTATATGGTATAATACTACCTATATAATGTGTAATGGTGTATAAATGTTCTAAAGCGCTCATTGTACGGATTTTTGTGATTTATGTTTATAAGTTGCCAAAAAAAAAACAAGAAACAAAAAAGAAACACACAAAAAAAAAAACTATTTTTCTAAATAAATATATATTTTTTTTACGTTATATTCATAGTTTTTATACAAACTATGGAAGTTCTTATAATTATATATAAAATATTTAAAAAAAAAAAACTTAAAACTTAAATAAGAAAATGATGACATGATTGATACATACATATAAAATCCAACAAAAATTGGTTAAGATCTAGATCCAAGATATCAATGATAATCGAAAATTATTCTTTAATTAATAAAATTGAATTTATTTTTTATATTTTTTTTTTTTTTTATTATTATTTATTCAGTTTTTTGGCATAATACAATGATAAAAAAAAAAAAAAAAAAAACATATCAGTAAATGGATCAAATATCTTTAACAATATAATACCTACATATATTGTAATTCAGCAAAGTTGTATAATAGTAGAAGAGAAAAGAATCAAGAACATGATGATATCAGTATACAGAGTATTGTATCCTAATATACCGTTTCATTAACATAAGATATTATACTTGTAGCAGTAGCACATACAATAGTGGTTTTGACTATTCTTGTATAGGGACTATCATTTATCAGGTGATGAATCATATGTACTATGATGTACTACTATATGGAAAGAAAAATAACTATGTATTTCGAATTAAATGTACCTACTATTTTTCAATGGTTTAGACCTGGGAAACTATAGGTAATTATCTGGAAAATTCTATTGTAGTTTTTACGAACTAATAAGGCATGTCTGTACCAAATTCTAACTCATCAGACGCATTCCAATAGTACTAAGTAAGTACATACATATATGGAATATTCGATACATCAAAGTCTTCAAACAACATACCTTTTGGCATACTAAGTAGTATTTGTGGCAGTTTTAGATTGATTATATGATATGATGCATTCATATTTTTCAGATTAGCTTAATTAATTTCATATGGTATATGAACTTTGCAATACTGTTGTACGAGTATAACAAATAAATATGGAAATTTTCCATGAGAATATTTATTAATTTTATTATGTGTTTTACTTTGTTTTCCATAATTGCATGGCCATGTATCAAAGTAATTAAGGAACTTGTTCTGGATTGCAATGCATTCAATAATGAAAAACTATATAGTACCTATATTAGCTAGTTGTTAGTTTTATGGGATATACGTTCTATTTATTGCAGAACTTTGATGGTTGGATGTATCAATTGTCTAAATAGTAGCTAGTAGTGCGTAAATCTCTAAATGTCTGCTTCGGACGGGTATAACGATGATATATGTACCTATTTCTTTATTCTGATCTCTTTTCTTTTATACCTACTATAATGTTATGTTGAACTCTTAATCTTAAACCAAGGAAAAATGCACAAATGCAAAAAAAGTGTACAGAGATCAAAACAATCTTAAAGCACAATAATGGAAAAGAAAACTTAAACTAAATGTGAAAGTGAAAATGAAGAAAGTAAAGTCGAAGAAAATATTTTTTTTTGCAATTAATTTTTATTGTATATTTTTTGTATGACGACACTTAAAAATAAATGAATGTTGTATGATTTTTAACAAAGGTTCCTTTGATCATATCCTTTTTTTGTTTATTTTATCCATTAAACTTAAAATAGAAAAAAATTAGATGAAGAATAAAATTTAAAAAAAAAATTGATAAAAAAAAATTATGGAAAAATAATGAAAAGAAAAATCAAAAATAATTTGAGTAAATATTTGAATAATTAATTAAATAATCAAAAGAAACAAAAAAAAAAAATTAACCAACAAACCAAAAATGGTAAAAAAAAACTTATGCATTTATGTACTAAAATCTGTTTAACAATTTTATTTTTATTTTATTTTTTCGAAATTAAATAATTATCTAAAGAAAATAAACATAAATAAGTAAATGAAATGCATTTTTTTTTATCTACATTTATATATATACATATGTACATACTACTTATATACATATGTAGGTATATGAAATATATTAAAATATGTGTATAGATCAACTAAGAGGAAAGTGAATGAAAATATACCAAAATAAAAGAAAAAATATGTAACAGCAAACACCATAAATTAAATTAAATGGAATAAATAAATAAATAAAATATGATTATATGTATGCAATTATTAAGGTGATAACATTTTTTAAAAGGGGACAGATCAAGCAAGCAAGACAGATCGACCCCAAAAAAGCGGAAAAATGATATTAAAAAAAGGACAGAAATCAGGACAAAATATGTTCCCTTATTTATAAACTAAGTACCTACTAAAAATCTGCATTTAAACTACAAATGACCGGGATGGTCGGGACCGGAAGCGTTCTATATAATCGATTTTCCGGTTAACTAAGGTAAATTGCATTTGCATCATGCATTTGAAATATCTCACAAGTCATTCTTGATTGTTATATGACTTCTTAAAATCTTAAAGATTGTTTGACTACCTTTTGCATTTGGGTTTCGCAATAGTGACTCACTCTTAAATCTCCAATTTGGTGATAGAAACTTTACAACAAAATTTTGAGCTGTTAGTGTCTCCACCTCTAGATGTGCCGGGCAATTATCCAATAGTAGGATACCATCTTCTTATAAAGCCATTCTTTTAAAATTTTATCTCACATAAGGTACGAAATTTTTTTTTTTAAAACCATTCCGAGAATAGCGTTTGTGTAACTCAAGCTATAATGTTTTTACTTTGTAATTTCAGTATCGATCTCAGACAATTGATATTCCCGGTTAATTGAATCACGGATAATCGATGCCCATGTGTTGATATACACAATCATTCTTAGTTAAAAAGTCATAGTGGTATGAATTTGAATTAATGCACTGTCCCAACCACAGTAGATGAGTTTTATTGCCTCATCTATCAGGTCATAATGCTCTTCATTTGCAGTATATGCCGATTTTTTCGATTATTTGCGACTACGATTGAGTAGGTACAATATTAGTGGCGGTAAAAAGGATGTCATAATGTTGTAATTTAATCATATTTAAAGATAAAAAACAAAAACAGGATAGATTTCCGGACAGGGGATATTTGATATTTTTTTCCTGATAGTTCAACTAAAAAAAGGACAGATCTGTCCGGAAAAAGGCTAAAATGGCATCACTGGTCCATAGACATGTGACAATGTAACGCTGTGTTACATTGCAATGCTTTTGGTGTCGCCAATACTTTTAATAAATGTATCTCGTGATTTAAAAATCTTAATTTATATATTCTGAAAATATAGGAATGCACTTTACCTGCAAAGCGTATTTATTACTGAAAATAATGAAAATGTTGTTGGCATCTCACATGAGAACGGCTCGACTGATTTCGCAAATAAAAACTTAAGCATACCTTTTTATTTATTGTATTACAATAGCTTTTGTTTCAAGCAAAGCTTTGTAACTTAAAGCAGTTTGTTATTTGAAAATGGTAAATACCCAAATAAACAACTCAGGCTTGGTGAACGACCTACGTAAACAGACTTCACTCGCCACGACCTGTCTGGATCTTACCTATGTATTTCTCATTTCACTACCCTGTTTTAAACATATTGAATTTAGAATAAACTAGAGTGAGTATTTATCATTTATCATTTTAAGGTTCACCGAAAAAGTTTCACAAAATTTTTTTTTTTGTTTTTTGTCATTTTTTTATAACTTCAAAACAACCGTTTAATTGGACAATTCGCCTTCAAGCCGTGTTCCGCATTGTTAAAGATATACGCTCCTCTATATCTACTTTTGAAAATGAAGCGTATTCCAATAAGTTTAATGCCATCCTCGGCAGAAATAAGGGATATAATTATAGGTATATTTTGCACCATCGTATAGAAGCGACGGACTCATACGTACAAAAACTTTTCCCAACTGAGCTGATTCTTTTAAACTGCTCTGTCTTGTACCGTCTGCAGATATTGAAAGAAGTTTCTTCACATATGAAGTCATCTAAACCGGAAAACGAAAGTTAGTTACTGTAACAAAAAAACCGTCCAATCCAAAGATTTATTCATAGAATTTGAATAAAATAAGAATAGAAACCACTTCTTAAATACTTGAAGAGTTTTATTTTGCTTATTTGAGTGCTTATTTTTCAGTTTTGAGGGCATATTACTTGTATAAGCGCTTATTTTAAAGTTTTTCGTGCTTAAAAATATCCGCTCTGGTTATGAGTTAGAGACCATGCCAGGGGATTTTGGGATTTTATAATGTCACCCTTTCGAACTCGCAGGACCTTAACATAATAGAAAATGTTTGCTGGTGGCTAGTTTGAAAAATGTATAAGTCTGGAAAGCAGTATTAATCTTTTTGAGGCCATCAATTGAGCCTGGTCTTCAATTTCGGTTGACTTAATTAAAAGCTTGTATTATTTGTAATTTTCAAATTGACTTTAGACAAGATAGACTAATAGATAAATCATTCAATATACCTATATTGAATTTTATACTTTACTTATAAAAATTATCATTTATACATAATAAACAGTTTATTGTAGGTACATTAAAGGTAGACAGGGCTATACAAGTGAAACAAATATATAATATTTACGTAATTTTCAAGTTTTTTTCTTCATCAACTAAATTTTCAAAAAGTGTTGAACATATTCAATTTTGAAACAGTCATTTTCTTTTTTGTTAAAGTAATAGATAGACGAAGAACATTTTGTAAGGTGGGCTATTCAAGTAGAACGGAGTGTACATACTTACAAATACTCGTATTTATTTATGTACTTACATTGCATATCAAATTCTTAAAAGGAAAAGTAACAAAAATCAGACTATGTTAAATTAACTAAATAAAAATATTGGTTTCACAGATTACCAACCATATTTATTGTCTTTATTATTGTAAAACCAAGTGAATACGAAGTGAATGTGACTGTGAATATGTGAATGGTGAATGTAAGTCAATTAATTTGTTCATTTATTCAGTAAATTCACATTTTCAATATACTCATACTCGTACACTGCTGAAATTCCAATTATACTCGTACGTATACATAATTATTGTTACGAGTATTACTAAATTAATCGACAAACACGTTTAACATTCACATTCATTCGAGTCCTGAATGTTCTCCATTATCATTGTTGATATTTGTTACACATATTTCTCCATCTTCTTCATGGTTTTTTTGCTTTTTGTTATCACATGTGTTATGTGGTGGCAAACATCTCTCTAGTTTTGGTAGCTGTTTTCTACTTTGCAATGCTTGTCGATAACGAAGATTTGCCACATAACCCTCGACATCTGGTTCCAGTAAAATCGCAATTGTTAACAAAGTTACACCTATAAATACTGTTGTCCCCAAATGGATTAGAAATTTAATGGCTGTATCTATGTGTAAAACTTCATAAATGGTTTTGATCAATGATGTTGCCAAAGTTGATATGCCCATTAGTTGGATGCAACTTAAAGTTAAGTCAACAAAGGTATCAATTATAATGATTCCCGATAATAAATATGACATATAAAAGTTTGTAGCAAAAACTTCACTCCATAGCATGGTAAAAGGTAAGAGGCAATTGCACGCCAGGAAAAAGAATTTCGAGAACATTCTAGGAAATATAGAAAATAAAATTAAGAAATGGTTCAAAGGAATGAAATTCTTAATAAAATAAAATTGTATTTTGTTATCCTGTTCCATCTACAATACTACTACTTCTACTTTGTCAGCAGGAGTTCTTTTATTATCTGAGCCTATATCTAATATATCCAAGTTTGATATCTCGATCTTATCCTGGATAAGTGTCTCACCAGCTGCTACGAAAATTTGTGAAACTATGCCTGGCTGTCGCTCCTTTGTCAAATGCAGTAAAAGGCTTCTTTACAGGCAAATAGAGGACCTAACTTTGCTTTATGCCATACAAATTTATGGTAAGTACAAAACTCTAAGACGGATCACGGAACCCCCTGATTTGTCCGCAATGCTACCATATGCAGTAATCTAAAGATGCCAACAGTAATCAATCAAACAATTTACACAGTACCCATTACAAACAGCTGCTGCATATACATCCAATTGGAAAACTGTCTTTCTTTTTATTGTGTAGGTATACTCACTTGATAAATTTCGTATTTTTGTAATTTTTCGAAGTTTTATCAATTGAATTAAGAGGATCCTCGCAACGTGAACGAATACAATACGAAATATACTGATAAATTCATAATCAAATATACATATAATGAGACAGTATCAAAAGTCTACTAAATACTAAATTCATTTGTTTAACACAAACCTAGTACGGAACTTTTAATAAACATAGTAGTGTTTTCCTGCTTAATCAAAGACTCAATGATTTGGGCTGACTTGTGGTCAGCACATCGAAAATAAACAGGGTTCACTGGCTGCTCAACTGGAGAAGCTTAGTCTCTCTCGGGAATAGGCGCATAGTCTATGGCCAAATCATTGCCCCAATATGGAGATACAACACAATTTTAGTATAATATTATGCATGAACAATTTGTTGGTTTTGTTTTGCACAGCACTGTATACATATACTTAACATACCTTTGTCTTGTACAGACTCATCTCAGGGACCTCTTGATTAAATTATTATTATCTTTTTTTTGTTAGGAAATTTTATTTGCACGTATATTTTCATCAAATTTTGATTACTTATTTTGTATTTTGAAAAATACACAATAAACTTAGAACTTATGGTAAATACATATGTATATAGTATTAGTCACTTGACTAATACCGAACTTATAATAAGTATAATAGTTATTCCTCCTTAATCATGGATCACAGCTAATTACAATAAAATTAACAAGGTTGGAATTATATTCTGAAAATTTCAGGTCAATATTTTAAAATGAATGGCATCAGAGAGCATAAGTTTATGATCGTCTGCTTGCTTGTCTGGTTTTTCAGCTCCATGTATATGGAGAACACCGAATGACATCAATAGTCACATCGTTGTGGAAGGTCCAACAAATGATGATTCAGAATCTGGTGAATTTCTTTCTGATTCTTACCTAGTAAGCAAATTTTAATACATGTACTTGTACATACACATGTATGTCCGTTAAAACAATATAATTTATCATTTCTATTTATTTACGTTTCAATGGTGTGTGTGACTTTCTTGATAAGATCTAGTTATTTAATATTCTTGTATACAATGAATGAACTGCTTCCGGTGAACATCATCATCATCATTATTGCCATCTTTATTATTTGCACTCAATAAATTGTAATTCAAGCATTTTCTCAATTTTGTTTATATTAATTTTTATATAAACAAATTCAATTTGAGTTGTTTTTGCAAGCTCACAAATCACTCAAATGGGACAAAGAGTAGTTATAAGTAGTCGAACGGATTGAAGTGAAGTTAACTGTTCTGCTCAACGCGGACAACAGGAAAATTTATAGAAATTTAATTCAAAGTTTATTCTACACATATCTTGTAATCTTGTAATCTCGTAATAATGCCGATGTTAAAACTGCAATCGAACGATAATCAACTATTTGAAATCGATTCCAAGGTTATGAAAGTTTCTATAACAATTCAAGATATTATGAATTATCCATGGTGCTCTCCTGGAGATGAAGATGATATAATTCCATTATTATTAATTGACGGCTGTACACTGCAGAAGATCATTGACTGGTGTAAACATCATCAAGATGACGAATATTTGGAGAATGAGCAATCATCATGGGACAATGATTTCTTCAATCGGCTGTCTATTGAGGAAATACAAAATATGATTAAAGCAGCGGATTTCTTGCAAATTGAGCATCTAGTTGACATATTAAATGTATTTAATGACGCCATTCGTGTCACCAGAAAAACAACTAAACACATGAGTGAAATAGTTTTGGGAAAAATTAAAAAAACAAAATTTGTAAATTAAAAAATACTATTTGCTAAAATAACAATAAAATAAACTAAAGCATTATACCTAGAGTTGAAAGGCATGGCAGCGAAGCGATCTTATCATAAAGTAGCATAAGGATTGATTTTGTTATTCTACTTCTCAATAATAATATTGTAAAATTAACTGAAGCAGATAAATTCATTTATTTTCTTTTATTAATTACCAGCGCACCCGTGCACGGTTTTTGCAAAAACTAGTAAGGCCTTCGGCTTTGTTATTTTATTTTATGAAATATTTCAGAACTCAGCATTCACAATATTTCATTGCAATCAAATGAACGGTATCGGTATGGCAGCGCATAATACACGAACAAATGAACCAACAAACAAACAATTATTGATTTTTATATCTTAGATTAGTTAATTCAGAAATGAATTAGGAAGGAATAGTGGAAGAAATCTATATTTCTTCTAAATACCCTAAAACGTTATGTTTTATTCTTATGTGGATACCAGATTACAAGAATATGGATCACCTTGACAAGAGAAATCGACAATGTTCTACACTCATCAATCAATCTTCAACTCAATCAATACTCTGTAATCAAAGTACATATTGGTAAAATCAATCAACAGACCAAATGACCAACTCAATAAAAAATTGGAAAGAAAGGAAAAGAAAGCATAGGTATAGAGAAAAAGTTGGTTGGAAAAAACAAGTGCACTTTGAACACAATTTTAAAGGATAACAATTTTGAACTGACCAGACCTACATCAACATTCAGAATCAATGATGAATCTAATTGTGACCACTCATCTATTAATTCAGAATTACAACTCAAATCACTAGACACAGCGGAACCTCCGAAAAAGACACTATTCCTTGGTTAGGAATAAGGCCTATTTGAATTTTGATTGATTTAGTTGTTATTTCTAATACTTGAGAGTTAATATTTAAAGATAAAAAAACAAAATTGTCTTAGAATTATCATATCTCAGTAAGCCAAAAGTCTTTGATAACCGATTAGATTCAAACCAATCTTTGCGGACAGCTGACTGTTGTTGTGCTGTTGAGTCCGGGTCCAACCCAATGCGTGATATTCATTTAAAATTGTGTGTAAACGACGATCGGATATGTTACCAGTTTGATTCACATGTTGTTTATAATAGCCTCATAACGAGCGATGACAAATTACAGTGCCTCCTGGCATCACCAATTGATATTCATCGCCATCAAGTAGATCAGGTACAACTTCAGCATCAACATACACTTTATCGTCCTATTTAACACAAAACAAAATAACAAATAAGAAAGAAATATGCAATTACTATTGGAATTCCAATTAGAGTTTAAGTAGAATATATTGTCTTACATGATCTGGATAACTGGGAAAATATTCATAATATTCAGCATATTCAAATAATAATAGAGTAAGTCCTCAATATCTTGGCAGTATTCAGTATCAGGTATAAAGAAGGAGTGAGCAATGGATATGTGTTTAAGATTCTCTACCAGAACAGCACTTTTATATTTACAGAAGACACAATCTTGTTCAAATAAAGGATTTTCAGCAATTTTATTGCATTCATCACAATCAAATTCTTCTTCTTCTACTGCTGTACACAATGCCGCAAGCGGTCGCGTTGGCAAAACACTTTTTGTTGTTAATTCCTTCTTGACAATTTATTTGTTCCTTGTTTTATTCTGTTTTAATGATTATCATGAACGTTCCGATAGCGACATGCATTACATTTTACTGACACGCTATGTAAAATTCTCGGCGCTGACTGCTGGCAACTTCTGCGCACGCGGCTTCAGATTATAACATTCACGTTGTACAGCAAGCATTTTTTTATTTGAAATTTTTCAATTAAATTTCACAATAAAATTAATCACGGCACCAAAAAAGAAGCTAATATCATGAGACTTTTGATTACCAAATTATCAGCGCCATGCGCCATGCTTTGCAATAAATTATCATTTGTTCCTTATCAATCGCCGCATCAGTTATATTTGGTTTCGTTTTCCAAATTGTTTGCGCAATGCGCCATGCACTACACTTAAAGGACGTGCTGTGTAAACTTCTTGGCGCTGACCGGTGGCATTTCAGTAAAATCCCGCTTCAAATTATAACTATATCAATCCGCATTGCCATTTTTGAAATTTTGCAATTAAATATCACAATAAAATTAATCACAGCACCAAAATAGAAAATCTAATCTTAATGCAATTCGAAAGCACGATCTCGGGCTTTTCTACTACGCAGTGTAGTGTTGAATTGTGTTGATTTTTAGCAAACAACATTCCAGTGTTATAAAATGAAGGGAAATAATGGTGTTAAACACTAAAAATAGGTCGGGGTGCCATCTGTGTGCCATTTTCATTCAAACACATTGTCATCGGCTGGGAAATTTATATAAATTTAATTCAAAGTTTATTGTACACATATCTTGTAATCTTGTAATCTCGTAATAATGCCGATGTTAAAACTGCAATCGAACGATAATCAACTATTTGAAATCGATTCCAAGGTTATGAAAGTTTCTATAACAATTCAAGATATTATGAATTATCCATGGCGCTCTCCTGGAGATGAAGATGATATAATTCCATTATTATTAATTGACGGCTGTACACTGCAGAAGATCATTGACTGGTGTAAACATCATCAAGATGACGAATATTTGGAGAATGAGCAATCATCATGGGACAATGATTTCTTCAATCGGCTGTCTATTGAGGAAATACAGAATATGATTAAAGCAGCGGATTTCTTGCAAATTGAGCATCTAGTTGACATTTTAAATGTATTTAATGACGCCATATGTATCATAAGAAAAACAACTAAACAAATGAGTGAAATGGTTTTGTGAAAAATTAAAAAACAAAACAAACGAAATTGTAAATTAAAATACTATTTGCTAAAATAATAATAATAAAATAAACTAAAGCATTATACCTAGAGTTGAAAGGCATGGCAGCGAAGCGATCTTATCATAAAGTAGCATAAGGATTGATTTTGTTATTCTACTTCTCAATAATAATATTGTAAAATTAACTGAAGCAGATAAATTCATTTATTTTCTTTTATTAATTACCAGCGCACCCGTGCACGGTTTTTGCAAAAACTAGTAAGGCCTTCGGCTTTGTTATTTTATTTTATGAAATATTTCAGAACTCAGCATTCACAATATTTCATTGCAATCAAATGAACGGTATCGGTATGGCAGCGCATAATACACGAACAAATGAACCAACAAACAAACAATTATTGATTTTTGTCTCTTTTAATGTTATGTTTAATTCTTATGTGGATACCAGATAATAAGAGTACATAAAGTCCTTGAAAAGATCACTTTGACAAGAGAAATCGACTATGTTCCGCACTCATCTGTTCAAGGCAAACTACATATAACTATATAAGGTATATAGTATTCTTCTAAGTTAAGTATTGCAACTCTCACAAGCTACATTACTAAAAAGTTTCCGCCCGAACGATCTAATCTTCTGATAAATAAGTAAACCCAGCTTCAACTTCAATTGTCAAGATATTGATTCCAATTTCACTATATACCATATGCCACAAATTGCGAGATGTTAAAAGTTTAGAAGGAGAAAAGCAGCGTTTGTCATGTGAGTATTCAGTCAGTATAGTTGCAACCGATCGTATCGGTAATCAATTTGAAAGTAGAAGAGTTACTTAGAAACTCGGGGAAAATAAAAGCACGATTGCACGACATTTTCTAGGGATCCAATCCAATTTCTCACAATCCTTTGATTTTATATAATAAATAATGTCTTTAATGAAATCCAATTATTTTTTTGTTTAAGGGACCGCGCTTATTAATCCATAAAATTTATTTAACACGTTATAAAATTTTGACAATTGTAATTATGTTAAATGTTAACATAACAGTAAAGACAGTAAATTTGGGAGATAAAGTTGATTAGTGGTCACCCACCGACCTTACAATCCATGGCACTATACGTAGAAACAGATTTAAAGTAAAAATTTATTTTTTTATAATTTTATTTTATTTGATTATTACAAATGCGAAGGCAAACGCACATGACGCCGAAAAGAATTAGATTATTACGGACTTCCAAATCTACTTGCTTTGGGTCCTTCTCTGGTTTAGGTTCGATTGGCCGTATGCGATACATATTTTCCTTCAAAATGTCACTTTACTTCAGTTCGATTCGAAAAAGTGAATTAAAAAATATTAATATATACATATCTCTTAAAATATACAATATATTTTTATGACAGTAGAGTAAAAGTGAAAAACCACTTTGATCTATACATATGTATATAAAAATACCGTATCACAGAGTTTGTCATTTTTGGACTTCGAAACTACTGAACCGATCTTGATGCAATTTTTTATATTTATGTCATTTGGTCCAACTTGATAGATAAGCTAGTTTTTATCGCTGTTAATGAGTTCAATATTTTTAAATTTCAAATTAAATACCAAAATATACCTACAATTCAGGCTTGGAGTTCGACCTACGTAAACAGACTTCACTTGCCAGGACCTGTCTGGATCTTACCTATGCGTTCGGCATGCATTTGATTTGCAAATCATACGTCACGTATTTCTCATTTCTCTACCCTGCTTTAAACATATTAAATTTAAAATAAAAAAGTCTGAAATTTGGTCATATATCCAAAAACTAAAATTGACCGTTAACATGCGCGTGCATCTTTATGGAGACCGTCATTCAAATGAGTTTTCAGAGTACCTGTTAAAAATAGGCGATGGTTCCACCTCCATAGCAAGCGATGGTTTCATTACGATGTCAGATGTGGTAGGAAACTGTGTTAGAACAATAGAGGAACTTATTGATTAGGTATATCCGGATATTGAAACTTTGCATCATAAACACTCCAGTTGGCTTTGCGAGCGAACTGTCGTTACATCGACAAATATGGCCGCAAACGAGATCGACAATGTGGTTTCATAAAAAGTCTCAGCTGAATACAAAATATATAACTCTTTGGACGCAGTGACAGATCGAGATGACATTGTTCACTGCCCGACAGAATTCCTTAATTCTTTAAACTCTCCGAGACTACCACCACATAAATGTACCACCACAGTTTAAAAATACAATATTTACGTAATTTTCAAGTTTTTTTCTTCTTCAACTAAATTTTCAAAAAGTGTTGAACATATTCAATTTTGAAAGTCATTTTCTTTTTTGTCAAAGTTATAGATAGACGAAGAACATTTTGTAAGGTGGGCTATTCAAGTAGAACGGAGTGTACATACTTACAAATACTCGTATTTATTTATGTACTTACATTGCATATCAAATTCTTAAAAGGAAAAGTAACAAAAATCAGACTATGGTAAATTAACTAAATAAAAATAATGGTTTCACAGATTACCAACCATATTTATTGTCTTTATTATTGTAAAACCAAGTGAATACGAAGTGAATGTGACTGTGAATATGTGAATGTAAGTCAATTAATTTGTTCATTTATTCAGTAAATTCACATTTTCAATATACTCATACTCGTACACTGCTGAAGTTCCAATTATACTCGTACGTATACATAATTATTGTTACGAGTATTAGGTACTAAATTAATCGACAAACACGTTTGACATTCACATTCATTCGAGTCCTGAATGATCTCCATTATCATTGTTGATATTTGTTACACATATTTCTCCATCTTCTTCATGGTTTTTTTGCTTTTTGTTATCACATGTGTTATGTGGTGGCAAACATCTCTCTAGTTTTAGTAGTTGTTTTCTACTTTCCAATCCTTGTCGATAACGAAGATTTGCCACATAACCCTCGACATCTGGTTCCAGTAAAATCGCAATTGTTAACAAAGTTACACCTATAAATACTGTTGTCCCCAAATGGATTAGAAATTTAATGGCTGTATCTATGTGTAAAACTTCATAAATGGTTTTGATCAATGATGTTGCCAAAGTTGATATGCCCATTAGTTGGATGCCGTTTACAATTTTCAATTTCACAAATATCATTTCAGAGCTACAACTTAAGGTTAAGTCAACAAAGGTGTCAATTATAATGATTCCCGATAATAAATATGACATATAAAAGTTTGTAGCAAAAACTTCACTCCATAACATGGTAAAAGGTAAGAGGCAATTGCACGCCAGGAAAAAGAATTTCGAGAACATTCTAGGAAATATAGAACATCAAATTAAGAAATGGTTCAAAGGAATGAAATTCTTAATAAAATAAAATTGTATTTTGTTATCCTGTTCCATCTACAATACTAGGTACTACTCCTACTTTGTCAGCAGGAGTCATTTTATTATCTGAGCCTATATCTAATATATCCAAGTTTGATATCTCGATCTTATCCTGGATAAGTGTCTCACCAGGTGGGCACACGTAAAATCCATCCACGCATGCTGCTACGAAAATTTGTGAAACTAAGCCTGGCTGTCGCTCCTTTGTCAAATGCAGTAAAAGGCTCCTTAACAGGCAAATAGAGGCCCTACTTTGCTTTATGCCATACAAATTTATGGTAAGTACAGGCTTACAAAAACAGGACTCTAAGACGGATCACGGGGCCCCCTGATTTGTCCGCAATGCTACCAGATGCAGTAATCTAAAGATGCCAACAGTAATCAATGAGACAATTTACACAGTAGCCATTATAAACAGCTGCTGCATAGACATCCAATTATACTTCCCGCATCTCTCACACAATGTGCGTTGTGATGCAGACTAAAGAGACTCTACCACAAGGTTTTGAAGGTTCCCATTTCTTACCACATTGGGAAACTGTCTTTCTTTTTATTGTGTATACTCACTTGACAAATTTCGTATTTTTGTAGTTTTTCGAAGTTTTATCAATAAAATATACTGATAAATTCATAATCAAATATACATATAATGAGACACTATCAAAAGTATACTAAATACTAAATTCATTTGTTTAACACAAACCTAGTACGGAACTTTTAATAAACATAGTAGTGCTTTCCTGCTTAATCAATGACTCGATGATTTGGGTGGTTTTATTGTATCGTAGCTAATGGACATGGAAAATATTAAAACTATATTGATCGTTATTGGAATCAATAGAGTTACATGCCAAGCTTTATACTTTCCATCTTCTCTAGTCATATTTATTTTGTCCGTATGGTGTAACATCTATACAAGCCAGACAATTAGAAATAAATTAGAGTTGCAAAGAGGGTGAAATAATAGGACTCATCCTTGATCGAAGGCTGTCTTGTGGTCAGCACATCGAAAATAAACAGGGTTCACTGGCTGCTCAACTGGAGAAGCTTAGTCTCTCTCGGGAATAGGCGCATAGTCTATGGCCAAATCATTGCCCCAATATGGAGATACAACACAATTTTAGTATAATATTATGCATGAACAATTTGTTGGTTTTGTTTTGCACAGCACTGTATACATATACTTAACATACCTTTGTCTTTTACAAACTCATCTCAGGGACCTCTTGATTAAATTAATATTTTTTTGTTAGGAAATTTTATTTGCACGTATATTTTCATCAAATTTTGATTACTTATTTTGTATTTTGAAAAATACACAATAAACTTAGTACTTATGGTAAATACATATGTATATAGTATTAGCCACTTGACTTTCAGATTAGCCAATTTTGATTATACTAGAAAATTTGTCAGAGAGCCGTGACAACAGTATTAAAAAGAAGCGATTTCGTCATCAATCGTTGTGTATCAAGTTACAGATTCTACGAATTTCTTCTGAAGATAAGAAAATCCGGGGTAGACGGGGTAGTTTTCCAAATCCAAGTGTATAAAAATCAATCAGTGGTTGTATTGAAAGAAGGTCAGAGCAGGTCCGGTAAAGCAGAGATCTAAATTCCAGAGACTGCAATCGGCAATAAGAAAAATGGGAAAATAGAAAAAAAATAAATAAGTAATAGTATTACCAGAAATAAAGCTGGGATCATCAATATTTTTATAGATATGTTAAATTAGCTGGTGCTCCACTCTTTGTTCTTACCGTTGTCTGTTTAAAAATCATTTATAGACTTAAATTATGTCGCTGAAAGTTTCATTTCATTATATTTATCTTATATTCTCGCCGGGATCAAAATGTTACTTACAATATAGTACTTTTATAATTATTTGAAATTATTGTAGTACGTATTTACTACTTAGTTTCTTTTTTTCTTGAGAATGTATTCCAAATGTGATGAACGACTCTCTGACAATTGGATTCAAAGATCCGAATCTGATGTAAGCGGTTGATTCTTCGGAACACATTTTTCATTTAATCCGGATTCCATTTCAGACTTCTGGTCTTCAGACTCCTGTACTTCAGTTTTGGAACATTTTAAGTTGGACTCCGATCCCATTTTATTATCGTCATTTCACTGGGTTATTAGTTGTAGGAGCGACTTCAGGGTATTCGTCGAAGAACTACTCATTGGGTTATTAACTGTATGAGCGACTTCTGGGGTTTTCTTCGAAGAACTACTCATTTGGTTTGTCGCTGTTGCTGTTGTTACTTCCATTTTGCTTAATACACTGTCTGCATCACTTTGAGACATTCGGTTACTGAGATTCAGGGAACTAAATGATGTAGGTTGACTTGTCGAAACGTTTTCTTTCATTGTCAAATCAGACTTCGGATTATTTTCTATATTGCTATTTGTTAGTGTTGTATTGTTGATAGCGGATATCGGGGTATTCTTCGAAGAAATCATTTGCTTGGTTGTTCTGCCAATTGTGCTTGACCCATGACATTTTGAAACCGATTCATTCACTCTCAGTTCAGTTTGCGGGTCCAAAGGATTAAGCGGTAATTGATTCAGGTTTGAGGCACTTTCATCTATTCCCAATTCAGATTTCGTGTTTTTCGGTGATTGGTTTAGACTTGAATCTAAGAAACTAGATGTTATCGGTTTATTCTCCGAACGGCGTTCACCCAATCTCAATTTGGACTGTGGGTCTTGCAACTTTTGGTTTTTTTGATTTGACTTCGAGAAACTATTCGTTTTTGGTTCATTCTCCGAACGGCATTCATCCAATCTCACTTCAGACTTCGTGTTGTTTTCTTTTATGATATTTCCTTCCGACTTATCTTTAACAGTTGTTGAATGAGACTGTGAAATGTTTTTACTATACCACTTTTCCATAGGATTAGTATTACTTAATGTAGCAGCGCCAACTGGAGACTTTTCCAAAAGTTCATTTCACTTTCTGAATCGCAATCATTAATTCTGAGTTCAGACTGCGGGTCTAAAATGTCTAGAGGCCGTTGATTTTTTTGATTTGAGTTCGCGGAACTTTCATCGTTTTCATCCAATCTCAATTCAGATAATTGGTTTCTTTGATTCAAATTCGAAGAATTATAATTTATCAGTTTATGTAATCTCACATCAAATTATGCGTATGTTCTTGTGTCTTATTATTGGTATACCATTTTGTATGACTCATGAACTTCGTATTACTTTTGATATGGTTTATAGAAGCGGCAATTTTTGCATTCTTCAACAAATTCATTTGTTGTGTTTCTTTCTCAACTGTACGTGATCAGATGGCGGGTCTAGTGTGTATAGCAATGGATTTTTCGACTTCGGTGCTTGTTTACTGTTGATCTTTGCTTGTGTCATAGTTTCAGACTCCGAAATTTTCTTACTCGTCCATTTATTATAACTTCCGGCAGCGGCTACTAGAGCATTTTTCATTGAATTCATTTGTTTTGTTGATCTGCCAACACTCTCCGAATTGCATTCTCTCTCCTCTCTCAAATGCGTTTCCCTGCCTCGTGACACTTGGTGCTTTTGATTTGAATTCGGGAAACCTGGTGTTTTCGGTCTATCCAATCCAAATGTAAATTTTGGATCCTGTTTCATATTGATAGTTTTTTGCTGTTTCTCCTTTTTTGATTCCGCAATCATTGTGGTATACCAATTTTGACATTTGGTTGAGTTATTATTTGGACAAGACTTTGAAGAATTTATTTCCACATCATATAGTCTGATATTTTTCATTAACTTCGCATCTGTCGTTTGCGTTCTTAGTTTTTTAGGACGCTTTTTAATTTGGGATGGCATGTCATCGTCTAGGCCATTCTTCTTCGGATTGTCTCTATCATACTTTGACACCTCAAGTATAATCGCAATTGTCAATAATAATGATTCCCGATAATAAAATTGGAATATAAAAGTTTTCAGCATAAAATTCATTCCATAAGATGGTAAAAAGTAGGAAAACGAATTTGGGGCATATCCTAGGGAATATAGAACATAAAATTAAGAAATGGTTGAATCGAATGAAATTGTCAATACAATAAAGTTGTATTTTGATATCCTACACCCTGTACCATGGACAATTCCATCTACAATAGTACTACTTAGTAAGCAAAAATTCTTTTATAACCTACGCTTAGTTGCAACGCTTGTCATACGGCTCAGAGATCATTGCAAAGCTGGACCAAGTTTGATATTTTGGTCTAATCCTAGACAACCGCCTAATAAATTCCATCAATGCATGTTGCTACGCAAATTTGCCTGCCGGTTGCGCCCAACTTTTACACTTTCCTTGTCAAATAAAAGGCTGCTTTACAGGCAAATAGTGACCCATTTCTTAGCACTGGATATGAAATATCCATTATATTTTTGTATTTTTTGAATACTTTTGTCGATTGAATTATGAGGGTCCTCGTAAATTGATCGAATGATATATTGTATTTATGTTTAAAGCCTTCAAATATATGATGAGAAACTATCAAAAGTCTACCGAATCCTAAATTCATTTGTGTAACACAAATATGTACCGAACTTATAATAAGTATAATAGTTATTCCTCCTTAATCATGGATCACAGCTAATTACAATAAAATTAACAAGGTTGGAATTATATTCTGAAAATTTCAGGTCAATATTTTAAAATGAATGGCATCAGAGAGCATAAGTTTATGATCGTCTGCTTGCTTGTCTGGTTTTTCAGCTCCATGTATATGGAGAACACCGAATGACATCAATAGTCACATCGTTGTGGAAGGTCCAACAAATGATGATTCAGAATCTGGTGAATTTCTTTCTGATTCTTACCTAGTAAGCAAATTTTAATACATGTACTTGTACATACACATGTATGTCCGTTAAAACAATATAATTTATCATTTCTTGATGACTTTCTTGATAAGATCTAGTTATTTAATATTCTTGTTTACAATGAATGAACTGCTTCCGGTGAACATCATCATCATCATTATTGCCATCTTTATTATTTGCACTCAATAAATTGTAATTCAAGCATTTTCTCAATTTTGTTTATATTAATTTTTATATAAACAAATTCAATTTGAGTTGTTTTTGCAAGCTCACAAATCACTCAAATGGGACAAAGAGTAGTTATAAGTAGTCGAACGGATTGAAGTGAAGTTAACTGTTCTGCTCAACGCGGACAACAGGAAAATTTATAGAAATTTAATTCAAAGTTTATTGTACACATATCTTGTAATCTTGTAATCTCGTAATAATGCCGATGTTAAAACTGCAATCGAACGATAATCAACTATTTGAAATCGATTCCAAGGTTATGAAAGTTTCTATAACAATTCAAGATGTTATGAATTATCCATGGTGCTCTCCTGGAGATGAAGATGATATAATTCCATTATTATTAATTGACGGCTGTACACTGCAGAAGATCATTGACTGGTGTAAACATCATCAAGATGACGAATATTTGAAGGATGAGCCATACTCGTATTCATATGATGCATGGGACAATGATTTCTTCAATCAGCTGTCGATTGAGGAAATACAGAATATGATTAAGGCAGCGGATTTCTTGCAAATTGGTCATCTAGTTGACATTTTAAATGTATATAATAACGCTAAAATAGCATTACAATAAACTAAAGCATTATACCTAGAGTTGAAAGGCATGGTAGCAAAGCGATCTTACCATAAAGTAGCATAAGGATTGATTTTGTTATTCTACTTCTCAATAATAATATTGTAAACCGTGCACGGTTTTTGCAAAAACTAGTAAGGCCTTCGGCTTTGTTATTTTATTTTATGAAATATTTCAGAACTCAGCATTCACAATATTTCATTGCAATCAAATGAACGGTATCGGTATGGCAGCGCATAATACACGAACAAATGAACCAACAAACAAACAATTATTGATTTTTATATCTTAGATTAGTTAATTCAGAAATGAATTAGGAAGGAATAGTGGAAGAAATCTATATTTCTTCTAAATACCCTAAAACGTTATGTTTTATTCTTATGTGGATACCAGAATACAAGAATATGGATCACTTTGACAAGAGAAATCGACAATGTTCTACACTCATCAATCAATCTTCAACTCAATCAATACTCTGTTATCAAAGTACATATTAAGTTTGATAGGACGAACCAGTAATAAATTTAAAAATACATATATTATAATTAATAAAGCGATATTATAACATATACATCATGTATCCAGCAATTCAAGAAATTTATGAGAATAAAGTCAATGGTGTATTTCATTAAAATTGATTTGTTCAAAAATAATAATTTTACAATAATTTATTTTTCGAAAACTTATGAAGTTAAAATAACAAAGACCAAAGCCAAAAGATTCCGTACAGCGTTCCCATCTCAATCCATTTCATTTCTGGAAGGCGAGTTTAAGATTGGCAAACTGTCTGCGTTTGCATGAAATTGCTGAGCAGTTAAAATATAAACAGCATACCATAAAAGTTTGGTTTTTGAACCGTAGGATAAAATACAAGAAGGCCCAGAATTTTGATTGATTTAGTTGTTATTTCTAATACTTGAGAGTTAATATTTAAAGATACAAAAACAAAATTGTAGAAACTTTCACTTATTAAATGTGTCATTTTCCACACTAAACTTTCTTCTTCAACTGTCTTAGAATTATCATATCTCAGTAAGCCAAAAGTCTTTGATAACCGATTAGATTCAAACCAATCTTTGCGGACAGCTGACTGTTGTTGTGCTGTTGAGTCCGGGTCCAACCCAATGCGTGATATTCATTTAAAATTGTGTGTAAACGACGATCGGATATGTTACCAGTTTGATTCACATGTTGTTTATAATAGCCTCATAACGAGCGATGACAAATTACAGTGCCTCCTGGCATCACCAATTGATATTCACCGCCATCAAGTAGATCAGGTACAACTTCAGCATCAACATACACTTCATCGTCCTATTTAACACAAAACAAAATAACAAATAAGAAAGAAATATGCAATTACTATTGGAATTCCAATTAGAGTTTAAGTAGAATATATTGTCTTACATGATCTGGATAACTGGGATATCCGTATCATAATCATAATATTCAGCATATTCAGCTAAGGTCTTGTCCTCGTGCAAAATCTGACAATGTCCTTTGTCAATCATATGCTTGCGTAAAGCGTCTAGAGAATAGAATGTTTTGCCACGATCATTGCACCATAAGCATATTAAGAAATTGCCAACTTTCTCGCCCAAATAATAGAGTAAGTCATCAATATCTTGGCAGTATTCAGTATCAGGTATAAAGAAGGAGTGAGCAATAGATATGCGTTTCAGATTCTCAACCAGAACAGCACTTTTATATTTACAGAAGACACAATCTTGTTCAAATAAAGGATTTTCAGCAATTTTATTGCATTCATCACAATCAAATTCTTCTTCTTCTACTGCTGTACACAATGCCGCAAGCGGTCGCGTTGGCAAAACACTTTTTGTTGTTAATTCCTTCTTGACAATTTATTTGTTCCTTGTCCTAAAACGTAATAAAATGTCTTTGTTTTATTCTGTTTTAATGATTATCATGAACGTTCCGATAGCGACATGCATTACATTTTACTGACACGCTATGTAAAATTCTCGGCGCTGACTGCTGGCAACTTCTGCGCACGCGGCTTCAGATTATAACATTCACGTTGTACAGCAAGCATTTTTTTATTTGAAATTTTTCAATTAAATTTCACAATAAAATTAATCACGGCACCAAAAACGAAACTAATATCATGAGACTTTTGATTACCAAATTATCAGCGCCATGCGCCATGCGCCATGCTTTGCAATTAATTATCATTTGCTCCTCATCAATCGCCGAATCAGTTATATTTGGTTTCGTTTTCCAAATTGTTTGCGCAATGCGCCATGCACTACACTTAAAGGACGTGCTGTGTAAACTTCTTGGCGCTGACCGGTGGCATTTCAGTAAAATCCCGCTTCAAATTATAACTATGTCAATCCGCATTGCCAGAGTGCATTGCAATTTATGCATGCATATAACTATTAAGCGACAACATAGCGGCGCCATGTTATCATCATTGGCTGCAGTTATGGTGACATTGCCCACTGTCCGTCTCAGCGTTGGGCATATTTTTTTTTCTTTTTAAATTGAAATTTTGCAATTAAATATCACAATAAAATTAATCACAGCACCAAAATAGAAAATCTAGTCTTAATGCAATTGGAAAGCACGTTCTCGGGCTTTTTCTACTACACAGTGCAGTGTTGAGTTGTGTTGATTTTTAGCAAACAACATTCCAGTGTTATAAAATGTAGGGAAATAATGGTGTTAAACACTAAAAATAGGTCGGGGTGCCATCTGTGTGCCATTTTCATTCAAACACATTGTCATCGGCTGGGTTGAGCTTTGTCTATTGATATCAACAAAATCAATTGTCAACTTTATATTTTGCACTCATTAAATTGTAATTCAACCTTTTTCTTAATTTTGTTTATATTAATTTTTATATAAACAAATTCAATTCGAGTTTTTTTGCAAGCTCACAAGTCTCTCAAATGGGATAAAGCGTAATTATATTCGAACTGATTGCATTCATTCATCGATCAAAGTACTGAAGTGAAGTTAAGTGTTCTGCTCAACGCGGACAACAGGAAAATTTATATAAATTTAATTCAAAGTTTATTCTACACATATCTTGTAATCTTGTAATCTCGTAATAATGCCGATGTTAAAACTGCAATCGAACGATAATCAACTATTTGAAATCGATTCCAAGGTTATGAAAGTTTCTATAACAATTCAAGATCTTATGAATTATCCATGGTGCTCTCCTGGAGATGAAGATGATATAATTCCATTATTATTAATTGACGGCTGTACACTGCAGAAGATCATTGACTGGTGTAAACATCATCAAGATGACGAATATTTGGAGAATAAGCAATCATCATGGGACAATGATTTCTTCAATCGGCTGTCTATTGAGGAAATACAAAATATGATTAAAGCAGCGGATTTCTTGCAAATTGAGCATCTAGTTGACATTTTAAATGTATTTAATGACGCCATATGTATCACAAGAAAAATAACTAAACAAATGAGTGAAATGGTTTTGTGAAAAATTAAAAAACAAAACAAACGAAATTGTAAATTAAAATACTATTTGCTAAAATAATAATAATAAAATAAACTAAAGCATTATACCTAGAGTTGAGAGGCATGGCAGCTAAGCGATCTTATCATAAAGTAGCATAAGAATTGATTTTGTTATTCTACTTCTCAATAATAATATTGTAAAATTAACTGAAGCAGATATATTCATTTATTTTCTTTTAATATTTACCAGCGCACCAGTGCACTGCAAAAGACTAATAAGGCCTTCGGCTTCCACAATATTTCATTTATTTAATTCTTATGTGGATACCAGTACATAAAGTCCTTGAAAAGATCACTTTGACAAGAGAAATCGAATATGTTCTGCACTCATCTGTTCAAGGCAAACTACATACAACTATATAAGGTATATAGTATTCTTCTAAGTTAAGTATTGCAACTCTCACAAGCTACATTACTAAATAGTTTCTGCCCGAACAATCTAATGCACTCTTCTGATAAATAAGTAAGCCCACTTTTAGCTTCAATAGACCTAGGGCCTGAAACATCCAATCTTTATGGATTAATGAAGTATTGTAAATTAATAACAAGAGTATGCACCGATCATTTTTATTTACACTCCAATCCAATCCAAATGAATCATGTGAGCCATTATTGGAGAGATCCATTGAATTATTCCCACGATCAATTCGACCATATTGACGATTAGTAGTCCTACGACTAGGAGATGTTGGCAGATTATAGCAATTAGGGTGCGGTATACGTGTAGACCGTGATTGATACTGATGATGAGTCTGATGCCGAGACGGTGATCGTAACATTTGTTCACGTTGTTCACGTGGAGGACTTGGCATTAAGTTAATCTGAACAATGCGACCGTAGGTGCTGTTTCGTTTACGGTTTTCCTTTTCTTCTAATTCAGTTTTTAAACGTTTCACTTGATTTTGGAGACTTTTTAAATCATTGGTAATGTCGTTTTTAATCTGAGTGAAGGCATTCATACGCGTCACCACAAAGTTACTCGTGGAAGCAATCGGATGTGGTTCGTATTCGTCTATTTTCGTCAATAAGATATGCATTTTGGTCAACATCTATAATGGAATATTTCCATAGGAAATTTATATAATTTATGGATCAGATTAAAATTCTAGTTGAAGTAACTTACAATAGAATACATAGTCGTGTTTCTGTTTTCTTTGCTCATCAGATCTGATTGAATACTCTGTATATTTGCACGTATCTCATTTAGAGTTTTGATCTCATGTCGCAATGTATGGCGTACAATGGGATTTGGTTCATCAGCTATAAGGGATTCTAATGTTTCTGTTAATGTATTGGCATTGGTGGCATTGCCGGATGCAACCGAATTAAAGAGTTCCTCGCGTCTATCGTGAAACTTTGCGAAACAATCATCTAGTATTTTCATAGCAGATTGATCAGATGAGATCAAACTATCCAAATAAGCAATACCAGTTGCGAAGCGTCGCTTCAAACATTCTGGTTTCTCCTTTTTGTCAATTGGCTTTGGATTTAGGAGACGACGATTGGCTCTGAAGTATTCAACAAGCTTGCTATTAAGGAATTCACAAAATTCATGCTGCGCGTTTAAGGTTTCAACAAAACCAATTAGTTTCCCAATCATCCGGTTTTTACGCAAATTGGGACCACCACCAATATCATTAGATGTATGAGGATTAGTTAGATCTGAGACATTAAGAGAAGCTCCCGATTCAGCTGGTGCTATATCTTCTATCGAATGGGAATCGCCGTCAAATTCAGAAAGTTCAATGCTCGTTTCATACTCCGACATCATATCCATTATGTCACAGTAATCATTGTGGTTACCCTGTGCCTCGGAATCAATGTTACCAGAATCGCGGATCAACAATGCCGGTTGCTGATTTCCGTCATCGGCTGCAGAATTAGAGTAAACCTCGGTACGTACATCATTGGAAGCATTGTTTTCCAACTCCTTGCTAACATTACCACTACTATAATGTGTCGGAAAGTTATGTTCCACGTGTTTCCCATCTTGGTAGTCCGATTCCGTTGACATTTTGTGTGTTGAGTGTTGAATTTTGCGCCTCTTGTTTCCAGATTATTGTACGATGAGTTTATTGTATTAATTTTGATGTAAATGCTTAAAAGGTAAAAAACAGACTGTACTAAAAAAAATTCTCATAAAGTTTGTCATGACATATTCTCAATGCCTACTAAGTGATATAAAGAAATATTTATATTTATTTTACCCAAGTATACTCGCATGTATTAAACAAAGTCGAAACCTTTAGAACAAGCCAAATTGAGTAATTATTGGCCACTTTTACACATTTAGGTTGGAAGGAGGCAAACTGCTCAACGGATAATTATGTAAAAAATACCCGGTATTCCTTAGATCATAGGCAAAAGACAATAGAAAAATCAAAACCATGGCTACCTGCATTTACTCAATAATGCATGGGGCACCCGCCCCGGGCTGCAGTTTCTGTGGGCACCAAAATCATAGTATAATATGATTTAAACAAACCTTGCTCCACAAAGCGCCAAGCATACGGAAGCCTGGTTGGCTCACCGTCGACTTGTTAGAAAAAGGTGCCACACAAAGAGCTAGTAACCGAAATTAATGAAAAATCAAGTGCATTCGTCTAAGAATATTCTGCACTTCTGCGGGTAAAGGATCCTCACAATAATAAATCCACCATTACACCTGGATTTTTCCTTTTTACCTCCTATACTCGCAAATTACAGGTGTATATGGCTCTTACATACAAGTCAACAAAATGAAATCTATTCAATTTCTTAGGGACTCGTTAGTTCAAAAATTATATTTATTATCGCCCAAAATTTGTATCAATTTGAATGATTTAACATATTGCAATCATAATGTAGTAATTAATTGAGTTTCGTAAGCTTCATAGGCCTTTTAGAGGGAAATGTTTTCTGGTTTTAACCCATTATGTTGATGATAAAATGCACTGCGAATAAGAGAGAAAAAATTAATGTCAATAAAATTGGAAATTATCTTAACATAATTTCCATTCTTTGATACTTACAGAGGCGGAAACAAGCGCACAGGACACCGAAAATTATGAGACTATTACGGACTTCCAAATCTGCTTGTTTTGGGTCCTTCTCTGGTTTTTTTTCGATTGGTCGATACATGGTAGTTTCTTTCGAATGATACGAAAATTATTTCGGAATATTGAAAAAAGGTATATAGAAATTTGTATATACTAGTCTTTCAGAATAAATAATAAGTACAATATTTATGACAATAAATGAAATAGTCACTTTATCATCTACTTATAAATGAATGAATGATCAAAAATCAATCAAAAACATAATAGAAGTTTCTTCCCCAATGCAATAAATCTGATCAAACAACTGCAGTTGGAAGTCAATATACAATAGTACAACTGAAGCTACCTGTGAGGCAATATACAATAACAGATTCAGAGAAAGTTCTCCAACTAGAGATGATAGTAAAGAATCTACGCGAATAAGCACAGAAACGTCACTACTGGCAACTGGATCAAACAGGCAATCCACTTCTACAGAAGTTTCTTCCCCAATACACTAAATCTGATCAATCATCTACTGAAACAAATGCAGTTGAAAGTCACTATACAATGGTACAACTGAAGCTAACAGTGAAGCAATATAGTAGCGCCCTCTGTGAATTGTCAACTCTATGCTATTAAACAATTACAGTTGTGTTCATAAAAATAGTAGCGCATGCATATCCTAATGTTAAAAACTCTTTTAAATTGGTAACTTTTGTTATGATTTCTCTGATCATCTGGCCTTCAATAGCTGTGTCCAACACCATTATGAACGCCTCTTTGAGAGGATAATAAGCAATGAATCTGTGAAATACAATAATTATTCGTGTAACTCATTTTGTGTAGCCAAAAACAAATTGTACTTACACTGATTCTGGCAAATCCAAAGGATTGCAGCGGTCTCTCAAGATTCTGCGTTTTATTCTCCCGCAATTATTCTCCTCCACGGCAGTTGTCAGTCTTTATTTTTTTTATTTCCACGTTTTATTAATGAATAATGTATTAATATAAAAACAATTTAATTTAATAAGGCTGAGAAATCGGTACAAAACCTTTAAGAAAATTGAAAATTTTGATGGATGCACTGTCCCAATGATATTTAGTGATCTTACTTAGTTGAAAAAAAAGTCCGATACATGTGGTGGCAAGTGCAAGACAACATTTTTAGTCAACAGAGGGATTGTGCGATATAGCAAGACCAATCATTTGGGCTATCAAAAATGTTTGTTCGTTTTCGTCTTAGAGAAAATATTTTGAAAGCGACAAGTCCCAGACAGGTACCCGTTTTGACAAAAAAAAGCTTTTCGATGCTAGATTGAAGTTCACAAGCGTTTATTTTGTACTTATCATTTGATTTAACAGTTTGAAAAACATTCCTTTTTTAATTTTTGTTTTCATAAATTAAATATTGTTTGTTATTCATTTCAATTTGAACAGAGAGAAAAACGCCGGTCTAAGAACAGCACCGATTGTTCTTAAATATAGAACACACCAAATTGAGTTGCATTTGGTGCAAAAGTTCTTGTAATAAGTATGATTTGCACTTAAATTGAAATTCAAGGCCAAGTAAACTTGAATTAAGAACAAACGAACATGAATTGAGAACAATATCTGTGTTGAAAGTCCGCAAACACGAAATCTGTCTTGTCTTAAGACTGAAACAACTTTAACTGAGACCATTTTGGTCTCGAAGTCAGCAGTTTTCGTTTAAGTCACTTTAATTCTCAAACGATCCATACTTAGGCATATGATAAATTTTGTATTTTATTATACTTACGTATGCCTTCATGGCTCAGAGGTTAGTGTGGCGAGTTGACATCCTTGAGTCACGGGTTTAATTCCCGTTCTAGTTTGGTCCTACACTTTTCTAATGTACTTATTTCAGGATCAAAATGGTTTCAATTTAAGTTGCGTTGGTCTTAAAATCAAGAACATCTCAACACAATAACAATGCGTGCTTGAAGTGAGAACATTTGACAACGGACTATCGTGACCGAATGTGCATGATTTGAATCCAATGTTTTCGATTTTTTCTCTCTGTGTACATACTCGTATTAACATTATTAACTCAAATTATTATTTCTTTAATTATTTGATTTACTAATCTAATTGTACATTAAACATCATACATTTCTATATGTATTTACATCATCAACTATTAACATTGTTTACAAGAAATACACATGTGATAATTTATACATTATACAATAATTATGTCTATATGAATCATTCAAGTTATGCATATCAAAACTTATTATATTTTTTATTTAAAAAATCAATCAATCAAAATTTGCTCTACTTCAAATCATCTGTAAATATCTTACATTCAAATATTATATCTTGTGCATCATTATATGTTTTATCTGTTATCTGTTTCTTTTCATACATCATACAATTTAAGTATGATGATGGTGGGTTTTATTTTTTTGCCGCAACATTTTAGTGATCCGTACAAAATTATTGAGGAGTACTACCATATCTCTATATAATTTTAACAGTCAAATATGATATATCAGTGATTGCCAAAAGCGAACAAACTAATCCAATAGCGAGATCCTAATACCAGAATATGACGATGCCATTTTTGATAGGGTGAGACAACATTGCCGATAAAGTACCCGAATTCATTGGAATTTTTTTGGTCGAAACATATGTTCATTTCATTACAGTTACTCATTAGTGATTAGGAAAGTCCAAAGGAACGCATTCATGAAGAATACCCTAAGTACTCAGCACAGTGTTGATTCATGTGTTGTATTAAAGGAGCTATACGAAATAGTGGATACAGCATCCAAAACTGCAAGCATTGCATCGAAATTGACAGAACAATTTCGATAAAATTAGTGTGAGCTAAGTACTGCAAACTCTAAGTGAGCCACACAGTTGCAGAAGGCATTAAATATTTTCATGAAAATAACTTATTTAAGAATCCTGTAAATTTTAAAAAAGCAATACGAAATATGCCATCGCTATGCAGTGAGTTTCTTACCGAATCTTCTTCATATAAGAAGAGAAGTTATTTAGCGTAACGGATCATATTGCGTTGTTTCAATTTTGCCTATTTCTGGAGAACAATACTGATGCTCTCACATAACACGACAAGGATGTTAATGATCCATGTCAGTAATAGTATTTAGTTTTATTTTTGAAGTGAAACTTCTTTAGCGGCGTTGGGTAAAAATTTAGTACAAATTTTGAGTGAAAAAATACAGATTGTAACGATTTTCGGATTCTGTATTTCTATTGCAAATCATTAACAAACAAAAAAAAAAAAAATAAATTTAATTTAAAAGAGAATTCTTAGATAATGACATTTGAATGGATTAAAAATGGTAGAAATTAAATAAAGAAAAGGAACAAGGAAAGCTAAATTCAAATTAAAAGCAATGAAAACAATTTTGAAAAGAAGTTAGCACCTTGATTATTGAATAAATTGATAAATTGTCGTTAAAAGCAATTGACAAAAATAATGTATGATTGCAAAAATCAAAAATATCCAATATAATCCGACGAATTCAAAGAATTTTTTATGTATTTCCTTTGAAAATTTGTAAAATAAATTAATATATAATCAGACACAATAAATAAAATAAAACAATAAATAAAATAAAACAATAAAAAAGAAAACAAAAAAGAATTTATATAACAAAATTTTATATTATTTCGGAAATAAAATAAAAATTTAAAATTTCAATAAAGAGTGCAAGTCACTGCGTCTAATGACTGGAAGTCCATAGTACTTAAGGAACTCAACCTTACATAGAGATATGAACTTGGGCGCACCAGGCCATGAGTAGAGTAAAATTTTATTCATTTAATATTGTTTTTTCATAAATTAAATGTAAAAAACCTGGCGATATTTATTACGCAGAAGCGAAGCGCCCTGTTTGGCGTTTAATAAAAAAACCAAAAAAAATTATTCTGTTATATTTTTAGACTTAAGAAGAAAGATAAACAAATGTGATTTATATTATTTTAATTTGTTAAAGTCTGAATTCAATATCCTCGAAGATATGTTTAATTAAATGTTTTGGCACACATTTAGGATAGATTTCTGGATATTTGAAAAAAGAGAGGAAGAAATCATCATAGTCGATGATAAATGTGATTGTGACCATTCATCTATTAATATAGTACAGCTTTCTTGTTATTTTTCGCTCCCATTTTCATCCATTTCGATTTACACAATATGAATATACCAAAAATGTAGTCGATTCGTGAAAAGTCTTAAAAGGTAAAGCTTTCTTCCGACGCCGTATCCGTATGCTGCCACAAAAATGGAGAAAAGTAGTGGCTAGCGATGGACAATACTTTCAAGAAAACATAATGTACCATTCATTCATAATAAATGCCCAAGTTGTTGTGAAGTTGTTCAGTTCAGCTAAGATCAGATCAGACAAATCCGCATGTTGTAACTGGCCGATGGCCTCTTCATTCTCGGGTTCTCTCTTTTTTGTTGGTAAAATCAATCAACAGACCAAATGATCAACTCAATAGAAATGTGAACTAAGTATTTTGGAAAGAAAGGAAAAGAAAGCATGGGTATAAAGAAAAAGTTGGTTGGAAAAAACAAGTGCTCTTTGAACACAATTTTAAAGGATATCAATTTTAAACTGACCAGACCTACATCAACATTCAGAATCAATGATGAATCTAATTGTGACCACTCATCTATTAATTCAGCATTACAATTCAAAGACACTATTCCTTGGTTAGGAACAAGGCCTATCTTACACCTTTGCTGATTTTAGGTAACACAGCAACCGGTTATATTACGCAACTCCACCTCGAGCTTCTACTCTACCCGTAATAGAAAAATAAGACATTTTATATGTAAAGAAATCCATCTAAAAATATGAAAACAAATTCATACTGAAGCCAGTTTGTATTTATGGATTACAGCTGAATAAACATAATAAAAATATACTTGTTATTGAAGAAGTAATCCGCTAAAGCAACAACCACAATTATGGTATCAAATCTATTGAATTGTAACGCACCTTTTACACTCGATGCAAATTCAAGAAATTTCATTCATCCTATGATTTTATCAGATCAATAAAGTATAGTTTTTCTATTGTTAATTTAACATTTACACAAATATGTAGATTGAAATTGATGCAAATTTTGATTGATTTAGTTGTTATTTCTAATACTTGAGAGTTAATATTTCGAGATACAAAAACAAAATTGTAGAAACTATCACTTATTAAATGTGTCATTTTCCACACTACACTTTCTTCTTCAACTGTCTTAGAATTATAATACCTTAGTAAGCCAAAAGTCTGTGATGACCGATTCGATTAAATCCAATCTATGCGGGCAGCTGACTGTTGTTGTGCTCTTGAGTCCGGGTCCAACACAATGCGTGATATTCACTTAAAATTGTGTGTAAACGACGATCGGATATGTTACCAGTTTGATTCACATGTTGTTTATAATAGCCTCATAACGAGCGATGACAAATTACAGTGCCTCCTGGCATCACCAATTGATATTCATCGCCATCAAGTAGATCAGGTACAACTTCAGCATCAACATACACTTCATCGTCCTATTTAACACAAAACAAAATAACAAATAAGAAAGAAATATGCAATTACTATTGGAATTCCAATTAGAGTTTAAGTAGAATATATTGTCTTACATGATCTGGATAACTGGGACTATATTCATAATATTCAGCATATTCAAATAATAATAGAGTAAGTCCTCAATATCTTGGCAGTATTCAGTATCAGGTATAAAGAAGGAGTGAGCAATGGATATGCGTTTCAGAATCTCAACCAGAACAGCACTTTTATATTTACAGAAGACACAATCTTGTTCAAATAAAGGATTTTCAGCAATTTTATTGCATTCATCACAATCAAATTCTTCTTCTTCTACTGCTGCACACAATGCCGCAAGCGGTCGCGTTGGCAAAACACTTTTTGTTGTTAATTCCTTCTTGACAATTTATTTGTTCCTTGTCCTAAAACGTAATAAAATGTCTTTGTTTTATTCTGTTTTAATGATTATCATGAACGTTCCGATAGCGACATGCATTACACTTTACTGACACGCTATGTAAAATTCTCGGCGCTGACTGCTGGCAACTTCTGCGCACGCGGCTTCAGATTATAACATTCACGTTGTACAGCAAGCATTTTTTTATTTTTATTTGAAATTTTCCAATTAAATTTCACAATAAAATTAATCACGGCACCAAAAAAGAAACTAATATCATGAGACTTTTGATTACCAAATTATCAGCGCCATGCGCCATGCTTTGCAATATATTGTCATTTGTTCCTCATCAATCGCCGCATCAGTTATATTTGGTTTCGTTTTCCAAATTGTTTGCGCAATGCGCCACGCACTCCACTTAAAGGACGTGCTGTGTAAACTTCTTGGCGCTGACCGGTGGCATTTCAGTAAAATCCCGCTTCAAATTATAACTATGTCAATCCGCATTGCCAGAGTGCATTGCAATTTATGCATGCAAAATAACTATTACGCGACAACATAGCGGCGCCATGTTATCATCATTGGCTGCAGTTATGGTGACATTGCCCACTGTCCGTCTCAGCGTTGGGCATAATTATTTTCTTTTTAAATTGAAATTTTGCAATTAAATATCACAATAAAATTAATCACAGCACCAAAATAGAAAATCTAATCTTGATGCAATTGGAAAGCACGTTCTCGGGCTTTTTCTTCTACACAGTGCAGTGTTGAGTTGTGTTGATTTTTAGCAAACAACATTCCAGTGTTAGAAAATGTAGGGAAATAAAGGTGTTAAGCACTAAAAATAGGGCGGGGTGCCATCTGTGTGCCATTTTCATTGAAAACCTTTTCTCATCGGCTGGGTTGCATTTTCAATTGAATTCAAAATTCATATCTTCATATACTAACAGATTTGTGTAATGGTATCAAGGAAAACATTCTAAAATTAATAAGCAGTCAATATATTGGTCGAAAAGAGGCAGTTAGAATGAAGGAAGAAGTTAATAACAAAAAATTGCTAACCACGTGCTCAACCTTTAAACACTTCTCGTCAGTTCATATTGGATTTAAATAGGAAATAGAAGGTTGCAGTGATGGCGTCTTCATAACCTCCCTTGTGATGTTCTAATGTAACACTGTTAATGCAAACTAGGCTGTGAGCAAGGATTGAGAAAAGAATGCGGAGGAACGGTCAACATTTTGGGCTGTTAGAGTTCAAGCCATGCCTTATTAAATAAGGAAAGATGATGAAGAAAATAAATACCACAGATGCAATGAGTATGGAGATTAATATGAACGGATAATTACAATGAATTACTTCTGTAATTGTAGATCGAGATTATGCCAATATATTTTTCAGGCGCTTGATTCAAATGTTCTTATTGGCAGCCAAAATTTAGATATTTCTCTTTGCTAATATCGAAAAACATACAGTTCAAGAGAAATTAGTAGAAATTGTTGATAAAATTGTACTTATGCGATGGACACAAGGGACGCAGTATTCTTAACCCAAATATAATCGCCGTTGGTGACTGTTCAGTGGTTCACTTGATATCTTTGATATATGATTTGATAAAATGAAAAACAGTTACATTAGTGTTCATCCGCTTGGACTCATCTCAACAATCCTCCTCCAATTTCAATGGCAATCTGCAAGAAGAGGCTGAACTAGATCAGCTACATTCGTTTTAGTAAAATGTTGTATTGAGTGAGGAGGCAAATTTAGCTGGAAATTAGTGTTTCATGACAGATAAAAAATGAAATGCAATTTATTTAAAAACAAATTATTTATTTAATAATTTAAACATCTACCGAATTGTACATCACAATCATACGTCTATACATCATTAATTAAATCATTACATTGATTTTTCGAGCTTATTATACTATACATTGAGGATCATATACATATTTACATCGTTCACTTAAATTACTATTTATTTATTAATGTAATCATACATCAGATTGAATATCAAAGATCATATACATATGTATGTGTTGACATCATTAGCTATTAACATTATTTACAAGAAATTACATTTGATATTTATACATTATAACATGTGTCCATATGAATTATTCAAATTATGCATCAAAATTTATATTTTTTATTTAAAAATCAATCAATCAAAATTTGTGTTACTGAAAATCATCTGTAAATATTTTACTTTAAAATAGGTGAGTGTTTAGCGATCTGTACAAAATTATTGAGGACTACTACCATATTTCTATATAATTTAAGCATTCAAATATGAAATATCAGTGATTGTCAAAAGCGAACAAACTAATCCAATAGCAAGATTCTAATAGCAGAATTTGACGAAAGAAAAACTTGCAGTTGTTCCTCAATACACTCTCATTGGTAGACTCCATAAAATGAGCACACGATTAGCGGTAACTCTAGTTAAAATAAAGTTGGAGGGAACAACAAGAAACTTGATTGGCACTCACGCTACACTAGCCGAAAATAAAGACAAGTGTCAAAGAGGTTCCATCAGCGAAACTGATGAGCATGCAACGGAGAAACAAATAAAGATGCGAAAATGGCAGTTGATGTTTTGTTGATATCAAAATTTCATTGAAGCACTCTTGATAGGGTGACAAAAAATCACAACCTTTGTGCGAAGTTACATAGACCGAATGGTATGACTACAAATTGATATAGCGGACGTCCTGGTACAGTAAATGCCGTGCAGGCTTTGCTGTCTTCAATTAGCTCAATTTACCAAAATGTGAACTTAAGATCGACAATGGAGATAAAGTGAGTCGGATGCCTTCGATGTTCTACATAGGATAAGCATCCTTTACAGTTAACTGATACTGAACTGTCGTACGGTTACTCCACGGACTTTCGCTGGTTTCAATCTCAATCACACCTATCTCCAACATCTTATCCACTTCGGCATCGGATAATGCCTACTTTTAATGGGAACAATAAAAAGACGCTTTAAAATTTTAATGTAGTCAACACAAACAAAAACACAACTGTTATTTGATACCTAATCGACGAAACTGAACTAAACCCAAAGCAAAAGAAACACCTATAAACCAAAAGCTTATACATGCACAAAACAAAACATAAATAACTTCATTAAACCTACCTATCCTTTTAGGGAAAGCTTAGTGTATGATACCCGTACAACACACTGCGTTTAACTAACCCTAACCTACTCAATCCCCTACCTAAAAAACTCCAACCGCTGCTACTGCTGTTACTGTCGCTATAGGTGTTGGTGATCTTGACCTTGATCTCCCATGCTACAAAAACGGACAAACCCTACAAAAATTATCCCACGCAACAAAAGTGCTAATACAATAACTTCTCTATAAACAGTATTCTTTGCGAAAACTCTATAACACGACTTCACCACCAATGAGAGAGCAATAGAACATAAGAGAGAGGCACACAAACCTCTCTATTCTCCCATTATACTGCGCGCACACACGCACACATCAACGGCTGTGTGTTGTTATTGTTGTTATAAAGCGGATCAAATTTACGGTATGATTGAGATTTCTGGATATTTGGAAAAACATATGATAGTCGATGATGAATCTAATTGTGGCAGTCACCTATTAATACAGCTTTACAACTCACATTGGACGCAACGAAAAGACTTAACTGATTTACCGAACGATTATATTGTAACAGAAACTTTCATTAATTTAAAAAAAAAATAACATAATCAGGAGTTTTACACTAAGACGGGTGCGTGCAGTGGCTCTGCCATGCAAATTGCCTGGTCGGCAACGACTACACGATGTGGCTCAATGACCAAATTGTCAAAATATATGCTTCTATGGTCGAGCAACGTACTAAAAAACTATCTGATCAGCTATGTGCAGGCACAATGATGAGTTTATCTACAAATAAAACTCACTAATAGAATTGGTTTAAAATTTTAATTAGCTTTTAAAATGCAAAAACCAAACTTGTTTCTATTATTTTTTCCAAGACAACTCGTGCTTTCATCACTTAAACGGAAGTAAAACGAAAATGGATTGATAAAGGATTAAAGACAGATAACGGCAAGATCTACCGTTACTAACAGCTGGCTTACAGTAATGAACATCAAATTAGAACGTTTGAATATAAACAAAAAAAGCAATCAAAAAAAATTTTATTTTTGTTTCTATTTTTTCCACCACTGTATGTGTTGAAACCAGCCCCATTCATTTTTATTTTCGTATGCTTTGTTTACATTTTTGTTTGTATATGCATTTTATTTAGATATAAAATGAGTTTTGAAAAGGCAAATTAAATTATGGATTGTGTGGAATTAGTTCTGAACATGGATGAGAGTGGGAGTGATGACGATGAATTTATGCTTAAATTGATGAAGTGCTACAGAGTGGAGTAAATTTTCTAGATCAAAAATTGTTTTTTTTTTTGTTAGACTGGATCATTTATTTATTTTTTATTAATTAGAACTATATAATATATAATAATCTATAATCTTATTATAGTTATAAACTATAACCTAGTTGTATTTATAAGCAATAACGACAGAGCAAAGCAAATTTCTTCACATTCCGTGCTATATTTTTCATTTCGCATGTATCCTCACTCTACGAACGCAAAATGAAATGAACAAACACACGAAAACGAAAGAGGTGAAAAGAAAACAACATCGGACACGGCTGCATAAAAGTCCGATGAGTGAATTCTGCCGCAAAGTTCGATAATGTAAAAGCGGACTTACAGAAAAAGCAGCTTTTTTCTTGGTGTGACTAGGGTATTAGTCTGGTTTTAACATCTATCGGCACTCCGAGCAACAATTATATAGGTACTTCTTGAAATAGTTTTTCTGACATTATTTCTAAAATCATTTTCTTACGGAAATATTTCATATTTTCCTTTAGGCTTCATAGACGACACTTTTTTGCGACAAGACTATATGCCTATTTGTTATATTGTGGTTGTAGTTTATCAGGGCTGGTGGTACTTGACGAGTGAATGATGGCCTGCCTCAGTAAGAACTGAACTTTGGTTACCGACGGATTTTTCAATATCATTCACGTTGCTTATCATTGGGCTCAGCTAGATATGTATTTAAGCCTGTTGGTGGGTTTCTCGCGTTAAAAAAAATGTAGGTACATGTAATGAAATTGATTTCCCTGTTCGGAATGTTATATTAACAAATCCATGTAAAAGTTTATGATTTCATCATTTATTCAATTGTCATCAAAAAGAGTTTTGATATCACTTCCCTTTAAAGATGTATCGACTATGGTCGAGCAACGTACTAAAAAACTATCTGATCAGCTATGTACAGGCACAATGATGGAAGGCAAAAAACTTGCAGTCCATAAAAGAAGCACACAATGGATTAGCGGTAAACCTGGTGAAACCAAAGTTGGAGCATTTCATCATCAGCAACTTCTGGTTGCTCTTTATGGGTGATCGGGCTGTCACTGCCCCCGACAACATGCCAGCGGTATCCAATGCTGTTGTGCTCCAATTGAGCGACTGGTTCAGCCCAGAAACCGCTCTGCCAATACTACAAGGTAAGCGAAAGCTGCGCTCTCCTAAGCCTCTACACAGTAGAAAAATATCAAAAAAATCTCCACCTAATACAAATGATACCACAAATTTGCGGCCGATCTCGCCATTACTCAACAACCGTTTCTCGCCATTGAGTGATGAATCGGGTGATGAGAGTGAAGATCTAATGGAGACTGATAGTGCCTCTGAAACACACACTCATAACTTAAAATCAAACACAAATTCAGAGCTACAACAAAATAACAACGTTGATAAAAATGATACGAATGATCCAACAAAACCAAAGCCACCGCCATTATTTGTGACTGGTGTCAAGAAAATAGATGGACTTCTGGCTACTATAGACTCGATCACAAAGTCTGACAGCTACGTAATAAAAGCCATGAAGAATAATAAAATCAAAATACTCCCGGCTACTAGCGACGCCTTCCGCAACATTATTAGACTTTTTGATGAGTTAAATGTAACATATCATTCTTATCAGCTGAAGGAAAAAAGAGCGTATAAAATTGTTATACGTGGTCTTCACAGCACGACATCCGTTGAAGCCTTGAAAAATGAACTTTCGGCTATGGGTCATACTGTTCGCAACTGGTATAACCCCTTGAGTCGATTCAACGATCAACGTCTCAATCTTTTCTTCGTGGATCTGGAGCCTAATTCAATCAATAAAGAGGTATATACTATCACCAGACTGATGCCAGGAATACTCACACACCAAACGCTATTGTCGAAAAAAAATTTAAGTGTGTCAAATGTGGTCACGACCATCCGTCAAACTCTTGTTTAAAACCACGTGAAGAGCCAAGGTGTCCAAGAACCCGTAGTTAGCGCATGAGAGTCAATGTGATCAACCACAAGGTAGTAAAAGATTACCTCAACAACAAGTTGTGCAGCAGACCTCTGGTCTAAATCAGCAGAAATGCACTCAAGGCAACCGGAAACAACTTCAGCAACAACTTCATCAAATTATACAAGGAAAACAAAATCCCCATCCTTCGTCTCTACAGAGCAATAATCAACGAAGTTCGTCGCCCACTCAATCTGAAAGGATTGCCATGTTGGAATCGAGACTGGATGATTTGAATAACCGTTTTGACAATTTCATGGAGACGCAATCCAAAATACTTGCATTGCTCACCACCATGGTAGAAAAAAATGTTTAAACATCAATATAGCCATTTGGAACGCAGATGGAGTCCTACAACGCTAGAATAAGCTAGAGTTGTTCTTGACATCCAAAGCAATTGACATCATGCTCATTGCAGAAACCCACTTCTGCCGCCGCACTTATCTAAAACTACAAGGATGCGAAATATACGCTGTCAACCACCCAGACGATAACCGCATGAGGGGAGGAGCTGCAGTTATTATACGCACTGGCATCAAGCATCATCCCATTGATCCGATTCGGACTGAATCGTTGCAAAGTGCTGGGGTGAAAATCCTCACCAAATCTGGTGAAATAATCATTGCAGCAATCTATTGTCCACCTGGTCTTCAATTAGGCGAACGGGACTTTAATGACTACTTTGAAGTGCTTGGCCCGAGATTCCTGGTTGGTGGCGACTGAAATGCCAAACACCGTCTATGGGGATCCAGGCTCGCCACACAAAGAGTTAGACAACTTTTCGAGTCCATCGTTAAAAGCAACAAAGAAGTGTTGGCTACTGGATCACCTACTCTATACCCATATGACAATCTTCGATGTCCGGATGCAGTTGATTTCGCTATATTCAATGGTATTCATCCAAGTTTGCTGTCAATCAAGGAATCCGCAGACCTCAGTTCCGACCATATACCGCTACTCGTCAATTTATATACCTCTCCAGAGTTCTACAATGTAAAAAAGCGTTTGCTACCGAAGCACGCCAATACAGCCAAATTCAAAACTTGGCTTGAAGCCCGGCTTAACTTAAACGTCGAATTAAGAACAAGTATTGATATTGACAATGCAGTGGAGTTATTTTCACGTAACATCCAAGAAGCCGCATATTTTGCCACCACAAATCAAACATTCACCCCTTACAACTCACCTCAGGCCCTTTTAAAACCTGAGGTCCTAGAATTGGTGAGGTTCAAACGTAGGTTGCGTCGTCGATATATGCGTAGCCGCAATGAAAGAGACAAGATAGCCTGGAGAAAAGCTGCTCGAGAACTCAAACAGAAACTAGCAGACATCAAAACTGAATTCTTCAACAATCTACTGAGTAATGCGGACCCCAACAAAACGACTGGTTTCAATTTATGGAGAGCAACTAAATGCGTAAAACAACAACCACATAGACACGCCCTGATCTGTTTATAACTGCAACATGTAACCCTTCCGCCTAGTTCGGGTTCAAAGAAAATAATTACTTCAATTTTAATCCACAAGACAGATATGACATAGTGAACAGAGTATTCCATTTAAAAGTGCAGAAACTCCTATTTCTCATAAACAATGCTCACATATTTGGTCCAGCTCGATGCCACATGTACACTATAGAATGGCAGAAACGTGGGTTGCCACATGTCCATCTGCTGGTATGGTAAATGAATAAAATTAGACCAGATCAATTTGATAGCGTCATTTCGGCGGAGTTACCAATAAAGAAATTGATCCAACCCTGTACGAAATTGTAAAAAAACAAATGATACATGGCCCTTGCGGATCTTTCAATCCTAATTCTCCATGTATGCGTGAAGGCAAGTGTACCAACAAATTTCCGAAATCATTCCAAAGCCAAACATCTACCAATGACGATGGATATCATAAATATCGTCGACGTCTGCCAGAAGAGAGTGGGCATACTGCCACTGTCCGAAACCACGAAATTGACAACCGCTGGATCGTTCCCTAAAACTCATTTCTTTTAAAAATTTTCGACGCTCTTATCAACGTAGAGATGTGAAAACCGAAGCGAAAAAGAACAACAAACGGATATAGAAGAAAATTTTGTTAGTAAAATCAATCAACAGACCAAATGATCAACTCAATAAAAAATTGGAAAGAAAGGAAAAGAAAGCATAGGTATAAAGAAAAAGTTGGTTGGAAAAAACAAGTGCACTTTGAACACAATTTTAAAGGATATCAATTTTGAACTGACCAGACCTACATCAACATTCAGAATCAATGATGAATCTAATTGTGACCACTCATCTATTAATTCAGCATTACAATTCAAAGACACTATTCCTTGGTTAGGAACAAGGCCTATCTTACACCTTTGCTGATTTGAGGTAACACAACAACCGGTTATATTACGCAACTCCACCTCGAGCTCCTACTCTACCCGTAATAGAAAAATAGGGCATTTTATATGTAAAGAGACCCATCTAAAAATATGAACACAAATTCATACTGAAGCCAGTTTGGATTTATGGATTACAGCTGAATAAACATAATAAAAATATACTTGTTATTGAAGAAGTAGTCCGCTAAAGCAACAACCACAATTATGGTATCAAATCTATTGAATTGCAACACACCTTTTACACTCGATGCAAATTCAAGAAATTTCATTCATCCTATGATTTTATCAGATCAATAAAGTATAGTTTTTCTATTGTTAATTTAACATTTACACAAATATGTAGATTGAAATTGATGCAAATTTTGATTGATTTAGTTGTTATTTCTAATACTTGAGAGTTAATATTTCGAGATACAAAAACAAAATTGTAGAAACTATCACTTATTAAATGTGTCATTTTCCACACTACACTTTCTTCTTCAACTGTCTTAGAATTATAATACCTTAGTAAGCCAAAAGTCTGTGATGACCGATTCGATTAAATCCAATCTATGCGGGCAGCTGACTGTTGTTGTGCTCTTGAGTCCGGGTCCAACACAATGCGTGATATTCACTTAAAATTGTGTGTAAACGACGATCGGATATGTTACCAGTTTGATTCACATGTTGTTTATAATAGCCTCATAACGAGCGATGACAAATTACAGTGCCTCCTGGCATCACCAATTGATATTCATCGCCATCAAGTAGATCAGGTACAACTTCAGCATCAACATACACTTCATCGTCCTATTTAACAAAAAAACAGAAAGAAATATGCAATTAATATTGGAATTCCAATTAGAGTTTAAGTAGAATATATTGTCTTACATGATCTGGATAACTGGGATATCCGTATCATAATCATAATATTCAGCATATTCAGCTAAGGTCTTGTCCTCGTGCAAAATCTGACAATGTCCTTTGTCAATCATATGCTTGCGTACGTCTAGAGAAATTGCCAACTTTCTCGCCCAAATAATAGAGTAAGTCCTCAATATCTTGGCAGTATTCAGTATCAGGTATTAAGAAGGAGTGAGCAATGGATATGCGTTTCAGATTCTCAACCAGAACAGCACTTTTATATTTACAGAAGACACAATCTTGTTCAAATAAAGGATTTTCAGCAATTTTATTGCATTCATCACAATCAAATTCTTCTTCTTCTGCTGCTGCACACAATGCCGCAAGCGGTCGCGTTGGCAAAACACTTTTTGTTGTTAATTCCTTCTTGACAAGTTATTTGTTCCTTGTTTTATTCTGTTTTAATGATTATCATGAACGTTCCGATAGCGACATGCATTACATTTTACTGACACGCTATGTAAAATTCTCGGCGCTGACTGCTGGCAACTTCTGCGCACGCGGCTTCAGATTATAACATTCACGTTGTACAGCAAGCATTTTTTTATTTTTATTTGAAATTTTCCAATTAAATTTCACAATAAAATTAATCACGGCACCAAAAAAGAAACTAATATCATGAGACTTTTGATTACCAAATTATCAGCGCCATGCGCCATGCTTTGCAATATATTGTCATTTGTTCCTCATCAATCGCCGCATCAGTTATATTTGGTTTCGTTTTCCAAATTGTTTGCGCAATGCGCCATGCACTACACTTCAAATTATAGCTATGTCAATCCGCATTGCCATTTTTGAAATTTTGCAATTAAATATCACAATAAAATTAATCACAGCACCAAAATAGAAAATCTAATCTTAATGCAATTCGAAAGCACGTTCTCGGGCTTTTTCTACTACACAGTGCAGTGTTGAGTTGTGTTGATTTTTAGCAAACAACATTCCAGTGTTATAAAATGTAGGGAAATAATGGTGTTAAACACTAAAAATAGGTCGGGGTGCCATCTGTGTGCCATTTTCATTCAAACACATTGTCATCGGCTGGGTTGAGCTTTGTCTATTGATATCAACAAAATCAATTGTCAACTTTATATTTTGCACTCATTAAATTGTAATTCAACCTTTTTCTTAATTTTGTTTATATTAATTTTTATATAAACAAATTCAATTCGAGTTTTTTTGCAAGCTCACAAGTCTCTCAAATGGGATAAAGCGTAATTATATTCGAACTGATTGCATTCATTCATCGATCAAAGTACTGAAGTGAAGTTAAGTGTTCTGCTCAACGCGGACAACAGGAAAATTTATAGAAATTTAATTCAAAGTTTATTCTACACATATCTTGTAATCTTGTAATCTCGTAATAATGCCGATGATAAAACTGCAATCGAACGATAATCAACTATTTGAAATCGATTCCAAGGTTATGAAAGTTTCTATAACAATTCAAGATATTATGAATTATCCATGGTGCTCTCCTGGAGATGAAGATGATATAATTCCATTATTATTAATTGACGGCTGTACACTGCAGAAGATCATTGACTGGTGTAAACATCATCAAGATGACGAATATTTGGAGAATGAGCAATCATCATGGGACAATGATTTCTTCAATCGGCTGTCTATTGAGGAAATACAGAATATGATTAAAGCAGCGGATTTCTTGCAAATTGAGCATCTAGTTGACATTTTAAATGTATTTAATGACGCCATATGTATCATAAGAAAAACAACTAAACAAATGAGTGAAATGGTTTTGTGAAAAATTAAAAAACAAAACAAACGAAATTGTAAATTAAAATACTATTTGCTAAAATAATAATAATAAAATAAACTAAAGCATTATACCTAGAGTTGAGAGGCATGGCAGCTAAGCGATCTTATCATAAAGTAGCATAAGAATTGATTTTGTTATTCTACTTCTCAATAATAATATTGTAAAATTAACTGAAGCAGATATATTCATTTATTTTCTTTTAATATTTACCAGCGCACCAGTGCACTGCAAAAGACTAATAAGGCCTTCGGCTTCCACAATATTTCATTTATTTAATTCTTATGTGGATACCAGTACATAAAGTCCTTGAAAAGATCACTTTGACAAGAGAAATCGACTATGTTTTGCACTCATCTGTTCAAGGCAAACTACATACAACTATATAAGGTATACATTATTCTTCTAAGTTAAGTATTGCAACTCTCACCAGGTACATTACTAAATAGTTTCTGCCCGAACAATCTAATGCACTCTTCTGATAAATAAGTAAGCCCACTTTTAGCTTCAACAGACCTAGGGCCTGAAACATCCAATCTTTATGGATTAATGAAGTATTGTAAATTAATAACAAGAGTATGCACCGACTTCCTGGTACCTGATTTATTTGGACAAAGATGTTGCAGGCCACTAACTCAAGAACTATAACTTCATAAAGGGAAACTCATAAATTTGGTCGCTCGAAATTTCAACAAAATTTGATCATTTTTATTTACACTCGTATAATTTTCTGTAGTGCTGATATGACAATAAATTTTTATTGAATACTTCTATCCAAAATAGTAGTAAGTAATGTAGGGAAAGGGGGTTTTTAATGCAATCCAAATGAATCATGTGAGCCATTATTGGAGAGATCCATTGAATTATTCCCACGATCAATTCGACCATATTGACGATTAGTAGTCCTACGACTAGGAGATGTTGGCAGATTATAGCAATTTCTATAAGGGTGCGGTATACGTGTAGACCGTGATTGATACTGATGATGAGTCTGATGCCGAGACTGTGATCGTAACATTTGTTCACGTTGTTCACGTGGAGGACTTGGCATTAAGTTAATCTGAACAATGCGACCGTAGGTGCTGTTTCGTTCACGGTTTTCCTTTTCTTCTAATTCAGTTTTTAAACGTTTCACTTGATTTTGGAGACTTTTTAAATCATTGGTAATGTCGTTTTTAATCTGAGTGAAGGCATTCATACGCGTCACCACAAAGTTACTCGTGGAAGCAATCGGATGTGGTTCGTATTCGTCTATTTTCGTCAATAAGATATGCATTTTGGTCAACATCTATAATGGAATATTTCCATAGGAAATTTATATAATTTATGGATCAGATTAAAATTCTAGTTGAAGTAACTTACAATAGAATACATAGTCGTGTTTCTGTTTTCTTTGCTCATCAGATCTGATTGAATACTCTGTATATTTGCACGTATCTCATTTAGAGTTTTGATCTCATGTCGCAATGTATGGCGTACAATGGGATTTGGTTCATCAGCTATAAGGGATTCTAATGTTTCTGTTAATGTATTGGCATTGGTGGCATTGCCGGATGCAACCGAATTAAAGAGTTCCTCGCGTCTATCGTGAAACTTTGCGAAACAATCCTCTAGTATTTTCATAGCAGATTGATCAGATGAGATCAAACTATCCAAATAAGCAATACCAGTTGCGAAGCGTCGCTTCAAACATTCTGGTTTCTCCTTTTTGTCAATTGGCTTTGGATTTAGGAGACGACGATTGGCTCTGAAGTATTCAACAAGCTTGCTATTAAGGAATTCACAAAATTCATGCTGCGCGTTTAAGGTTTCAACAAAACCAATTAGTTTCCCAATCATCCGGTTTTTACGCAAATTGGGACCACCACCAATATCATTAGATGTATGAGGATTAGTTAGATCTGAGACATTAAGAGAAGCTCCCGATTCAGCTGGTGCTATATCTTCTATCGAATGGGAATCGCCGTCAAAATCAGAAAGTTCAATGCTCGTTTCATACTCCGACATCATATCCATTATGTCACAGTAATCATTGTGGTTACCCTGTGCCTCGGAATCAATGTTACCAGAATCGCGGATCAACAATGCCGGTTGCTGATTTCCGTCATCGGCTGCAGAATTAGAGTAAACCTCGGTACGTACATCATTGGAAGCATTGTTTTCCAACTCCTTGCTAACATTACCACTACTATAATGTGTCGGAAAGTTATGTTCCACGTGTTTCCCATCTTGGTAGTCCGATTCCGTTGACATTTTGTGTGTTGAGTGTTGAATTTTGCGCCTCTTGTTTCCAGATTATTGTACGATGTAAATGCTTAAAAGGTAAAAAACAGACTGTACTAAAAAAAATTCTCATAAAGTTTGTCATGACATATTCTCAATGCCTACTAAGTGATATAAAGAAATATTTATATTTATTTTACCCAAGTATACTCGCATGTATTAAACAAAGTCGAAACCTTTAGAACAAGCCAAATTGAGTAATTATTGGCCACTTTTACACATTTAGGTTGGAAGGAGGCAAACTGCTCAACGGATAATTATGTAAAAAATACCCGGTATTCCTTAGATCATAGGCAAAAGACAATAGAAAAATCAAAACCATGGCTACCTGCATTTACTCAATAATGCATGGGGCACCCGCCCCGGGCTGCAGTTTCTGTGGGCACCAAAATCATAGTATAATATGATTTAAACAAACCTTGCTCCACAAAGCGCCAAGCATACGGAAGCCTGGTTGGCTCACCGTCGACTTGTTAGAAAAAGGTGCCACACAAAGAGCTAGTAACCGAAATTAATGAAAAATCAAGTGCATTCGTCTAAGAATATTCTGCACTTCTGCGGGTAAAGGATCCTCACAATAATAAATCCACCATTACACCTGGATTTTTCCTTTTTACCTCCTATACTCGCAAATTACAGGTGTATTTGGCTCTTACATACAAGTCAACAAAATGAAATCTATTCAATTTCTTAGGGACTCGTTAGTTCAAAAATTATATTTATTATCGCCCAAAATTTGTATCAATTTGAATGATTTAACATATTGCAATCATAATATAGTAATTAATTGAGTTTCGTAAGCTTCATAGGCCTTTTAGAGGGAAATGTTTTCTGGTTTTAACCCATTATGTTGATGATAAAATGCACTGCGAATAAGAGAGAAAAAATTAATGTCAATAAAATTGGAAATTATCTTAACATAATTTCCATTCTTTGATACTTACAGAGGCGGAAACAAGCGCACAGGACACCGAAAATTATGAGACTATTACGGACTTCCAAATCTGCTTGTTTTGGGTCCTTCTCTGGTTTTCGTTCGATTGGTCGATACATGGTAGTTTCTTTCGAATTTTCAATTCGCAATTCAAATTTAATTCAATACGAAAATTATTTCGGAATAGTGAAAAAAGGTATATAGAAATTTGTATATACTAGTCTTTCAGAATAAATAATAAGTACAATATTTATGACAATAAATGAAATAGTCACTTTATCATCTACTTATAAATGAATGAATGATCAAAAATCAATCAAAAACATAATAGAAGTTTCTTCCCCAATGCAATAAATCTGATCAAACAACTGCAGTTGGAAGTCAATATACAATAGTACAACTGAAGCTACCTGTGAGGCAATATACAATAACAGATTCAGAGAAAGTTCTCCAACTAGAGATGATAGTAAAGAATCTACGCGAATAAGCACAGAAACGTCACTACTGGCAACTGGATCAAACAGGCAATCCACTTCTACAGAAGTTTCTTCCCCAATACACTAAATCTGATCAATCATCTACTGAAACAAATGCAGTTGAAAGTCACTATACAATGGTACAACTGAAGCTAACAGTGAAGCAATATAGTAGCGCCCTCTGTGCATTGTCAACTCTATGCTATTAAACAATTACAGTTGTGTTCATAAAAATAGTAGCGCATGCATATCCTAATGGTAAAAACTCTTTTAAATTGGTTACTTTTGTTATGATTTCTCTGATCATCTGGCCTTCAATAGCTGTGTCCAACACCATTATGAACGCCTCTTTGAGAGGATAATAAGCAATGAATCTGTGAAATACAATAATTATTCGTGTAACTCATTTTGTGTAGCCAAAAACAAATTGTACTTACACTGATTCTGGCAAATCCAAAGGATTGCAGCGGTCTCTCAAGATTCTGCGTTTTATTCTTCCGCAATTATTCTCCTCCACGGCAGTTGTCATTCTTTTTTTTTTATTTCCACGTTTTATTAATGAATAATGTATTAATATAAAAACAATTTAATTTAATAAAGCTGAGAAATCGGTACAAAACCTTTAAGAAAATTGAAAATTTTGATGGATGCACTGTCCCAATGATATTTAGTGATATTACTTAGTTGAAAAAAAAGTCCGATACATGTGGTGGCAAGTGCAAGACAACATTTTTAGTCAACAGAGGGATTGTGCGATATAGCAAGACCAATCATTTGGGCTATCAAAAATGTTCAAAAAGGTTCGTTGTCGTCTTAGAGAAAATATTTTGAAAGCGACAAGTCCCAGACAGGTACCCGTTTTGACAAAAAAAAGCTTTTCGATGCTAGTTTGAAGTTCACAAGCGTTTATTTTGTACTTATCATTTGATTTAACAGTTTGAAAAACATTGCTTTTTTATTTTTTGTTTTCATAAATTAAATATTGTTTGTTATTCATTTCAATTTGAACAGAGAGAAAAACGCCGGTCTAAGAACAGCACCGATTGTTCTTAAATATAGAACACACCAAATTGAGTTGCATTTGGTGCAAAAGTTCTTGTAATAAGTATGATTTGCACTTAAATTGAAATTCAAGGCCAAGTAAACTTGAATTAAGAACAAACGAACATGAATTGAGAACAATATCTGTGTTGAAAGTCCGCAAACACGAAATCTGTCTTGTCTTAAGACTGAAACAACTTTAACTGAGACCATTTTGGTCTCGAAGTCAGCAGTTTTCGTTTAAGTCACTTTAATTCTCAAACGATCCATACTTAGGCATATGATAAATTTTGTATTTTATTATACTTACGTATGCCTTCATGGCTCAGAGGTTAGTGTGGCGAGTTGACATCCTTGAGTCACGGGTTTAATTCCCGTTCGAGTTTGGTCCTACACTTTTCTAATGTACTTATTTCAGGATCAAAATGGTTTCAATTTAAGTTGCGTTGATCTTAAAATCAAGAACATCTCAACACAATAACAATGCGTGCTTGAAGTGAGAACATTTGACAACGGACTATCGTGACCGAATGTGCACGATTTGAATCCAATGTTTTCGATTTTTTCTCTCTGTGTACATACTCGTATTAACATTATTAACTCAAATTATTATTTCTTTAATTATTTGATTTACTAATCTAATTGTACATTAAACATCATACATTTCTATATGTATTTACATCATCAACTATTAACATTGTTTACAAGAAATACACATGTGATAATTTATACATTATACAATAATTATGTCTATATGAATCATTCAAGTTATGCATATCAAAACTTATTATATTTTTTATTTAAAAAATCAATCAATCAAAATTTGCTCTACTTCAAATCATCTGTAAATATCTTACATTCAAATATTATATCTTGTGCATCATTATATGTTTTATCTGTTATCTGTTTCTTTTCATACATCATACAATTTAAGTATGATGATGGTGGGTTTTATTTTTTTGCCGCAACATTTTAGTGATCCGTACAAAATTATTGAGGAGTACTACCATATCTCTATATAATTTAAACAGTCAAATATGATATATCAGTGATTGCCAAAAGCGAACAAACTAATCCAATAGCGAGATCCTAATACCAGAATATGACGATGCCATTTTTGATAGGGTGAGACAACATTGCCGATAAAGTACCCGAATTCATTGGAATTTTTTTGGTCGAAAGATATGTTCATTTCATTACAGTTACTCATTAGTGATTAGGAAAGTCCAAAGGAACGCATTCATGAAGAATACCCTAAGTACTCAGCACAGTGTTGATTCATGTGTTGTATTAAAGGAGCTATACGAAATAGTAGATACAGCATCCAAAACTGCAAGCATTGCATCGAAATTGACAGAACAATTTCGATAAAATTAGTGTGAGCTAAGTACTGCAAACTCTAAGTGAGCCACACAGTTGCAGAAGGCATTAAATATTTTCATGAAAATAACTTATTTAAGAATCCTGTGAATTTTAAAAAAGCAATACGAAATATGCCATCGCTATGCAGTGAGTTTCTTACCGAATCTTCTTCATATAAGAAGAGAAGTTATTTAGCGTAACGGATCATATTGCGTTGTTTCAATTTTGCCTATTTCTGGAGAACAATGCTGATGCTCTCACACAACACGACAAGGATGTTAATGATCCATGTCAGTAATAGTATTTAGTTTTATTTTTGAAGTGAAACTTCTTGAATGGATTAAAAATGGTAGAAATTAAATAAAGAAAAGGAACAAGGAAAGCTAAATTTAAATTAAAAGCAATGAAAACAATTTTGAAAAGAAGTTAGCACCTTTATTATTGAATAAATTGATAAATTGTCGTTAAAAGCAATTGACAAAAATAATGTATGATTGCAAAAATCAAAAATATCCAATATACTCCGACGAATTCAAAGAATTTTTTATGTATTTCCTTTGAAAATTTGTAAAATAAATTAATATATAATCAGACACAATAAATAAAATAAAACAATAAATAAAATAAAACAATAAAAAAGAAAACAAAAAAGAATTTATATAACAAAATTTTATATTATTTCGGAAATAAAATAAAAATTTAAAATTTCAATAAAGAGGGCAAGTCACTGCGTCTAATGACTGGAAGTCCATAGTACTTAAGGAACTCAACCTTACATAGAGATATGAACTTGGGCGCACCAGGCCATGAGTAGAGTAAAATTTTATTCATTTAATATTGTTTTTTCATAAATTAAATGTAAAAAACCTGGCGATATTTATTACGCAGAAGCGAAGCGCATTATAGGGTACAATGAGCCCTGTTTGGCGTTTAATAAAAAAACAAAAAAAAATTATTCTGTTATATTTTTAGACTTAAGAAGAAAGATAAACAAATGTGATTTATATTATTTTAATTTGTTAAAGTCTGAATTCAATATTCTCGAAGATATGTTTAATTAAATGTTTTGACACACATTTAGGATAGATTTCTGGATATTTGAAAAAAGAGAGGAAGAAATCATCATAGTCGATGATAAATGTGATTGTGACCATTCATCTATTAATATAGTACAGCTTTCTTGTTATTTTTCGCTCCCATTTTCATCCATTTCGATTTACACAATATGAATATACCAAAAATGTAGTCGATTCGTGAAAAGTCTTAAAAGGTAGAAAAATGGAGAAATGTAGTGGCTAGCGATGGACAATACTTTCAAGAAAACATAATGTACCATTCATTCATAATAAATGCCCAAGTTGTTGTGAAGTTGTTCAGTTCAGCTAAGATCAGATCAGACAAATCCGCATGTTGTAACTGGCCGATGGCCTCTTCATTCTCGGGTTCTCTCTTTTTTGTTGGTAAAATCAATCAACAGACCAAATGATCAACTCAATAGAAATGTGAACTAAGTATTTTGGAAAGAAAGGAAAAGAAAGCATGGGTATAAAGAAAAAGTTGGTTGGAAAAAACAAGTGCTCTTTGAACACAATTTTAAAGGATATCAATTTTGAACTGACCAGACCTACTTCAGCATTCAGAATCAATGATGAATCTAATTGTGACCACTCATCTATTAATTCAGCATTACAATTCAAAGACACTATTCCTTGGTTAGGAACAAGGCCTATCTTACACCTTTGCTGATTTTAGGTAACACAGCAACCGGTTATATTACGCAACTCCACCTCGAGCTTCTACTCTACCCGTAATAGAAAAATAAGACATTTTATATGTAAAGAAATCCATCTAAAAATATGAAAACAAATTCATACTGAAGCCAGTTTGGATTTATGGATTACAGCTGAATAAACATAATAAAAATATACTTGTTATTGAAGAAGTAGTCCGCTAAAGCAACAACCACAATTATGGAATCACATCTATTGACTTGTAACGCACATTTTACACTCGATGCAAATTCAAGAAATTTCATTCATCCTATGATTTTATCAGATCAATAAAGTATAGTTTTTCTATTGTTAATTTAACATTTACACAAATATGTAGATTGAAATTGATGCAAATTTTGATTGATTTAGTTGTTATTTCTAATACTTGAGAGTTAATATTTCGAGATACAAAAACAAAATTGTAGAAACTATCACTTATTAAATGTGTCATTTTCCACACTACACTTTCTTCTTCAACTGTCTTAGAATTATAATACCTTAGTAAGCCAAAAGTCTGTGATGACCGATTCGATTAAATCCAATCTATGCGGGCAGCTGACTGTTGTTGTGCTGTTGAGTCCGGGTCCAACACAATGCGTGATATTCACTTAAAATTGTGTGTAAACGACGATCGGATATTTCACCAGATGGATTCACATGTTGTTTATAATAGCCTCATAACGAGCGATGACAAATTACAGTGCCTCCTGGCATCACCAATTGATATTCATCGCCATCAAGTAGATCAGGTACAACTTCAGCATCAACATACACTTCATCGTCCTATTTAACACAAAACAAAATAACAAATAAGAAAGAAATATGCAATTAATATTGGAATTCCAATTAGAGTTTAAGTAGAATATATTGTCTTACATGATCTGGATAACTGGGACTATATTCATAATATTCAGCATATTCAAATAATAATAGAGTAAGTCCTCAATATCTTGGCAGTATTCAGTATCAGGTATAAAGAAGGAGTGAGCAATGGATATGCGTTTCAGAATCTCAACCAGAACAGCACTTTTATATTTACAGAAGACACAATCTTGTTCAAATAAAGGATTTTCAGCAATTTTATTGCATTCATCACAATCAAATTCTTCTTCTTCTACTGCTGCACACAATGCCGCAAGCGGTCGCGTTGGCAAAACACTTTTTGTTGTTAATTCCTTCTTGACAATTTATTTGTTCCTTGTCCAAAACGTAATAAAATGTCTTTGTTTTATTCTGTTTTAATGATTATCATGAACGTTCCGATAGCGACATGCATTACACTTTACTGACACGCTATGTAAAATTCTCGGCGCTGACTGCTGGCAACTTCTGCGCACGCGGCTTCAGATTATAACATTCACGTTGTACAGCAAGCATTTTTTTATTTTTTTTCCAATTAAATTTCACAATAAAATTAATCACGGCACCAAAAAAGAAACTAATATCATGAGACTTTTGATTACCAAATTATCAGCGCCATGCGCCATGCTTTGCAATATATTGTCATTTGTTCCTCATCAATCGCCGCATCAGTTATATTTGGTTTCGTTTTCCAAATTGTTTGCGCAATGCGCCATGCACTCCACTTAAAGGACGTGCTGTGTAAACTTCTTGGCGCTGACCGGTGGCATTTCACTAAAATCCCGCTTCAAATTATAACTATGTCAATCCGCATTGCCAGAGTGCATTGCAATTTATGCATGCAAAATAACTATTAAGCGACAACATAGCGGCGCCATGTTATCATCATTGGCTGCAGTTATGGTGACATTGCCCACTGTCCGTCTCAGCGTTGGGCATAATTATTTTCTTTTTAAATTGAAATTTTGCAATTAAATATCACAATAAAATTAATCACAGCACCAAAATAGAAAATCTAATCTTGATGCAATTGGAAAGCACGTTCTCGGGCTTTTTCTTCTACACAGTGCAGTGTTGAGTTGTGTTGATTTTTAGCAAACAACATTCCAGTGTTAGAAAATGTAGGGAAATAAAGGTGTTAAGCACTAAAAATAGGGCGGGGTGCCATCTGTGTGCCATTTTCATTGAAAACCTTTTCTCATTGGCTGGGTTGCATTTTCAATTGAATTCAAAATTCATATCTTCATATACTAACAGATTTGTGTAATGGTATCAAGGAAAACATTCTAAAATTAATAAGCAGTCAATATATTGGTCGAAAAGAGGCAGTTAGAATGAAGGAAGAACTTAATAACAAAAAATTGCTAACCACGTGCTCAACCTTTAAACACTTTAAACTCGTCAGTTCATATTGGATTTAAATAGGAAATAGAAGGTTGCAGTGATGGCGTCTTCATAACCTCCCTTGTGATGTCCTAATGTCACACTGTTAATGCAAACTAGGCTGTGAGCAAGGATTGAGAAAAGAATGCGGAGGCACGGTCAACATTTTGGGCTGTTAGAGTTCAAGCCATGCCTTATTAAATAAGGAAAGATGATGAAGAAAATAAATACCACAGATGCAATGAGTATGGAGATTAATATGAACGGAGAATTACAATGAATTACTTCTGTAATTGTAGATCGAGATTATGCCAATATATTTTTCAGGCGCTTGATTCAAATGTTCTTATTGGCAGCCAAAATTTAGATATTTCTCTTTGCTAATATCGAAAAACATACAGTTCAATAGAAATTAGTAGAAATTGTTGATAAAATTGTACTTATGCGATGGACACAAGGGACGAAGTATTCTTAATCCAAATATTATCGCCGTTGGTGACTCATTCAGTGGTTCACTTGATATCTTTGATATATGATTTGATAAAATGTAAAACAGTTACATTAGTGTTCATCCGCTTGGACTCATCTCAACAATCCTCCTCCAATTTCAATGGCAATCTGCAAGAAGAGGCTGAACTAGATCAGCTACATTCGTTTTAGTAAAATGTTGTATTGAGTGAGGAGGCAAATTTAGCTGGAAATTAGTGTTTCATGACAGATAAAAAATGAAATGCAATTTATTTAAAAACAAATTATTTATTTAATAATTTAAACATCTACCGAATTGTACATCACAATCATACGTCTACATCATTAATTAAATTATTACATTTATTTGTTCAGCTAATTATACATTGAAGATCATATACATATTTACATCGTTCACTTAAATTACTATTTATTTATTAATGTAATCATACATCAGATTGAATATCAAAGATCATATACATATGTATGTGTTGACATCATTAGCTATTAACATTATATATAACATGTGTCCATATGAATTATTCAAATTTTGCATCAAAATTTATATTTTTTATTTAAAAATCAATCAATCAAAATTTGTGTTACTGAAAATCATCTGTAAATATTTTACTTTAAAATAGGTGAGTGTTTAGCGATCTGTACAAAATTATTGAGGACTACTACCATATTTCTATATAATTTAAGCATTCAAATATGAAATATCAGTGATTGTCAAAAGCGAACAAACTAATCCAATAGCAAGATTCTAATAGCAGAATTTGACGAAAGAAAAACTTGCAGTTGTTCCTCAATGTACTCTCATTGGTAGACTCCATAAAATGAGCACACGATTAGCGGTAACTCTAGTTAAAATAAAGTTGGAGGGAACAACAAGAAACTTGATTGGCACTCACGCTACACTAGCCGAAAATAAAAACAAGTGTCATCAGCGAAACTGATGAGCATGCAACGGAGAAACAAACAAAGATGCGAAAATGGCAGTTGATGTTTTGTTGATATCAAAATTTCATTGTAGCACTCTTGATAGGGTGACAAAAAATCAACGCTGTGCATCATTTTCACTTGTTATTGCATTTGCTCTTTGACTTGACCGACGTGTATGACGACTGGTACTGCTTCTTGTTGTACCATTGACTCTATTTAATAAAATAAATTATATCACACAAACTGAATTAAAAATAATTTAATTCTTTACACAGCAAAGTTTCTTCAAATGTGATTTTAGAATTAAATTAAAGAAATTATTATTATCATTTAAGCCATACTATAAGGTAAAGAAAACATTTGTTTACTTGCAATATAAGGAAAAAATGTAAAACACAAAACTTATTATTGCAATTGCAGTTAGTTTACATCTTTTCTTATCAAAACATCAATTATGCCAAGTCGTTCAAATATAGGTCGTAGCACGCCAAACGCACACAGATATCGTTTACTTCGGAACAATTAAATTAACGAAGAAAGGGAAAGGGAAAGGAAAGACAGACTGTCTGTCCTATGCAAGATCAATGAGTTCTTTGCGTAGAAATATAGAATCATCTGTCGAACGTGAAATTCGTCTTCGTTTCGGCAGAAATAGACGCAGATCTCAGAGAGCCCTAGAATTGTTCGAGCGCAGGTCGATGAGGACTTCTAATTTTTAGTCAAATAAGTTAAATTCTGCCATGAATTACGATCCTTCTATTGAAGAATGATCCTGTCGTTTCAAAAGGTACAATGTCGGTTGGCTGCGAATATTGCTCTGCTTTGAAATGGAAGGATGAGTCCAAAGGTATTTGTTGCTTGCAAGGAAAAATAAAATTACATGAAATTCTTCCTCCACCTGAACCACTATACTCTCTTCTTACGGGTGATCATCCTAAATCAAAAACATTCATGCGCAACATACGCCGATGCAACAATGCATTCCAAATGACATCTTTTAGAGCGAGGTTTTATGCCTACATTTAAAATACAGGGCCAAGTATATCATTTAGCAGGGATCACAAATTTCTACAGATCTATTTTATATCAGATCCCGAAACACAAGCACCAGCTTTCAAATTAGAAAGAATCATCAAAATCAGTTCACCTGGAAAAAAATTCTGAGGTAACATACATAAAAAGAAAAAAAAAAACACAGTCGAATTGATAACCTTCCTTTTTTTTAAAGTCGGTTAAAAAACAAAGTATCGTTAAACACTGCAACTAAAAACAACTTATAATTGGTCATCAGTTTGGGTTTAAGTTTAAATACTCCACTACCCATGCAATACATCTCCTTCTATCAGACATTCAGTGAAAACTAAATAAAACATAAGTCACAGTTGCATGCCTAATAGACTAGAAAAGGCTGTCGGTACCTTGTGGTGTTTGTCCCCAAATAATTTTAACACGACCACTCTGATCTATGGTTGTTTCTTGAAGCCGTCAATAGTAAGGCAGTACCGCTCGCTGCTTTCCAACCGGAAGTTATATACGTAATAATTTGGTTAGCTGATTAAAGTTATAGAATTCACAATTAAATTCAATTGCCAAACAAATTTATTCACGCATATATCTTTATTTCGCACGCCAGAGAAAATTGCACAGTTTTTTTTATGAAATTTATTTAATTTACAGACAGCGATCACCAAATAGTCATCCAAATATACGAACACGTTCGACTTGAGTTCTGCGGGTATAACTTTGTCCATTAGCCGACACAACCTTTTTGCGGAGTTACATAGACCGAATGGTATGACTACAAATTGATATAGCGGACGTCCTGGTACAGTAAATGCCGTGCAGGCTTTGCTGTCTTCAATTAGCTCAATTTACCAAAATGTGAACTTAAGATCGACAATGGAGATAAAGTGAGTCGGATGCCTTCAATGTTCTACATAGGATAAGCATCCTTTACAGTTAACTGATACTGAACTGTCGTACGGTTACTCCACGGACTTTCGCTGGTTTCAATCTCAATCACACCTATCTCCAACATCTTATCCACTTCGGCATCGGATAATGCCTACTTTTAATGGGAACAATAAAAAGACGCTTTAAAATTTTAATGTAGTCAACACAAACAAAAACACAACTGTTATTTGATACCTAATCGACGAAACTGAACTAAACCCAAAGCAAAAGAAACACCTATAAACCAAAAGCTTATACATGCACAAAACAAAACATAAATAACTTCATTAAACCTACCTATCCTTTTAGGGAAAGCTTAGTGTATGATACCCGTACAACACACTGCGTTTAACTAACCCTAACCTACTCAATCCCCTACCTAAAAAACTCCAACCGCTGCTACTGCTGTTACTGTCGCTATAGGTGTTGGTGATCTTGACCTTGATCTCCCATGCTACAAAAACGGACAAACCCTACAAAAATTATCCCACGCAACAAAAGTGCTAATACAATAACTTCTCTATAAACAGTATTCTTTGCGAAAACTCTATAACACGACTTCACCACCAATGAGAGAGCAATAGAACATAAGAGAGAGGCACACAAACCTCTCTATTCTCCCATTATACTGCGCGCACACACGCACACATCAACGGCTGTGTGTTGTTATTGTTGTTATAAAGCGGATCAAATTTACGGTATGATTGAGATTTCTGGATATTTGGAAAAACATATGATAGTCGATGATGAATCTAATTGTGGCAGTCACCTATTAATACAGCTTTACAACTCACATTGGACGCAACGAAAAGACTTAACTGATTTACCGAACGATTATATTGTAACAGAAACTTTCATTAATTTAAAAAAAAAAATAACATAATCAGGAGTTTTACACTAAGACGTGGTGATTTCATGAAATTGTTAAATACAATGTGGCTCAATGACCAAATTGTCAAAATATATGCTTCTATGGTCGAGCAACGTACTAAAAAACTATCTGATCAGCTATGTGCAGGCACAATGATGAGTTTATCTACAAATAAAACTCACTAATAGAATTGGTTTAAAATTTTAATTAGCTTTTAAAATGCAAAAACCAAACTTGTTTCTATTATTTTTTCCAAGACAAACTCGTGCTTTCATCACTTAAACGGAAGTAAAACGAAAATGGATTGAAAAAGGATTAAAGACAGATAACGGCAAGATCTACCGTTAATAACAGCTGGCTTACAGTAATGAACATCAAATTAGAACGTTTGAATATAAACAAAAAAAGCAATCAAAAAAAATTTTATTTTTGTTTCTATTATTTTTTCCACCACTGTATGTGTTGAAACCAGCCCCATTCATTTTTATTTTCGTATGCTTTGTTTACATTTTTGTTTGTATATGCATTTTATTTAGATATAAAATGAGTTTTGAAAAGGCAAATTAAATTATGGATTGTGTGGAATTAGTTCTGAACTTGGATGAGAGTGGGAGTGATGACGATGAATTTATGCTTAAATTGATGAAGTGCTACAGAGTGGAGTAAATTTTCTAGATCAAAAATTGTTTTTTTTTTTGTTAGACTGGATCATTTATTTATTTTTTATTAATTAGAACTATATAATATATAATAATCTATAATCTTATTATAGTTATAAACTATAACCTAGTTGTATTTATAAGCAATAACGACAGAGCAAAGCAAATTTCTTCACATTCCGTGCTATATTTTTCATTTCGCATGTATCCTCACTCTACGAACGCAAAATGAATTAGGGTATTAGTCTGGTTTTAACATCTATCGGCACTCCGAGCAACAATTATATAGGTACTTCTTGAAATAGTTTTTCTGACATTATTTCTAAAATCATTTTCTTACGGAAATATTTCATATTTTCCTTTAGGCTTCATAGACGACACTTTTTTGCGACAAGACTATATGCCTATTTGTTATATTGTGGTTGTAGTTTATCAGGGCTGGTGGTACTTGACGAGTGAATGATGGCCTGCCTCAGTAAGAACTGAACTTTGGTTACCGACGGATTTTTCAATATCATTCACGTTGCTTATCATTGGGCTCAGCTAGATATGTATTTAAGCCTGTTGGTGGGTTTCTCGCGTTAAAAAAAATGTAGGTACATGTAATGAAATTGATTTCCCTGTTCGGAATGTTATATTAACAAATCCATGTAAAAGTTTATGATTTCATCATTTATTCAATTGTCATCAAAAAGAGTTTTGATATCACTTCCCTTTAAAGATGTATCGACTATGGTCGAGCAACGTACTAAAAAACTATCTGATCAGCTATGTACAGGCACAATGATGGAAGGCAAAAAACTTGCAGTCCATAAAAGAAGCACACAATGGATTAGCGGTAAACCTGGTGAAACCAAAGTTGGAGCATTTCATCATCAGCAACTTCTGGTTGCTCTTTATGGGTGATCGGGCTGTCACTGCCCCCGACAACATGCCAACGGTATCCAATGCTGTTGTGCTCCAATTGAGCGACTGGTTCAGCCCAGAAACCGCTCTGCCAATGCCAATACTACAAGGTAAGCGAAAGCTGCGCTCTCCTAAGCCTCTACACAGTAGAAAAATATCAAAAAAATCTCCACCTAATACAAATGATACCACAAATTTGCGGCCGATCTCGCCATTACTCAACAACCGTTTCTCGCCATTGAGTGATGAATCGGGTGATGAGAGTGAAGATCTAATGGAGACTGATAGTGCCTCTGAAACACACACTCATAACTTAAAATCAAACACAAATTCAGAGCTACAACAAAATAACAACGTTGATAAAAATGATACGAATGATCCAACAAAACCAAAGCCACCGCCAATATTTGTGACTGGTGTCAAGAAAATATATGGACTTCTGGCTACTATAGACTCGATCACAAAGTCTGACAGCTACGTAATAAAAGCCATGAAGAATAATGAAATCAAAATACTCCCGGCTACTAGCTACGCCTTCCGCAACATTATCAGATTTTTTGATGAGTTAAGTGTAACATATCATTCTTATCAGCTGAAGGAAAAAACAGCGTATAAAATTGTTATACGTGGTCTTCACAGCACGACATCCGTTGAAGCCTTGAAAAATGAACTTTCGGCTATGGGTCATACTGTTCGCAACTGGTATAACCCCTTGAGTCGATTCAACGATCAACGTCTCAATCTTTTCTTCGTGGATCTGGAGCCTAATTCAATCAATAAAGAGGTATATACTATCACCAGACTGATGCCAGGAATACTCGCACACCAAACGCTATTGTCGAAAAAAAATTTAAGTGTGTCAAATGTGGTCACGACCATCCGTCAAACTCTTGTTTAAAACCACGTGAAGAGCCAAGGTGTCCAAGAACCCGTAGTTAGCGCATGAGAGTCAATGTGATCAACCACAAGGTAGTAAAAGATTACCTCAACAACAAGTTGTGCAGCAGACCTCTGGTCTAAATCAGCAGAAATGCACTCAAGGCAACCGGAAACAACTTTAGCAACAACTTCATCAAATTATACAAGGAAAACAAAATCCCCATCCTTCGTCTCTACAGAGCAATAATCAACGAAGTTCGTCGCCCACTCAATCTGAAAGGATTGCCATGTTGGAATCGAGACTGGATGATTTGAATAACCGTTTTGACAATTTCATGGAGACGCAATCCAAAATACTTGCATTGCTCACCACCATGGTAGAAAAAAATGTTTAATTTAAACATCAATATAGCCATTTGGAACGCAGAGGGAGTCCTACAACGCTAGAATAAGCTAGAGTTGTTCTTGACATCCAAAGCAATTGACATCATGCTCATTGCAGAAACCCACTTCTGCTGCCGCACTTATCTAAAACTACAAGGATGCGAAATATACGCTGTCAACCACCCAGACGATAACCGCATGAGGGGAGGAGCTGCAGTTATTATACGCACTGGCATCAGGCATCATCCCATTGATCCGATTCAGACTGAATCGTTGCAAAGTGCTGGGGTGAAAATCCTCACCAAATCTGGTGAAATAATCATTGCAGCAATCTATTGTCCACCTGGTCTTCAATTAGGCGAACGGGACTTTAATGACTACTTTGAAGTGCTTGGCCCAAGATTCCTGGTTGGTGGCGACTGAAATGCCAAACACCGTCTATGGGGATCCAGGCTCGCCACACAAAGAGTTAGACAACTTTTCGAGTCCATCGTTAAAAGCAACAAAGAAGTGTTGGCTACTGGATCACCTACTCTATACCCATATGACAATCTTCGATGTCCGGATGCAGTTGATTTCGCTATATTCAATGGTATTCATCCAAGTTTGCTGTCAATCAAGGAATCCGCAGACCTCAGTTCCGACCATATACCGCTACTCGTCAATTTATATACCTCTCCAGAGTTCTACAATGTAAAAAAGCGTTTGCTACCGAAGCACGCCAATACAGCCAAATTCAAAACTTGGCTTGAAGCCCGGCTTAACTTAAACGTCGAATTAAGAACAAGTATTGATATTGACAATGCAGTGGAGTTATTTTCACGTAACATCCAAGAAGCCGCAGATTTTGCCACCACAAATCAAACATTCACCCCTTACAACTCACCTCAGGCCCTTTTAAAACCTGAGGTCCTAGAATTGGTGAGGTTCAAACGTAGGTTGCGTCGTCGATATATGCGTAGCCGCAATGAAAGAGACAAGATAGCCTGGAGAAAAGCTGCTCGAGAACTCAAACAGAAACTAGCAGACATCAAAACTGAATTCTTCAACAATCTACTGAGTAATGCGGACCCCAACAAAACGACTGGTTTCAATTTATGGAGAGCAACTAAATGCGTAAAACAACAACCACATAGACACGCCCTGATCTGTTTATAACTGCAACATGTAACCCTTCCGCCTAGTTCGGGTTCAAAGAAAATAATTACTTCAATTTTAATCCACAAGGCAGATATGACATAGTGAACAGAGTATTCCATTTAAAAGTGCAGAAACTCCTATTTCTCATAAACAATGCTCACATATTTGGTCCAGCTCGATGCCACATGTACACTATAGAATGGCAGAAACGTGGGTTGCCACATGTCCATCTGCTGGTATGGTAAATTAATAAAATTAGACCAGATCAATTTGATAGCGTCATTTCGGCGGAGTTACCAATAAAGAAATTGATCCAACCCTGTACGAAATTGTAAAAAAACAAATGATACATGGCCCTTGCGGATCTTTCAATCCTAATTCTCCATGTATGCGTGAAGGCAAGTGTACCAACAAATTTCCGAAATCATTCCAAAGCCAAACATCTACCAATGACGATGGATATCATAAATATCGTCGACGTCTGCCAGAAGAGAGTGGGCATACTGCCACTGTCCGAAACCACGAAATTGACAACCGCTGGATCGTTCCCTAAAACTCATTTCTTTTAAAAATTTTCGACGCTCTTATCAACGTAGAGATGTGAAAACCGAAGCGAAAAAGAACAACAAACGGATATAGAAGAAAATTTTGTTAGTAAAATCAATCAACAGACCAAATGATCAACTCAATAAAAAATTGGAAAGAAAGGAAAAGAAAGCATAGGTATAAAGAAAAAGTTGGTTGGAAAAAACAAGTGCACTTTGAACACAATTTTAAAGGATATCAATTTTGAACTGACCAGACCTACATCAACATTCAGAATCAATGATGAATCTAATTGTGACCACTCATCTATTAATTCAGCATTACAATTCAAAGACACTATTCCTTGGTTAGGAACAAGGCCTATCTTACACCTTTGCTGATTTGAGGTAACACAACAACCGGTTATATTACGCAACTCCACCTCGAGCTCCTACTCTACCCGTAATAGAAAAATAGGGCATTTTATATGTAAAGAGACCCATCTAAAAATATGAACACAAATTCATACTGAAGCCAGTTTGGATTTATGGATTACAGCTGAATAAACATAATAAAAATATACTTGTTATTGAAGAAGTAGTCCGCTAAAGCAACAACCACAATTATGGTATCAAATCTATTGAATTGCAACACACCTTTTACACTCGATGCAAATTCAAGAAATTTCATTCATCCTATGATTTTATCAGATCAATAAAGTATAGTTTTTCTATTGTTAATTTAACATTTACACAAATATGTAGATTGAAATTGATGCAAATTTTGATTGATTTAGTTGTTATTTCTAATACTTGAGAGTTAATAT
>JBAMAV010001747.1:0-15478 GCA_037043315.1 Amiota communis
ATAATGGAAAGATTTTCAGGTGCAAATGTTCTGGAGTCTGGTTCTATTGCCGTTTCTGTCCTTATCTTTACCGCGGCATAAACGATCCTTATTTATATATTAATTAAAGCCGTTTTACACAGTCAGTTGACTGAACTGCATTATCGAATCGAAATCCACACCGATAACAGAAACGATGACAGATTAATGAACTGATGGCCCAGCTTTTTTGTCAGTCCATTTCGATGTCATATCGATAAATGTAAATAAACGACAAATGCAAGTTGATGTTATGAAATTAAAATGTAAAGGCTCTTTTAGACGGTCAGTTTAGTCTCAGTCTTAGCCCATTATCGACTCGAAATCCACACCGATAATCGAAACGAAGACAGATAAATGAACTGATGGCACAGCTTAAGTAAGTTAAGTAATTTAAATGTGAAGACCCATTTAGACGGCCAGTTTCGTCTCAGTCTAATTCCATTATCGACTCGCAATCCACATCAATAACAGAAACGATGACAGAAAGATGTATTGATGGCCCTCCTTATTTTTCAGACAATTTCGATGTCATATCGATACATGTAAATAAACGACATGTGCAAGTAGCTGTTATGAAATTTATATGTGAATGCCCTTTTAGACGATCAGTTCAGTCTCAGTCCATTATCGACACGATATCCACACCGATCACAAAAACGATGACAGGAGAACGGACTGATGGCCCAGCTTTTTTGTCAGTCCATTTCTATCATCCCGATAAGTGTAAATAAACGACAAGTGCAAGTGGCTGTTATGAAATTTTAATGTGAGGGCCTTTTAAGACAGTCAGTTCAGTCTCAGTCCATTCTCGATTACAAATCCACATCGATAAGAGAAAAGATGACAGACAAATGAACTGATGGCGCAGCATATTTGTCAGTCCATTTCGATGTCATATCGATAAATGTAAATAAACAAGTAGTGCAAGTGGCTCTTATGAAATTTAAATGTGAATGCCCTTTTAGACGGTCAGTTTTGTCTCAGTCTCAGTACATTATCGATTCGAAATCCACATCGATAAGAGAAAAGCTGACATATAAATGAACTGATGGCGCAGTTTAATTGTCAGTCCATTTCGGTGTGATATCGGTAAATGAAAACAAACAACCAGTGCAAGTGGCTGTTATGAAATTTAAATGTGAATGCCCTTTTAGACGGTCAGTTTAGTCTCAGTCTCAGTGCATTATCGATTCGAAATCCACATCGATAAGAGAAAAGATGACAGATAAATGAACTGATGGCGCAGCTTAATTGTCAGTCCATTTCGATGTCATATCGATAACTGAAAAATTAACAACAAATGCAAGTGGCTGTTATGAAATTTAAATCTTAAGGCCCTTTTAAATAATGGATAGATTTTCAGGTGCAAATGTTCTGGAGTCTGGTTCTGTTGCCGTTTCTGTCCTTATCTTTACCGCCGCATAAACGATCTTTATTTATATATTAATTAAGGCCCTTTTACACCGTCAGTTCAGTCTCAGTGCATTATCGAATCGAAATCCACACAGATAACAGAAACGATGACAGATTAATGAACTGATGGCCCAGCTTTTTTGTCAGTCCATTTCGATGTCACATCGATAAATGAAAATAGACAACAAGTGCAAGTGGCTGTTAAGTAATTTAAATGTGAAGACCCATTTAGACGGCCAGTTTCGTCTCAGTCTAAATCCAATATCGACTCGCAATCCACACCAATAACAGAAATGATGACAGAAAGATGTATTGATGGCCCTCCTTATTTTTCAGACCATTTCGATGTCATATTGATAAATGAAAATGAACGACATGTGCAAGTAGCTGTTATGATATTTATATGTGAATGCCCTTTAAGACGGTCAGTTCAGTCTCAGTCCATTATCGATTCGAAATCCACATCGATAAGAGAAAAGATGATAGATAAATTTGACAGATGGCGCACCATAATTGTCAGTCCATTTCGATGTCATATCGATAAATGTAAATAAACAACAAGTGCAAGTGGCTGTTAAGTAATTTAAATGTGAAGACCCATTTAGACGGCCAGTTTTGTCTCAGTCTAAATCCAATATCGACTCGCAATCCACACCAATAACAGAAACGATGACAGAAAAATGTAGTGATGGCCCTCCTTATTTTTCAGACCATTTCGATATCATATCGATACATGTAAATAAACGACATATGCAAGTAGTTGTTTTGAAATTTAAATGTGAATGCCCTTTTAGACGGTCAGTTTAGTCTCAGTCTCAGTGCATTATCGATTCGAAATCCACATCGATAAGAGAAAAGATGACAGATAAATGAATTGATGGCGCAGCATAATTGTCAGTCCATTTCGATGTCATATCGATAAATGTAAATAAACAACAAGTACAAGTGGCTGTTAAGTAATTTAAATGTGAAGACCCATTTAGACGGTCAGTTTCGTCTCAGTCTAAATCCAATATTGACTCACAATCCACACCAATAACAGAAACGATGACAGAAAGATGTAGTGATGGCCCTCCTTATTTTTCAGACCATTTCGATGTCATATCGATACATGTAAATAAACGACATGTGCAAGTAGCTGTTATGAAATTTATATATGAATGCCCTTTTAGACGGTCAGTTCACTGAACTGCATTATCGAATCGAAATCCACACCGATAACAGAAAAGATGACAGATTAATGAACTGATGGCACAGCTTTTTTGTCAGTAAATTTCTATCATCCCGATAAATGTTAATAAACAACTAGTGCAAGTGGCTCTTATGATATTTAAATGTGAATGCCCTTTTAGACGGTCAGTTTAGTCTCAGTCTCAGTGCATTATCGATTCGAAATCCACATCGATAAGAGAAAAGCTGACAGAAAAATGAACTGATGGCGCAGTTTAATTGTCAGTCCATTTCGGTGTGATATCGGTAAATGAAAACAAACAACCAGTGCAAGTGGCTGTTATGAAATTTAAATGTGAATGCCCTTTTAGACGGTCAGTTTAGTCTCAGTCTCAGTGCATTATCGATTCGAAATCCACATCGATAAGAGAAAAGATGACAGATAAATGAGCTGATGGCGCAGCTTAATTGTCAGTCCATTACGATGTCATATCGATAAATGAAAATAAACAACAAGTGCAAGTGGCTGTTAAGTAATTTAAATGTGAAGACCCATTTAGACGGCCAGTTTCGTCTCAGTCTAAATTCAATATCGACTCGCAATCCACACCAATAACAGAAACGATGACAGAAAGATGTATTGATGGTCTTCCTTATTTTTCAGACCATTTCGATGTCATATCGATAAATGTAAATGAACGACATGTGCAAGTAGCTGTTATGAAATTTATATGTGAATGCCCTTTTAGACGGTCAGTTCAGTCTCAGTCAATTATCGATTCGAAATCCACATCGATAAGAGAAAAGATGACAGATAAATGAACTGATGGCGCAGCATAATTGTCAGTCCATTTCGATGTCATATCGATAAATGTAAATAAACAACAAGTACAAGTGGCTGTTAAGTAATTTAAATGTGAAGACCCATTTAGACGGTCAGTTTCGTCTCAGTCTAAATCCAATATTGACTCACAATCCACACCAATAACAGAAACGATGACAGAAAGATGTAGTGATGGCCCTCCTTATTATTCAGACCATTTCGATGTCATATCGATACATGTAAATAAACGACATGTGCAAGTAGCTGTTATGAAATTTATATATGAATGCCCTTTTAGACGGTCAGTTCAGTCTCAGTCTCAGTGCATTATCGATTCGAAATCCACATCGATTAGAGAAAAGATGACAGATAAATGAACTGATGGCGCAGCATAATTGTCAGTCCATTTCGAGCTCATATCGACAAATGTAAATAAACAACCTACGAAGGAATGCCTTGGCAGTACCGTAGGGATTGAAAGGGGCTTGAGGCGATAGGGGGTTTTTTAGTCGGTAGGCTAATGAATCCGACATAACTTGTGGCACGGGCCATAGGTATCTTTGGAAGATTTTTACCTCCTTGTTTCGCACAACAAAAAAAAACCAGTGCAAGTGGCTGTTATGAAATTTAAATGTGAATGCCCTTTTAGACGGTCAGTTTAGTCTCAGTCTCAGTGCATTATCGATTCGAAATCCACATCGATAAGAGAAAAGATGACAGATAATTGAACTGATGGCGCAGCTTAATTGTCAGTCCATTTCGATGTCATATCGATAAATGAAAATAACCAACAAATGCAAGTGGCTGTTATGAAATTTAAAACTTAAGGCCCTTTTAAATAATGGATAGATTTTCAGGTACAAATGTTCTGGAGTCTGGTTCTGTTGCCGTTTCTGTCCTTATCTTTACCGCCGCATAAACGATCTTTATTTATATATTAATTAAGGCCGTTTTACACAGTCAGTTGACTGAACTGCATTATCGAATCGAAATCCACACCGATAACAGAAACGATGACAGATTTATGAACTGATGGCCCAGCTTTTTTGTCGGTCCATTTCGATGTCATATCGATAAATGTAAATAAACGACAAATGCAAGTTGATGTTATGAAATTAAAATGTAAAGACTCTTTTAGACGGTCAGTTTAGTCTCAGTCTTAGTCCATTATCGACTCGAAATCCACATCGATAATCGAAACGATGACAGATAATTGAACTGAAGGCCCAGCTTATTTGTCAGTCCATTTCGATGTCATATCGATGAATGAAAATAAACAACAAGTGCAAGTGGCTGTTAAGTAATTTAAATGTGATGACCCATTTAGACGGTCAGTTTCGTCTCAGTCTAATTCCATCATTTACTCGCAATCCACACCAATAACAGAAACGATGACAAAAAGATGTATTGATGGCTCAGCTTATTTGTCAGTCCATTTCGATGTCATATCGATAAATGAAAATAAACAACAAGTGCAAGTTACTGTTACGAAATTTAAATGTAGAGGCCCTTTTGGACGGTCAGAACAGTCTCTTAATCGGTCCATTATCGACTCGAAATCCACAACGATAACAGAACCGATGGCTTAAAAATGGATTGCTAGCCGGCTTAATTATCAGTCCATTTCGATGTCATATCGATAAATGTAAATAAACAACAAGTGCAAGTGGCTGTTATGAAATTTAAATGTAGAGGCCCTGTCAGACGGTCAGTTCAGTCTCAATCTCAGTCCATTATCGACTCGAAATCCACAACGATAACAGAAACGATGACTTAAAAATGGACTGCTAGCCGGCTTAATTATCAGTCCATTTCAATGTCATCTCGATATATGCAAATAAACAACAAGTGCAAGCTGCTGTTATGAAATTTCAATTTGAAGGCCTTTTGAGACGGTCAATTTAGTGTCAGTCCAGTATTGACTGGGAATTAACACCGATAACAGAAACGATGACAGATAAATGAACTGATGAACCAGCTTATTTGTCAGTCCATTTCCATGTCATATCGATAATTAAAAATAAACAACAAGTGCAAGTGGCTGTTCTGAAATTTCAATATGAAGGCCCTTTTAGACGGTCAGTTTCGTCAAAGTCTAGGCCTATTATTGACTCGAAATCCCCACCGATAACCGAAACGATGACAGGTAAATAAACTGATAGCCCTTATCGATACCATAAACGATCTTTATTTATAAATTAATTAAGGCGCTTTTACACAGTCAGTTCAGTCTCAGTTCATTATCGACTCGGATTCCACACCGATAACAGAAACGATTACAGAAAAATGGACTAATGGCCCAGCTTATTTGTCAGTCCATTTCATTTTCATATCGATTAATATTAATAAACAACAGATGCAAGTGGCTGTTATGAAATTTCAATGTGAAGGCCTTTTAAGACGGTCAGTTCAGTCTCACTCCATTATTGACTCAAAATTCACACCGGTAACAGAAACGATGATATATAAATGAACTGATGGCCCAGCTTATTTGTCAGTCCATTTCGATGTCATATTGATAAATGAAAATAAACAAGAAGTGCAAGTGGCTGTTATGAAATTTAAATGTAGAGGCCCTGTCAGACGGTCAGTTCAGTCTCAGTCCATTATCTGCTCGAAACTAACACCGATAACAGAAATGATGATAGATAAATGAACTGATGGCCCAGCTTATTTGTCAGTCCATTTCGATGTCATATCGATAAATGTAAATAAACAACAAGTGCAAGTGGCTGTTATGAAATTTAAACGTAGTGGCCCTATCAGACGGTCAGTTCAGTCTCAGTCCATTATCGACTCGAAATCCCCACCGATAACCGAAACGATGACAGGTAAATAAACTGATAGCCCTCATCGATACCATAAACGATCTTTATTTATAAATTAATTAAGGCGCTTTTACACAGGCAGTTCAGTCTCAGTTCATTATCGACTCGGATTCCACACCGATAACAGAAACGATTACAGAAAAATGGAATAATGGCCCAGCTTATTTGTCAGTACATTTCATTGTCATATCGATTAATATTAATAAACAACAGATGAAAGTGGCTGTTATAAAATTTCAATGTGAAGGCCTTTTAAGACGGTCAGTTCAGTCTCACTCCATTATTCATTCAAAACTCACACCGGTAACAGAAACGATGACAGGTAAATAAACTGATGGCCCTCCTTATATGTCAGTCCATTTCGATGTCATATCGATGAATGAAAATAAACAATAAGTGCAAGTGGCTGTTATGAAATTTAAATGTAGAGGCCCTATCAGACGGTCAGTTCAGTCTCAGTCTCAGTCCATTATCGACTCGAATTCCCCACCGATAACTGAAAAGATGACAGGTAAATAAACTGATGGCCCAGCTTATTTGTCAGTCCATTTCGATGTCATATCGATTAATGTTAATAAACAACAAGTGCAAGTGGCTGTTATGAAATTTAAATGTGAATGCCTTTTTAGACGGTCAGTTTAGTCTCAGTCTCAGTCCATTATCGACACGATGTCCACACCGATAACAAAAACGATGACAGGCAAACGGACTGATGGCCCAGCTTTTTTGTCAGTCCATTTCTATCATCTCGATAAGTTTAAATAAACGACAAGTGCAAGTGGCGGTTATGAAATTTTAATGTGAAGGCCTTTTAAGACAGTCAGTATAGTCTCAGTCTATTATTGACTGGAAGTCCACAATGAAAACAGAAACGATGACAGAAAGATGTATTGATGGCTCAGCTTATTTGTCAGTCCATTTCGATGTCATATCGATAAATGTAAATAAACAACAAGTGCAAGTGGCTGTTATGAAATTTAAACGTAGTGGCCCTATCAGACGGTCAGTTCAGTCTCACTCCATTATTGACTCAAAATTCACACCGGTAACAGAAACGATGATATATAAATGAACTGATGGCCCAGCTTATTTGTCAGTCCATTTCGATGTCATATTGATAAATGAAAATAAACAAGAAGTGCAAGTGGCTGTTATGAAATTTAAATGTAGAGGCCCTGTCAGACGGTCAGTTCAGTCTCAGTCCATTATCTGCTCGAAACTAACACCGATAACAGAAATGATGATAGATAAATGAACTGATGGCCCAGCTTATTTGTCAGTCCATTTCGATGTCATATCGATTAATGTTAATAAACAACAGATGGAAGTCAGTTCACTCTCAGTCCATTATTGACTCGAAATATACATCGATAACAGAAACGATGACAGATAAATGAACTGATGGCCCAGATTATTTGTCAGTCCATTTCCATGTCATATCGATAATTGAAAATAAACAACAAGTGCAAGTGGCTGTTATGAAATTTAAATATGAAGGCCCTTTTAGGCGGTCAGTTTCGTCTCAGTCTAAGTCCATTGTCGACTCGAAATACACAACGATAACAGAAACGATGAAAAGCAAATAAACTGATGGCCCATTTATCGATATGACATCGAAATGGTCTGGAAAGAAGCTGGGCCATCAGTTCATTTTTCTGTCATCTTTTCTGTTATCGGTGTGGATTTCGAGTCGACAATGGTCTGAGACTTAGACGAAACTGACCGCCTTAAAGGGCCTTCATATATATATTTCATAACAGCCACTTGAACTTCTTGTTTATTTTCATTTATCGATATGACATAGAAATGGGTTGACAAATTTGCTGGGCCATCAGTTCTTTTTTCTGTCATCGTTTTTGTTATCGGGGTGGATATCGTGTCGATAATGGACTGAGACTGAGACTAAACTGACCGTCTTAATGGGCCTTCACATTTAAATTTCATAACAGCCACTTGCACTTGTTGTTTATTTTCAATTATCGATATGACATGGAAATGGACTGACAAATAATCTGGGCCATCAGTTCATTTATCTGTCATCGTTTCTGTTATCGATGTGGATTTCGAGTCAATAATGGACTGAGAGTGAACTGACTTCCATCTGTTGTTTATTAACATTAATCGATATGACATCGAAATGGACTGACAAATAAGCTGGGCCATCAGTTCATTTATCTATCATCATTTCTGTTATCGGTGTTAGTTTCGAGCAGATAATGGACTGAGACTGAACTGACCGTCTGACAGGGCCTCTACATTTAAATTTCATAACAGCCACTTGCACTTCTTGTTTATTTTCATTTATCAATATGACATCGAAATGGACTGACAAATAAGCTGGGCCATCAGTTCATTTATATATCATCGTTTCTGTTACCGGTGTGAATTTTGAGTCAATAATGGAGTGAGACTGAACTGACCGTCTGATAGGGCCACTACGTTTAAATTTCATAACAGCCACTTGCACTTGTTGTTTATTTACATTTATCGATATGACATCGAAATGGACTGACAAATAAGCTGGGCCATCAGTTCATTTATCTGTCATCGTTTCTGTTATCGATGTGGATTTCGAGTCAATAATGGACTGAGAGTGAACTGACTTCCATCTGTTGTTTATTAACATTATTCGATATGACATCGAAATGGACTGACAAATAAGCTGGGCCATCAGTTCATTTATCTATCATCATTTCTGTTATCGGTGTTAGTTTCGAGCAGATAATGGACTGAGACTGAACTGACCGTCTGACAGGGCCTCTACATTTAAATTTCATAACAGCCACTTGCACTTCTTGTTTATTTTCATTTATCAATATGACATCGAAATGGACTGACAAATAAGCTGGGCCATCAGTTCATTTATATATCATCGTTTCTGTTACCGGTGTGAATTTTGAGTCAATAATGGAGTGAGACTGAACTGACCGTCTGATAGGGCCACTACGTTTAAATTTCATAACAGCCACTTGCACTTATTGTTTTTTTTTCATTCATCGATACGACATCGAAATGGACTGACAAATAAGCTGGGCCATCAGTTTATTGACCTGTCATCTTTTCAGTTATCGGTGGGGAATTCGAGTCGATAATGGACTGAGACTGAGACTGAACTGACCGTCTGATAGGGCCTCTACATTTAAATTTCATAACAGCCACTTGCACTTATTGTTTATTTTCATTCATCGATATGACATCGAAATGGACTGACAAATAAGTAGGGCCATCAGTTTATTTACCTGTCATCTTTTCAGTTATCGGTGGTTAATTCGAGTCGATAATGGACTGAGACTGAGACTGAACTGACCGTCTGATAGGGCCTCTACATTTAAATTTCATAACAGGCACTTGCACTTATTGTTTATTTTCATTCATCAACACGACATCGAAATGGAATGACAAATAAGCTGGGCCGTCAGTTTATTTACCTGTCATCTTTTCAGTTATCAGTGGGGAATTCGAGTCGATAATGGACTGAGACTGAGACTGAACTGACCGTCTGATAGGGCCTCTACATTTAAATTTCATAACAGCCACTTGCACTTATTGTTTATTTTCATTCATCGATATGACATCGAAATGGACTGACAAATAAGGAGGGCCAATAGTTTATTTACCTGTCATCTTTTCAGTTATCGGTGGTTAATTCGAGTCGATAATGGACTGAGACTGAGACTGAACTGACCGTCTGATAGGGTCTCTACATTTAAATTTCATAACAGCCACTTGCACTTATTGTTTATTTTCATTCATCGATACGACATCGAAATGGAATGACAAATAAGCTGGGCCATCAGTTTATTTACCTGTCATCTTTTCAGTTATCGGTGGGGCTTCGAGTCGATAATGGACTGAGTCTGAGACTGAACTGACCGTCTGATAGGCCCTCTGCATTTAAATTTCATAACAGCCACTTGCACTTGTTGTTTATTTACATTAATCGATATGACATCGAAATGGACTGACTAATATGATGCGCCATCAGTTCATTTATCTGTCATCTTTTCTCTTATCGATGTGGATTTCGAATCGATAATGGACTGAGACTGATCTGACAGTCTTAAAAGGCCTTCACGTGAAAATTTCTTAACAGCCACTTGCACTTGTCGTTTATATACACTTATCGAGATGATAGAAATGGACTGACAAAACAGCTGGGCCATCAGCCGTTTTCCTGTCATCGTTATTGTTATCGATGTGGATATCGCGTCGATAATGGACTGAGACTGAGACTAAACTGACCGTCTAAAAGGGCATTCACATTTAAATTTCATAACAGCCACTTGCACTTGATGTTTATTTACATTAATTGATATGACATCGAAATGGACTGACACACATGCTGCGCCATCAGTTCATTTATCTCTCATCTTTTCTCTTATCGATGTGGATTTCGAGTCAATAATGAACTGAGACTGAACTGACTGTCTTAAAAGGCCTTCACATTAAAATTTCATAACAGCCACTTGCACTTGTCGTTTATTTTCACTTATCGAGATGATAGAAATGCACTGACAAAAAAGCTGGGCCTTCAGTCCGTTCTCCTGTCATCGTTTTTGTTATCGGTGTGGATATCGTGTCGATAATGGACTGTGACTGAGACTGAACTGACCATCTTAAAAGGCCTTCACATTTAAATTTCATAACTGCCACTTGCACTTGTCGTTTATTTACACTTATCGAGATGATAGAAATGGACTGACAAAAAAGCTAGGCCATCAGTCCGTTTTCCTTTCATCGTTATTGTAATCGGTGTGGATATCGTGGCGATAATGGACTGAGACTAAACTGACCGTCTAAAAGGGCATTCACATTTAAATTTCATAACAGCCACTTGCACTTGTTGTTTATTTACATTAATCGATATGACATCGAAATGGACTGACAAATATGCTGCGCCATCAGTTCATTTATCTCTCATATTTTCTCTTATCGATGTGGATTTCGAGTCAATAATGGACTGAGACTGAACTGACTGTCTTGCTCTTGTCGTTTATTTACACTTATCGAAATGATAGAAATGGACTGACCAAAAAGCTGGGCCATCAGTCCGTTCTCCTGTCATCGTTTTTGTTACCGGTGTGAAATCGTGTCGATAATGGACTGAGACTGAGACTGAACTGACCGTCTAAAAGGGCATTCACATTTAAATTTCATAACAGCTACTTGCACATGTGGTTTATTTACATGTATCGATATGACATCGAAATGGTCTGAAAAATAAGGAGGGCCATCAATACATCTTTCTGTCATCGTTTCTGTTATTGGTGTGGATTGCGAGTCGATAATGGATTTAGACTGAGACGAAACTGGCTGGCTAAATGGGTCTTCACATTTAAATTACGTAACAGCCACTTGCACTTGTTGTTTATTTTCATTTATCGATATGACATTGAAATGGACTGACAAATAAGCTGGGCCATCAGTTCATTTATCTGTCATCGTTTCGATTATCGGTGTGGATTTCGAGTCGATAATGGACTGAGACTAAAACTAAACTGACCATCTAAAAGGGCATTCACATTTAAATTTCATAACAGCCACTTGCACTTGTTGTTTATTTACATTAATTGATATGACATCGAAATGGACTGACAAATATGCTGCGCCATCAGTTCATTTATCTCTCATCTTTTCTCTTATCGATGTGGATTTCGAGTCAATAATGGACTGAGTCTGAACTGACTGTCTTAAAAGGCCTTCACATTAAAATTTCATAACAGCCACTTGCACTTGTCGTTTATTTACACTTATCGGGATGATAGAAATGGACTGACAGAAAAGCTGGGCCTTCAGTCCGTTCTCCTGTCATCGTTTTTGTTATGGGTGTGGATATCGTGTCGATAATGGACTGAGACTGAGACTGAACTGACCGTCTTAAAAGGCCTTCACATTAAAATTTCATAACTGCCACTTGCACTTGTCGTTTATTTTCATTTATCGATATGACATCGAAATGGACTGACAAATAAGCTGGACTATCAGTTCATTTATCTGTCATCGTTTCGATTATCGGTGTGGATTTCGAGTCGATAATGGACTGAGACTGAGACTAAACTGACCGTCTAAAAGGGACTTGACATTTAAATGTTATAACAGCCACTTGCACTTGTTGTTGGATTTCGAATCGATAATGGACTGAGACTGAACTGACTGTCTTAAAAAGCCTTCACATTAAAATTTCATAACAGCCACTTGCACTTGTCGTTTATTTACACTTATCGAGATGATAGAAATGGACTGACAAAAAAGCTAGGCCATCAGTCCGTTTTCCTGTCATCGTTATTGTTATCGGTGTGGATATCGTGTCGATAATGGACTGAGACTGAGACTGAACTGATCGTCTTAAAAGGCCTTCACATTAAAATTTCATAACTGCCACTTGCACTTGTCGTTTATTTTCATTTATCGATATGACATCAAAATGGACTGACAAATAAGCTGGGCCATCAGTTCATTTATCTGTCATCGTTTCGATTATCGGTGTGAATTTCGAGTCGATAATGGACTGAGACTGAGACTAAACTGACCGTCTAAAAGGGCATTCACATTTAAATCTCATAACAGCCACTTGCACTTGTTGTTTATTTACATTAATTGATATGACATCGAAATGGACTAACAAATAAGCTGGAATATCAGTTCATTTATCTGTCATCGTTTCGATTATCGGTGTGGATTTCGAGTCAATAATGGACTGAGACTGAACTGACTGTCTTAAAGGCCTTCACATTAAAATTTCATAACAGCCACTTGCACTTGTCGTTTATTTACACTTATCGAGATGATAGAAATGGACTGACAAAAAAGCTGGACTATCAGTTCATTTATGTGTCATCGTTTCGATTATCGGTGTGAATTTCGAGTCGATAATGGGCTGAGACTGAGACTAAACTGACCGTCTAAAAGAGCCTTTACATTTAAATTTCATAACATCAACTTGCATTTGTCGTTTATTTTCATTTATCGATATGACATCGAAATGGACTGACAAATAAGCTGGGCCATCAGCTCATTTATCTGTCATCGTTGCGATTATCGGTGTGAATTTCGAGTCGATAATGGACTGAGACTGAGGCTAAACTGACCGTCTAAAAGGGCATTCACATTTAAATTTCATAACAGCCACTTGCACTTGTTGTTTATTTACATTAATCGATATAACATCGAAATGGACTGACAAATATGCTGCGCCATCAGTTCATTTATCTCTCATCTTTTCTCTTATCGATGTGGATTTCGAGTCGATAATGGACTGAGACTGAGACTGAACTGACTGTCATAAAAGGCCTTCACATTAAAATTTCATAACAGCCACTTGCACTTGTCGTTTACTTACACTTATCGATATGACATCGAAATGGACTGACAAATAAGCTGGACTATCAGTTCATTTATCTGTCATTGTTTCGATTATCGGTGTGGATTTCGAGTCGATAATGGACTGAGACTGAGACTAAACTGACCGTCTAGAAGGGCCTTTACATATAAATGTCATAACAGCCACTTGCATTTGTCGTTTATTTACACTTATCGAGATGATAGAAATGGACTGACAAAAAAGCTAGGCTATCAGTCCGTTTTCCCTTCATCGTTATTGTTATCGGTGTGGATATCGTGTCGATAATGGACTGAGACTATACTGACCGTCTAAAAGGGCATTCACATTTAAATTTCATATCAGCCAATTGCACTTGTTGTTTATTTACATTAATTGATATGACATCGAAATGGACTGACAAATACGCTGCGCCATCAGTTCATTTATCTCTCATATTTTCTCTTATCGATGTGGATTTCGAGTCAATAATGGACTGAGAGGGGTAACGATGACAGATAAATGAACTGATGGCCCAGCTTATTTGTCAGTCCATTTCGATGTCATATCGATTAATGTAAATAAACAACAAGTGCAAGTGGCTGTTATGAGATTTAAATGTGAATGCCCTTTTAGACGGTCAGTTTAGTCTCAGTCTCAGTCCATTATCGACTCGAAATTCACACCGATAATCGAAACGATGACAGATAAATGAACTGATGGCCCAGCTTATTTGTCAGTCCATTTCGATGTCATATCGATAAATGAAAATAAACGACAAGTGCAAGTGGCAGTTATGAAATTTTAATGTGAAGGCCCTTTTAAGACGATCAGTTCAGTCTCAGTCTCAGTCCATTATCGACACGATATCCACACCGATAACAATAACGATGACAGGAAAACGGACTGATGGCCTAGCTTTTTTGTCAGTCCATTTCTATCATCTCGATAAGTGTAAATAAACGACAAGTGCAAGTGGCTGTTATGAAATTTTAATGTGAAGGCTTTTTAAGACAGTCAGTTCAGTCTCAGTCCATTATAGATTCGAAATCCAACAACAAGTGCAAGTGGCTGTTATAACATTTAAATGTCAAGTCCCTTTTAGACGGTCAGTTTAGTCTCAGTCTCAGTCCATTATCGACTCGAAATCCACACCGATAATCAGAAACGATGACAGATAAATGAACTGATAGTCCAGCTTATTTGTCAGTCCATTTCGATGTCATATCGATAAATGAAAATAAACGACAAGTGCAAGTGGCAGTTATGAAATTTTAATGTGAAGGCCTTTTAAGACGGTCAGTTCAGTCTCAGTCTCAGTCCATTATCGACACGATATCCACACCCATAACAAAAACGATGACAGGAGAACGGACTGAAGGCCCAGCTTTTCTGTCAGTCCATTTCTATCATCTCGATAAGTGTAACTAACGACAAGTGCAAGTGGCTGTTATGAAATTTTAATGTGAAGGCCTTTTAAGACGGTCAGTTCAGTCTCAGTCCATTATTGACTCGAAATCCACACCGATAACAGTAACGATGACAGATAAATGAACTGATGGCGCAGCTTATTTGTCAGTCCATTTCGATGTCATATCGATAAATGAAAATAAACGACAAATGCAAGTTGATGTTATGAAATTTAAATGTGAATGGCCCTTTTAGATGGTCAGTTTAGTTTCAGTCTCAGTCCATTATCGACTCGAAATCCACACCGATAATCGAAACGATGACAGATAAATGAACTGATGGCCCAGCTTATTTGTCAGTCCATTTCAATGTCATATTCGATAAATGAAAATAAACAACAAGTGCAAGTGGCTGTTACGTAATTTAAATGTGAAGACCCATTTAGCCAGCCAGTTTCGTCTCAGTCTAAATCCATTATCGACTCGCAATCCACAC